>OZ014438.1:78665777-78736064 GCA_963966035.1 Acleris laterana
AATCTTGTGAGCGTTGAGCTAAAAACAATGTAACAATTGTATGAAATAACTTGAATACCTAGTAGGCTGTTCCGTTGACGAAAGCGATAGTGGTGAGAAGCAACCTAAAACTTTGCATTAGAACCGCATACCGCAGCACTGTGATGCGTTCCGATAAGAGCCTACAGCATTAGTAGCGTTCTGACGCGGCGTACGACGTGTCACCCAGCCAGTAGACGAGAAATCCAGAAAAGAGCAGAAAAAAACGAACGCTTTGACGTTGCAGATACTGCAACGCAAGCGCGGGCAACGCACCGGGCGGCTGCGCACGGCTGTGCTGCGGGCGCGGGCGGCGCGCCGTGCGCTCCAGCCGGCTCGAGCGCTGCCGCTGCCGGTACCACTGGTGCTGCCGCGTCGACTGCCAGCTCTGCCGCATCAGCTCCGAGGAACACTACTGCAACTAAAAGGGGCATAACGTTCCGACAGTCACACAGACTGCCTCTACTTACATACTTAGGGTTGGTTGGTCGCACGCAGCTACAGTCGCCCATTTGAATTGTTGAGCAAGTTTGAATCTTGTCATTATATACAATATATCATTTACTAAATTCTACCTACAGATGTAGTGCAAAATGATTTTCCTTCGGGAAAACTCGGATCTCAATCGGAATACGATGGCACCCGAACTGTCTTCTTCTTCTTCTTTTTGCCCCGCGGCGACTTCAACAGCTACTACCGCCGGGCTATGGCGTTTCCACGAATATAATCAGTGATTTCGCCAGTGTCAAGTGTATATAAGTATAAATCAATATAGCAATAAAATACAATCCAATCTTCTCTGGGAAGATTGGGGGCAACGTTGTTCGGTAGTTTGTAGGACAGAGGTCAAGATAGTTTTAACCTATGTACCACTTCGAGTCCACTTGTAACGAGAAGAAAGATGCCAGATACGCGAAAAAAGTCCAAGTTTTCAATCACTGTGCAACACAATGGCATAAAAAGTACAAATCACTATCAGAAAAGAACTTTGAACACCTAAATACACAAAAAAATAAAACTAAAACAAATTACACATCCGCCATCTTTTAACGTTGCAAATGTTCCACCCGAACTGTCAATCAATGATTGTATTAAATGAGTGACGTTTTCATGTCCATTAAAATGGAACTTTATTGTTTAGTGTCAAATGACAAAGTGACAAATGACATCATCAATCGTCATTTGACACTAAACAATAAAGTTCCATTTTAATGGACATGAAAACGTCACTCATTTAATACAATCATTGATTGACAGTTCGGGTGCCATCGTATTCCGATTGAGATCCGAGTTTTCCCGAAGGAAAATCATTTTGCACTACATCTGTACTTGTTATTCCATGTAAGTTTAGTTCAAAATGTAATATGACAAGGTAATAATAATAAGATACTCAACATTTTCGTTAACCGCGCACTCCGGATATTTGCATACTGAGTTCAAAGAAATTTTTAATCAAATTCGATTTCTAAAATAGAAATGGCGTTAACTCGAAATAGGTACTAAGGTAAAGTTTACATAAGGTACTTCTTCACTTTTTAGATCGTAACTTACCGACACAGCTCTCAATTTTAATGCTCTCTCTGATGTGAGATAGGTAGGTATACTCGTTACATATATTTTTATTCTGTCGAATAACTTTTAATATTCTAACCAAATAATAACTACGAGCATAAATAATGCACGACTCTAATATGGTAAAAGTGCCAACTAAAAGCCAGGACTGCGACCGCGGGGGATCGGCCGAAGAGAGTTGCGCGGTTCTTTTCGACCTAATTTTGCGGCGTAAAATAATAATTATTATTTTAGAGTCCGTGAACTGGCGATGGCCTGGTGATCTCTTCGGGGAAACCGAAGGTTTTGTCTGTGCAATTACTGACGAGGTGTAATAAAGTTTACAGGGTTATATCGTTTTAACCGTAATAATTAACCAGTTGAAACTTTCACAGAATACGTGTTATTATAAACCCTATCGTTTAAAATTATAAAATGATCACTAAATCAAATCCCAAGAGTTTGAAAAGCATTACAAACAGAAAAGCCGGCCAATGATAGACTGCTAGTTTAGTTTAACTGTATGTAGGTAATTCAAAACAATAGATAACCATAACTACCATAGTAGCATCAAAACGAATTCGTTAAAATATTACGACTTCCAAAGTTAAGCAACTACAAGCGTGGTCTAAAACAGGATGGGTGACCGCTGAAAACATCGTGGTGATAAAATGAGTTTTGACACATATATTTAGCAGTTTTACTTGAGATTACTATCACTAACTGCCGCACTCAGAAACGTTAATTAAATTTAATGCTTGTTAAGTGACGTGTTATCTTATTCTATTGCTATAGCAAAGAAAGTGACAGCAGCAACTTTAATCAAGCATTAAATTTAATTGACGTCTCTGAGTGCGGCAGTAAATAGTATAAAACAAAGTCGCTTCCCGCTGTCTGTTTGTCCCTATGTATGCTTCGATCTTTAAAACTAGGCAACATATTTTGATGCAGTTTTTTAAATTGATAGAGTGGTGGTTTTTTTGTATAAAACATTCTGTTTTATGTACGGGTGTTACAGAAAACTCCCGTAAACCGAAGCGAAGCGAGGGCGGGTCGCTAGTTTAGTCATAAACTACGAAAGTTAGACTACAATTTAAGCTTAAAAAATTATAAAAATAAAAAGCCATTATAACAATACAATGCGTATGAAAAGGCTAAAAACCAGGGCAATATAACATATACGGATAGAGATGCACACGAGTACGCAAATAGTATCACATTTTTCACAATTCATCCTGCTTAAAAGCAGTTTGCCAATAGCCATAATAGGAAGTTGTTACTTCAGATTGAGTGTTATACATACATACATTACATCACGCCTGTTTCCCAGAGGGGTAGGCAGAGACCACTTCTTTCCACTTGACAAATTTCTTTCGCTTCTTCCACATTCATACATCGAGTCATGCACGCACGTCGGTTTCGGTTACTTAAGATTCGGCCCTTTTCCAGTATTTCACCGATTTGACTCGAAAAAGTACGCTTAGGGCGGCCCCTTCCGACCCGTCCACTCACTATCGATCTGTATATCTCTTTCGTCAATCTTCTTTCTTCCATCCTTTCCAAATGACCGAACCATAAATTTAAAATTAATTAATAATATAATTTAATATAATTTTAATACAAATTTTATTTTTATTTTGAGTGTTATAATTTATAAATAAAGTGTTTCAGGTTGAATCTAAGGTTGCGCCTCGTCCCAATTGTACGGTTACCGTAAACCGCGGCAACATAAATCCGCGTATACTTAGAAACAGACCCGAACCTACTCAAATTTTAAATATATTTCTATATTTTTTTTATCTTTTTATGTGTATTAAATTAACACGTAATCTAAATGCCAGACACCCGCAAGTAGTTAGTCGACTCGGTATGCCGTGTACCAGTTTACCAAAGAATTTGGAGAGTAAAGACGGATTTTCAAATATATACTTATACTTGCAAAATCTAAACTAGTCATGTTTTTAAGTAATACGTCATGAATTATACAACAAATAACCTTTTAAAAATAATACATTTTAATCTTAGTATATAAGGTAGCGTTGTAGCTCTATTTATGTAGGATGGGTGGCGCAAAAGTCATCACCCTGATGGAAGTAGCTATAATTTTAAAGAATGGCGGTTAATGTCAGTTCTGCTTTGACATTTACGAAGTAAACAGATCATACGACGTTGGCAGAATCATCAAAACATTGACGGGGCCATTATTTTCTCAAAAATTGAATTGGATTGAAAATACACGTCAACTAGACGTGAATTACGATACTCCTTAAAAACGCGGAATAATTGTTTCCGGTTCGCCTAATCTCTCGTTTTGTTGATTTGCACGAGTCGGCAAAATCGCCCGATTTAACAGTTCCAGACTTCTCTTTGTAGGGTTTTTTGAAGTTCCGAGTCTCATGTCAACAAGTCTAAGGAAGACTTCTCAAGCCCTTGAAAAGAATATCCGTCAAGAATGCGAGAACCTATCGCCGGAAGTTCTGGCAAGAGTCATGGAAAATGCTATAAATTGGCCGATGACATTTTATCGCATTAATAGAAAAAAAATCCATCCAATAAACATCCAATAAACACAATCCAAAAGCAGAACTAAAGAGTTTCATTTAAGTATGAAAAATATTACAGCCAAAGAACATCGGGTGATAACTTTTGCACCACCTGACCACCTGTATAATTAGATTAGAAGTAATATTTATTGAGATGAGATAGATGCTGAACGTATAATTTTGCTGTACTTAGATTAACTAAAGGTTGAAGGCTATATATCTGTAGAATCAGTTGTCAGTTTCGTAGGTTTAGTCTAGGTAGGTTTGTATCTCGACAATAATGTGTTCGTGTTGTAGTTCGTAGTGTGTGTCAAAAGCTATAAATAAAGCTTTCAAATAAATTGTAATTGAACCTAGCCATTTAAGTATTTTGAGATGTATAATTAATCTTTGAAAGTTTTAAATTAGGATATTGAAACGTTTATTTTAAGGCCTTATTTATTTATTATTCAATTATATATAAGATAGAAATAAAAAATAATTTATATTAATTAGTAAGACTTCTTCGTGTCTTTTGCCACTAGATTTTTAACATACAGACGTTGTAAAATAAAGTTCGTACTTAGAGTGCTAGTTTTATTTAACTTTGCTATCTTGAGACAAATTAAATTAAAAACCGTATTTATTTTAGAAATCATCAAATCAATTACAATATCTACAGGTTGTTTTTTTGCCACGACTATAAGTTAAAGCTGTTTGATAGTTCCTCATCCATCTTCTAGTTTGTAACTTATGTCCTGATCGACGTATCCGTTAAAGACAGACCCTATTATAGCTTGTATCGTAGCCAAACAAATTAAAGATCAATACAAACTAAGAGCTACTACTTACGCACTGTCGACTGATCGCTTCAGACTTGGTCTCTCGGCGACCAAGAGCGTAAACACCTATATAACCTATAGAAAGTCAGTCGCCGTCGACAGTGCGTAATGGCTCTAAGGGTCTCCCCAGACCTATCGACGCGGAATCGGCTTGAGCCGGTAAGAATAAGTTTTATGTCCACGCAATAAGATCGAAAACGACGTCGTTCCGTTCGCAACGTCGAGCCGAGCCGACCTGAGCGATACCTTTTTCACTCTTACTGCACGGACATAAAACTTTTTCTTGCCGGCTCAAGCCGATTCCGCGTCGATAGGTCTGGGGAGACCCTAACAGTTGGCTGGGCGATAATCGCTTGTTAGTTCACCATTTTAGAACACATCAACAGTTCGCTGGCTGATATTGGCGTGACGTTTGTTTGCTGTGCAACTGAGGGTCTGCATCTAAGCCGGAACCACACGGCCCACGGCCAAATTCGCTAAACATTCGCGGGTAGCCGGCAGGCGGTCTGACACGATTGTAATCTCTCGACTGTCGTTCGATCTTGAACTATCGTTTGAAAACTGATGTGTATTTAGAGTCTTTTGTAGCCGACCGTGCGCTTTTTACAGTCAGGCGGCCAGACAGTACGGTGCCCTTAACCTTATGGCTCAAGATCACTTCGCCCACTCTCCTATTACGTCAATCTCTTAACTTGTCCTCATTGTAAAACGGCCCACTGTCCTGATTTCTCCATAGTACGGCGGCCACAGTCGTCACAAATTCGAATGATTTGCATTCGACGTAAGGTGTTCAAAGGGTTAACAGGAACTGGGATAAGCAGACTGTAGCGAATAAGAAATGTTACTGCTACAATGCGAGAGCCAGTGAATATTACAGACGATGCCTAATATTTAATGCAAATACTGTATGTTCTCATACATACATACATAAACTCACGCCTTTATTCCCAGAGTGGGGTAGGCAGAGCTACAGAATTTCCAACAACTATAAAAACTTTTTGATAATTCTGTAACCACATTTTGCACACTTAGGCGAAGATGTTTACCAGTGTATTAGTGACAGGTTGCAAGCCCATCGCCTAACAGTAGGTACTACACGCCTTTATTACCTAAGTCGGCTTTTACGACATCCACGGAAAGATACGGAATGGCACTATTCTAATCCGGCTACCACACGGGGGTTCTCAATAAAATAAAACAGAAATATTGGATTGAGGGCATTTATTTACAGCAATATTTTGTGATATGATGTGATTAGATTATACATAGGGATTAACAATAGCGGAGTGTCTCTATACTGAAACTGCGAACCCCAACAGCGAATTCCTTAAAAAAAACTTTTGGTTCTTACACAATAGTACGGAATGTTTATGTAACTATTAAACTTATTTAATAAGATAAAGTATTATCTTATAATTATTTTAGGCAATAACTTTAGTCTTAAATAAATCAACGATACCTTTTTCAAATACACGATAAAAAGAACTTAACTTTCTAGTCGAGCCCATGTTTACTTGGCCTAGTCTAATTCATAAAAGAAGTTCGATAGTAACGAGTTCCGAGTTTCAGCGAGGCACTCCTCTACAAATAAACATACTTAATAAAAGTATACTAGTTCTTAGTGTTCCTTAAAACCGTTGATAACAATACATTTGAAAAAGAAACCATTTCCTTGAATAAACATTAGAGCAAGAATTATAAGTTTATCAGTTTTATCTTATCACACATGACATGGGTTGCGGTTCATATTTTACCTGAGAAATATAGTGATGTGGCCAATCAACCTGCACGACTGTTTAACGATCATCAATATCATCAACATCATTCAATAATTCCTCAATCTAAAAATTCATGATGTGATGACATAGTGATTTTTAAGAGCTATTAAACTAAAAATAATAATTTGAAACTTTATTTTTATCGTATTGCATTATTGATCTTTATGTGCGATTTAAATATCTACAGGGTGACACCTAAGACGTAATACAAAATTATATTTTCTGGATCTTCTCATGAGTACGATCAACTTTTACTATGGGACTAATATCGAAATCGGTAGAAAAAAATTGAATCTCCCATACTAAAAGCAATCAGCCGGTTTCACAATTTGTATGGAGACGTCGATTTTATGTTTACGTTTTCGAAGTTGGTCCCATAGTAAAAGTTGATCGTACTCATGAGAAGATCCAGAAAATATAATTTTGTATTAAGTACGTCTTAGGTGTCACCCTGTATATGTGTACAAATTTCAGCTTTGGGACTTTGATAGTTTCTGGGAAAAATATATTGTGCAATACAGTCGGAAAGACAGACAGCGAAACTAGGTTGGCTACGGAACCCTAAAAATGAGGTTGCTGCCCGGAATGTAATTGGCAACACGACCCATATTTTTCTGCAAATTGGTTTGTCGTGGTTGCCAGTTGAGAAGATTGTAGATCCATCTTGACAGATGGATCTACAATCTTCTCAACTGGCCTAGTCAAACAGTTTTTGCTAAGCCTATACATAATTTCGGATTGACGAAGAATCATATCAACCGTTTTAGACACCATTATTTATTTTCTCTAAGAAGACAGCTCGCACTCATACTGATCAGTACACAGAAGTCTTACACAAAAGATCCCATAGGGTCGAAGTGTATCCGTAAGGACCCCATCAAAAAAAGATGATCAGTAAAATATTTGTTCTTTTAATTAAACGTTATAACACAAGAGTATAACAAACTGCGATCTATTTGATGATTTGATCGGGTCGAGCCGATCGATGAATGATATTATACAATCTCTTTAACAGCGTCTTTCACTAAGTACTTAATTACGTTGACTTTAGTTACATAACAAAATTACAAAAACAGCAATACCAACAACTGGATAACTTTTCGGGATTAAATTGAATGAAATTTATATATTTCAAGTTAACTGACAGCTCGCGTGGTTGAAACGACTTTTGCGTGAAATTTAAAATCGTCTGTCACTCAACCCATCCCATATGGAATAAACGATAAACCTTTAGACCTTTTAAACATAAAACATACAAATTTCACTTACATAATGTAATGCCAAGAGAAGAATTAAAGAGTTTGTAAAATCGAGGAGACACATTAATAAACTTCAGCGGTGGAATCGTCATGTCTTCTTGACATTCTATTTACCTACTTTATTGACTAAACGGCTGATCTACCAGTCGACGAAAAGTAACCATTTCACGATTATTTACTAGTTCTATTCATAAAAGTCGAAGCACTGTTAATATATGCTCTGTCTTTTCGTGTCTTACATTGTGACGATTGTATTTAACGTAAAGGACAGAGCATGTTCTAACTCAATAGTTCTCGTGTATATAAATCTAGCGTTTATACTCGTATACACGAGGAATAAAGTAAAGGAATAAAGTATGTATCATGCTGGACCGCATGAAAGACACGCGATGGTTAAAATTGAACTAATTTCCTATACCTATGCAACGGCGCCATCTTGCGTGGCTGTCTACGACGTGAGTCTTTCATTGTTAGATCACGTTCTATAAGTAGGAAGCACCTGTGTTTAATATAGATTGTACATATAACAAAGATTATTGCTGGGGCCTTACATTATACAAACTTGACATATATTAATGAACAGTTATTTAAAACTATTATTGCTCGTGTAACTAATTACTACAACTGCAAAATGTATTCGGGTACAGTTGAGATCTAATAATAACGGCGTATACCATAAATATGTATTTATAATACAGCTCCTCGATAACAATAACATCGAATAATTGGAACAGCAAGCAAGATTTGGTACATACATTTAGTTATAATTAGGGGCCGGAATTCTAGGGGCGGCAACTGACAAGCGGTACGGATGGACCAACTGTTTCTCTGGAACATGGTTTATTAGAATGAGTCTAAATGTACCTCACAATGGAATATAATGAACTTAAACGAATTAGTGTAGACTTGTTGGATTATATAACTAATTAGTAGACCAGGTATATCAGTTCCGATAATAAATCTTATACATTTTAAATTGTGAATTGACAACTGTTAGGTTTATTTCGATGTTTTGTAAGGTTAGTTTGGACAAGTTCATCGTATTTCGCGGTAAGGTAGAAGTTTTTCTTAAAAAAAAAGATATCTAGAAATGTTGATAAAAATTTCGTCTATCCCTAACGCTTGTCGATTGCGGCCTCATTACAATTATTGGCGACCCGTAGACAGTCAATCTGATCCCGGTGTTTTTTTTTAAGACATAGACCATATGAATTAATAGTTCATTCCCACCAGAATTTAAAAATATCGTATTAATTTACTCCTCCAGATTCGCATAACACCAGGTTCGAAATGTTAGTTCAAAATAATAAACACTATAGTAAATATTTCCCACTTAGCTCCCCGCTGGGTAGTAATGCTCCATGGTTATATCAATGTAATCTGTATTGTAAATCATTCTATTGCCTATATTTACTTCGTAGCTGGATTCTTTCAAGCAAATTGTCATCAACC
Source organism: Acleris laterana (assembly GCA_963966035.1). Taxonomy (NCBI): domain Eukaryota; kingdom Metazoa; phylum Arthropoda; class Insecta; order Lepidoptera; family Tortricidae; genus Acleris; species Acleris laterana. The sequence goes on from OZ014438.1 coordinate 78,675,200, forward strand.
TTGGCTTATGAGGTAAAAAACGTAATAGTCACTATGGAGTATAGTTACCAATGGGGGAGCAAAGTAGGAACATTTTACGGTACCTTGTTATGTTGTTTTGTGGTTCCAGTACACCGAGAATCTGGTTTAGGACTAAAGTTAAAAAACATTAACTTTTCCGCTGCTTTACGAGAATTAGTACATTTATACATACTACCCTTAACGCTAATTAGCAGTATCTCAAATTCAAGATTCAATCCTCACCCGTTAGTAATATGCTTGCACTTTCTACACGAGTTTTGTCTGCGATACCACCATTTGTCTTTTAACAGTACAGCTCATTTTCGTAACGCAGCAAAAATTTAACGTTTCCTAATTTTAGTCCTTAACTAGGTACAATCTTTCAGAGAAACGCCCTTAAACAATACAGGTATATTGGAAATGAACGAGTCAATCTGAAACATGATCCATTGAATGCCTACGGGATGCCATGTTGCTTTCAATAACGAAGTACCACCATCCGCTTCAACTGGCGCAGCACGGTTGGTTGCGTTAGTGTACAGTCAAGGAAATTGATTCGTAGACCATTTCGGACTATGTCAAAGTGACACTGTAAATAAAATCATTAGAAGTCACTTACGTTTTGATTGATTGCGTCACTTTGACATAGTCCAAAATGGTCTAGGAATCAATTTCCTGGACCGTACGTGACGTCACGTAGCGGGCGCGGCTTCGTACATTAAAAGCAATGTGTCAACGATGTCACAGCGCGGCAGCAATCTATTACTAGTATGACCACTTGTGATTGGGAGTATCAGATTATATTTTTTTATTAAGGCAACTTCCACACTAAACTATTTTCTAAATCCAAAAGGTTATCTGCAATAATCTTGAGAAATGGGACTCTATTCAACTCAATAAAACAATATTGCTTTTGACGTGATTCCGTGTTGTCGACGTTTTGATAGCTTATTTACTTGACAGTGATAGCGGCATACGTAACGCAATATTGTTCAACGTCGTAAGAATAGAGGCCCAGGCATGCTGTATCTACTATTTTTTGGAAAGTATTAAAACTACGGCTTGTATAAAGGTTAATATTAAATATACTATTTATGGTGTTCGTTTATTTAAAAAGTCATAAAAAAGGCTAGTCTTAATATTGTCGCGTATTTAGAGATTTTATGTCGTGGTTACTGTAAAATAATCATTCTGTACCTGCCACTGTCAGTGTGACTGAAAGTTGCCCACTTTAGCCACCCCTGAAGTTCCGGCGTGAACAAAAGTTAAACGTCCTGAGGCCTGCCCCCTATGTCACAAAGCTAACAGTGACAGGTGCCAATTCATTATCCTTTGAAAAGTCGATTGCTAAATCACTACGCTTCTTACAAGCTAGGCAATGAACTCATCATTTACATCTGTTGTCTCTCTCTGTCAGTGGAAACACCCGGTACCTAACACGAAGGCTCCAACATCAGAAATTAACATCTTCGTATTTTATTTAATCTGCTTGATTACGCTCCAAGCCGTATGCGATTTTTACACCATCATCATCATCAATCTGAAATATGAGAGCATTCGGACCTGCCCCCTCTTTCACCATCGTGACAATGACAGGTGACAGGTGACAATTCGGTATACATTGCAAAGTTAACAAGCTTTCACATCAGTGGGATTCATATCAGCTATAATGGTGAAATAGGGGGCTGGTCGCCGCCGCTTTGCTGACAGTCGTTCCCGATAATCAATCTACTATCATATAGCTATTCTCCATCGTCATTATCAGTGACGTCATCTATTTATCTTCCCAATATATTATGGCAAGTATCAGGTTGATTAATGCTGGTTCCCATTATTCAGAGCGCGGATGGATTTGGTTACTTCGGGTAAGACCATTTTGATTACTGTATTGCTATTAACTTATTTGATTTGCCTCTTACAAGTTGTATCAAAAAATATTTTGTTTTGTCTGCGTTTTGGATATCTAGCCAGAGATAGATTGAATATTAAGAACGGCAGAAAGCACCGTTATCTGTATCTTGACTAAATATACAGACAGTTCCTCGTAAACCTCTTACTATTAACCCGTGTTGTAGCAGTCAGCTTATACACGTGCTCGTTACAGTGTATCTAACCCAAGTTCCCATTCATAAAATCAAAATCACTTCAAATGTATTCTAACCTTGACTTAAAGACTACAAACCATGTCGATTCATGTAAGGCGTCGTACTCTATGCACGGCGGACGGGGTTTTTAATCTGTCGTAAACTCAACTATGATGGTTAAAAAGGAAAATATGACACATCTTGCTCACATTTAATTATTAGTTAACCTTTTAAATAAGTCCGTCAGAGAAAATAATAAGGAATACACTTATTTTCTTTCTGTCAAGAACTGTTATCTGAAGATAGATCAATACAAAAAAACAGCCTATAGGAAGATAGATGTGAAACGAAAAATTTCCATAAAAATTGTAGACATTTAAGGTATTGCGCAAAAACACGCAGGGCGACAGACAACTGCAGACTGCAGAGTACCGAAACGCACTTACATAAACCGACATCAGCTAAACGGTTTTTGTAACTTCGTGAGTTCACCTCATCATAACTCCGTGTGGGCGTCGGCGTGTCCTGCAAATAGAATGCATCATGTTACGGAGCGGTACTCGTAGTAGCTTCGCTTATACAATGCCTACAAATATGACTTTTCAATAATGAAACTAAAAAGTTATTTTCCAATTATTTTGTTAACTATCATTAACTACTTATAATATTTTTTTATTTTTTTTATGGCATAGAGGTGACAAACGAGCACACAGGCCACCTGATGGTAAGTGGAAACTGCGACCCATAGACATTCGCATTCACAAGACTGCAATGCAATCCTAAGACTGCAAATGCGTTGCCAACCCTGAGGACTAAGATGGAATACGTCTATGCTAGTCATTTTACCGGCTGTCTTATCCCCAAACCGGAACACAACAGTGCGAACACTGCTGTTTGGCGGTAGGTTAATGGGTAAGATGGTGGTAGCGATCCGGACGGACCCTGCACAAGGTCCTACCACCCGCATAATAAAGTAAGGTTTAAAATTATGAAAAAGGATTTGAAAAGAAAAACTTTGTCGTATTTAATTTTGTACGGACTAACCGTAACACTTTCACAGATTAACCGTAACATATAAACAAACAAAAATAGATTTACATCTTTTGTAGCTTAATACTAAACGCGTTAGGTTAAATCTTACCAGTTTCACTATGCCCCAACGATGAGCCATGAATATCGCTTTCGATTTCCTGTAACAAAACAGTAATCTTTGATATAAAATATAATTAAACACTGTCGCTAGCCATTAAACTTTAGGTAGTGCAATAATAAGTCGAATGTCTTGCACGTAGAGATTAATGTTCGAGTAAGCTTAACGAGGCAACTTTTATCTTATTTTTATCTTTAGTAAGTCGACGACAGGCTTGGGTCGTTTGGGTTTGTGAAAACAACTCTACCAAATACCTCTTTAACGGTAAGCGGTTCTAATTCCTGGCCATGTGAGTACTGAGGGCAAGGCGACGGCTTTAGGTTTACAGCGGTGAAGCGTAGCATCATTCATCATCTTCTGCATTGATTGATGTCGCTCGTGGCCGCCCACAAGTTGCCGGCCGCAAGTTGTACCCAGATCGCGGCTGAGAGTTTAAACCTTGTGGAACTTCGCTGGCCCTCACAGGGTCGTCCGGTCCCTGAGCCGGGTGGTGTGCGGAGGCCGGGGTCAGACTCACCTGCTCGGAGTCGGCGCCCTGGTAGAGCCCGCGGCTCACGCGCGCCTGCAGCGCCTTCAGCTCGGCGTCGTACTCGCGCCACTCGGGCGCGATCCGCAGCGCCGCTGATAGTTTGGCCTCCTTCGTCAGCGGGTTATTGCACTGCAACACGCGCTCTTTATTCAATAAACGTATAGAATAAGAGTACTGTCCTCCTTGGAAAACTTTGCAAAACGTCCAGTCTCCAAATCTACACAAAATCGCATTAATTAGTGTTTTACATACTTTATTATTTATACACTATTTAGTTCTCTGATTTTTATTTTTGAATTATTTAATTACTTAATTAGTCATTAGTTAAATACCTACTGTTCAATAATTTAATATTAATGTACTGACGTCAACTTACTTTAATACAATATCAAATATAAAATAATAATTTCGTAATGAAAACCGTGGATTTGTTTTCCTCGATTTCCCAAAAAAAGTTCTTGGTGGAAATAAGAAAGAGAGAAGAAAGAAAATACATTTATTCACAACAACAATTTAAAGCTACACGAAGTTCGACAGTTGTTGTGAAATAAGCTCTTTTGAAAAGACACTCCTCTTACGAACTTACCCAAAAATAAATACATTTTAGTAGATGAGTAAGTGTATGAGTAAGTGTGAATAACTTACCAGGTCTATAGTCTTCGCGTGCACCTTCGAGTTGTCATCGCACCAGGTCTCGCACCACAGCCACTCCTGCGGCAGCGACTTGATGGCCACCTGGTGGATCATGTTATTCGGCAGATCTTGATCTATTGGATAAACGGTCACACGTCAGTTCTAACCTTTTTAATGCTAAAGCACCAAGGAAGGAACCGCAGATGCCTTACAATAAAAATAATGCAAGGTTCTTGAAGGTCCCTTAGTCGTATTTATTTATTATTGTTTAATAGCCTATAATGCCCCACTGTTGGGTAAACTCCTACCTCCCTTCCTTCCACGTAGCCCTATCGTCGTAGCCGTCCGAAAATACCGCCGCAATAAGTATGTACGTTACGCAGTAATAATTACCAATTGGTCACAGATTAAATCTAAAGAGCAGCATTAATGATTATTTATGCAGAGACCCGACAAGTTAGCGTCATTACTCGCAATAACGTGGATAGGACTCCAAAGATTTAAACACTTAAATAAATTAAATTAAATTAATTGATATCTTACGTTATATTTAATGTTGATCCTTTGTAAAACAGTAAATAAATAAATAAACAATAATACAGAGAGAGCTTTCAATCATCTACGAGTACTATCTAATATTCTTTTAATATACGATATTGATATTGTTACGTGAAGCTAAATGATAAATTAAAAAACACCTTTACTGGTCAAAAAATCCATTGCTATTGCCGCGGTGTGTGCAGGTGCATTATCTTGGTGAAAAATAATTCCATGAGTGCCGCTCTTTGGACGATCCTCACCAAGTCTGTCAAATGCCTGGGGTAAACAGACCTCTGTGTACCACTGGCTAGTAACTGTTCTTCGATCTTCGAGTGGAACTACAGCTACTGGCCCCCCGCGGCGAAAGAAAACGGCGATCATTTTTTTGTTCACACTACGGCCACGAACAATTTTTAATGGCGGCCCGTCTTCCTCAAACACCCATTGCATAGATTGTTGCTTTGTTAGAGGGTCATAGCAGTATATCCAGGACTCATCAGTAGTAAGGATATTAGAAACCTGTTGGGAATTGCCTCCGTCGAATTTTTTGAGCATAAACTGGCACCAATCTACTCGCCGGGTTTTTTGCTCTTCGGTCAGCAAATGCGGTATCCAACGCGAAGCGATCTTCCTGACGCCAAGATGATCATGTAAAATGCTTGAAACTGCGGGTGATCCAATACCAAGTTCATGCTCTATTTCCCGATGGGTAATATTTCTGCGTTCTTTAATCAACCACTCGGCTTTGATCACGTTTTCTGGCGTTACAGCAGTCGACGGCCGTCCCGGTCTCGACTCATCTTTGAGGCACTCCCGACCCCGCTTAAACTCGCGGTACCAATATGAGATTGTGGCTACCGATGGAGCAGACTCCCCAAATGCGTCGTTTAAATTTTTATTAGATTCCTTAAAGGTTAAGTTCCTTTGGTAGTCGTAGAATATCATAGCACGAAACGATTCTCGCGACAGCTCCATTGCAAGAAACAAAAAAGGCCTGACATTGTCAGCAAAAAAATTCAAAAAAAAAATTGTAAGCTGCCAGTATCAAATTTCACTTTACAAAGAGGTTAACAGCTAAATTACCCTTAATTTGCCATACACTTTTAAAAGTAAATGTTGTTAGTTTTTATACAGCTAAAAACTTTCGTAGCAGCCTATGTACACACATACACATGATATTTAGTAGCTGGCACGTGTAAGGAGCTGGCATGAAATTGTGCAAGTTACAGGCATGTAAATTACCGGCGGATAGTTAAGTTAGGCTAGTACGTAAAGGCCGTGTGCGTTATTATGGGTAAAGGGTAGATGAGTCTGACCTAGGTTAGACAGGCTGTTGGGGTCCTGACTGAGCGCCTGGTACTGGCCGCGCAGCCGGTCGCCGGCGGCGATGCGCCGGAACCGTTTCAGATCCACAACGTACAGCGCGCTGATGTGGTAGCTACGGCCCTGCAGGTGGTTCCGCCAGTAGCCCTGCTTCCAGAACCTGACGAGTTGACAGTGGCTTTATCACGTGAGCGTCATCACGCCCGCTGGAACACTAGCACATGCCTGATCGAGTGAGAAATCAGACGTGCTCCAGTAGAACTAGACCGGACTGCGTGAGTTGTAGTTAACGCTGATGGTATTTATAAACGTTTTAAACAAAAAACTATTGTCTTGTTTAAATTTGTAAATAAAATTGGTCCATAGTAAAATTATTACCATCGAAAATAAAATAAGGAAGATTAATTACGAGAACTAACAACAGAATATAAAGACTTTTTCTTCATTTAAACCCACAATGCTATAATAAATTAACGCAAAACAAAAGAAAGTACCTGAATCCTTCCATCTCCTTTCTGCTCTCACAGAAAGGCGTGTAACCGTAGGGCGCCCCGCCCAAATCCAAATCCACTAGTTCTTTCAAATCCGCACGAACAATCTGTACAAATAAAAAGAGGTAAAGTGTATTACGAACTTAATGTTTTACCAAGACGAAAAACTCTGCAACATGGACAACATCACACATCACACACTTTAACAAGGCTTCGGGTTGTGTACTTCTTTGCTACTGTTTTGTGCTTTAGATTCGAGTCTAACAGATAAAGCCCGAACCCGAAGATTAATACTCGTTCTAAAAATACAAACCTAGCGCAACCACTGGTGCTGCACCAATTCGTACAGGAGCCTGACTCTTGCTCCATTTAGTTGTAATACAGCTGTACCATACCTGGTCGGCGTCAACGAAAATTATTTTTTTGACGTGTAGCGGGAACAGGACGTCGAGGAACAGTATCTTGTAGCCCCAGATGGTGCGCTGCCGGTCGCGCTGCCGCTGTAACCAGCGCGGCCACTGGTACTGCACCAGCTCGTACTGGAACCCGTATTCTTGCGCCATATATGGGAGGATGTCCTGCAAACGGGAAACTATACGGTGACGTATGCACAAGAATATAATCCACGGAGTTACATAATCGCAACAGCGTAGTCCGCTGCACTAATGTTTGTCTCGGACTCCCCGGGATGTTTTTATGTATTTAAGACTTGGTGTGCATGTCCACGGGCAGTATTCCATCAGCGTCATACCTTAAGCGAAGGGCTGAGGTAGTTCTTGAGAAACCAGAACTTGACCGGCGACTTAGTGTGCTTCAGCACGGACAGCATCATGATGCGCAGGAACCGCTCGTAGAGGTGCCCCGACGCGACCGAGAACACGTTAATCGTGTCGTCCTGATCTTCCGGTTCCTCGCCGCCGACAAAGGAGCTGGGAAGAAAATATATTATAAAATCGCTGCAGAACACTGGAATTTGTGTAAGCGTGTACTTTCCCCTCTAACAGACGGCTGTTCGGATGTTCAGATTTCCCCCAAGACGTTTTTCCTTTCCAGCTCGGCACGTCACGAGCACCCCTCTACTACCTGGTGATGGAGTTCCACAGGCCGCCGGTGTTGTTGTCGTCCGCTTCCACCAGCAGGTCCAGGTGCGTCTTGTCCGGCAGCTTGGTGACGCGTAGCTTGACCACGTGCGCGCGGAACGAAGACACCAGCAGTTGAATGTCCTCGCTACCCGCCGGGGTGTCCGTGTTTTCATGCCTGACAAAAGCACATATGGACTACTTATACAGGGTGTATTGCAAGTCGTGTGCCAAATGAAAAGGGTGGGTAGCTAAGGTCACTTGCAACACGTTTTGGGCCAATTAACACTCATCCTACCCACGGTGTTTTTTTAATATTTTTTTTTTTTAAAAATTGGAATTTTCCAAAAGTTAACCATTTTGTTCACCTATCTTTTTTTTTAAATGTGACAGCACAAAAGTATTTGTAGTTTTTTTATCTTTAATGTTTGCGCATTCGAATGAAATGTTATTTTTATTCATATAGTTAACAAATAAAAAAATATTAGCCAACAAAGTGTGAAGGACCGAAAAATAAAATCTTCACGGTCAACTTTACGGCACAATTAAAAAAAAAGTAGAAGCTCTTCAGATCTTCCAACATCATAAAAACTTCTCCAGTTCCTGACAATTCTTACGATATACCACATGTCTAGAATCACGTTCAGTTTTTCGTCAAAATATGGTTTCAATCTAAAATGGTGGTTTACATTACCTAATAAGTACTTCTTTGAAACTGCTTACTTGAAAGTAAGATTTGATCAGATAAGTTAATTGAGACAATTTTTTTTACTAATGATAAAAAAAACCTAAAATATTCATCTAAAACTATTAAACACCTAATAATAATTTATTTTAATAACTATCTTTCCTTTAAGGTTTTTATTCTTGACTTTGTTGCATGGTAAACAACCTAATTGAAAAATACACTTAACAAAAAGAAAATTAAAAAGTTAATTGCGCGGGAAAACATTTAACTAAACAGAGATAGGCATTATTTTAATTTTATTGTTGTTATCGACATTTATTGACATGGCTACATACAGCAACGAAGAATATGCTGATATTTTAGTGGCTTACGGTAGAGCTAATTGCGTGGCTCGCGAAGCAAGAAGAATTTACCAGCAAATGTATCCTGATAGACGGTTACCTTGTCGCAACGTTTTTCCTAACACATACCGACGTTTGCGGGAGACTGGAAATTTAAATAACCAAGTTCTCGGAATTAACGTCAGACAACACGACGTGTCTGTTGAGGAACGTATTCTTGCTGCATTTGATGATGATCCCACTACCAGCATACGAAACGTAGCTGAGACGCTGAGAATCAGCATTTGGAAAGTGTGGTCAGTTTTAAGAAGGGAAGAAAAACATGCATTCCACTACATTCCAGTGCAAGGTATTGTTCTTTTTGGTTTTTCTTTTTATTTTGTATTTACGCTAAGCTTAAATAATGTATTTTAAGTAGGCTTAGGTTTTAATTAACTTTTTGATTTAGCAATAAGTACAACGAATATCAACCTAAATATTTTATATTTTTTTAGGCACTGATGGTTTTAATTTGTTTCCAGGTCTTGAAGATAATGATCATGAAAGACGTGTGCAGTTTTGTCGTTTTTTACTTCACACTGACGTTGAAGATAACCACTTTTTGAAAAGTATTCTTTGGACCGACGAGTCGAAGTTTTCCAGGGAGGGGATTGTTAACTTGCACAACTTACACAGTTGGTCTGACAAAAATTTGAATCCGAGGTTAAAACGGCCTATGTCATTTCAAAGGAAGTTTAACGTCAACGTCTGGGCAGGCGTCATTGGCTGTTCGCTGATTGGACCGCACTACTTGCTAGACAACTTGAACGGAGACAATTACCTTCAATTTTTAATTAACGATTTGCCAGAAATTCTAAGTGAATTACCAATATGGGAACAAGATCGGCCGATCGTATTTCAACAGGACGGCTGCCCAGCTCACTGGAGATTGACGGTTAGGGAACACCTGAACATGGCTTTTCCGAACGCATGGATTGGGAGAGACGGCCCTATTCAATGGCCCGCTCGAAGCCCAGACCTAACTCCGATTGACTTTTACGTCTGGGGAAGGGCCAAAGAGCTAGTGTACGCAACACAGGTAGAGAGCAGAGAGCACCTGATCGCAAAAATTAATGACGCGTTCGCAATAATGCGGCAAGAAATGACACTTCGTACAACAACTGTAGAAATACGAAAAAGGTGCCGCGAATGTATCAATTGTGGAGGAAGACAATTTGAACAAAATTTGAAGTAATTATTAAAATAAAAATGATTTTTAACCATATGGCGTTTTGTATTGTGCATTTAGCCCATTTAACTGGCTGGATCTACTGACCGAATAAAACCACCATTTTAGATTGAAACCATATTTTGACGAAAAACTGAACGTGATTCTAGAAATGTGGTATACCGTAAGAATTGTCAGGAACTGGAGAAGTTTTTATGATGTTGGAAGATCTGAGGAGCTTCTATTTTTTTTTTAATTGTGCCGTAAAGTTGACCGTGAAGATTTTATTTTTCGGTCCTTCACACTTTGTTGGCTAATATTTTTTTATTTGTTAACTATATGAATAAAAATAACATTTCATTCGAATGCGCAAACATTAAAGATAAAAAAACTACAAATACTTTTGTGCTGTCACATTTAAAAAAAAAGATAGGTGAACAAAATGGTTAACATTTGGAAAATTCCAATTTTTTTTTTTAAAAAATATTAAAAAAACACCGTGGGTAGGATGAGTGTTAATTGGCCCAAAACGTGTTGCAAGTGACCTTAGCTACCCACCCTTTTCATTTGGCACACGACTTGCAATACACCCTGTATATTTATACACTACTATCAACTTGCCCTGGCTTCGCACAGTTAGCACTAAAAAATCAAAAACATAAATCTGTTCATTCGATCTCCACAGGATCACCCGCTAAGCTAATCTGAGGATTGCCCTTAACACTTTCATAGCCGAGGACTCTGGTTTTCCTACAAAATGGACCCGCCTTGCAGGTCGGTGGCAATCAAAGTGTTCATACATATCATTTTTACAATATTATAACACTTTTTCAATGATAATTTTACTCGATGACTTATCGCTACTGTACATTTCAATGTCAGTATCGATGAACTCACGAAGTTTAATATAAGGCTTTATGTTGAAACGGTTCCGCGATACCCGGACATGTCGCATAACCTTGCCTAACCGAAATGCTTAGCGTCCCAAAAACGTTCGAGGTGAGTCATCATCACATCACTTACCTAAGAACTATGTTCTTGTCGGTAGTGTAAGTTCCATTTTATCCTTTAGAAAAAGTACAAGGTAAAGAGAGAAGGACCGACGAACATACCTGAACATAACTGGGCATCGCACGTATCAGTGTGTCCATCAGGAGACTCGCGGTGAGCACACCGCGCTTAGCTTGAATATAATCGCGTACCCGATAATGTGGTAGATGTCAGTGGAGCGGCCGGGTCGGAGACGGAGCGTCCACGCCCCCGGGTTGGCCTTGAGCTGGAAGTAGCCGAGGTTCGCCATCACGATGGTGTCGCCGGCCAGAGGGCGCGCGGCGCCGCGCAGCTCCAGTTGCAGCCCGCGCGGCGGCGTGCCCAGCCCCGCGTCCCACGCGTGCCCCTCCACCAGCAGGTACTCCAACTCGAACTCACTAACAACATACGATTCAAATTAACATGTACATAAAATGCAAAAGCGGATATCTACGAGCAGGGTCTCGTAAAAGAAATAGAGCATCAGGTTTTACGACCGCTAACACGAATGCAATGAACTATATACAGTCAGCAGCAGAAGTAGGTGGGCAGTCGACGACCTCAAAATACACACATTCAATTTGTTTTTTAACAACAATATTTTATCAATATCATATTTCTTCACAAACTTGAACGTCGCGCGACTGGACCTTGTCTAGTTGGTAATCCGAGTGAGAACCAGTTTTATTAGATGCGCATGCCTGCTTGGGCTTGTACTATGACAGAGGAGAAATGGTGCGAATGCCTTTCGTGTTGCTCGAAGCCTATAATTGAAACAAAACTGACCTATGCACGAGCGTGTCGACGTCAGCCAGCCGTATGTTGTCGAGGTCGTACACAGACTTGACGCACTCGACGAGCCAGTTGGCCGGCGTGCGCAGCTCCATGGAGAGCAGGGGCGCCTGCGGCAGGCGCGCGAACCTAGCCACCGCGCCGGCCGCGGACGCACCCGCGGCGGTGAACTGAAGCTCCGGCTCCAATACGTAGCGGAAGAAACTGGAACGAAGCATAGCGTAAATCAAGGTTGCTTAATGTTTCCGCCAAAAAAATAACATCTTTAGGAAAGCCATCAGCTGTTTTTCTAGATCATTGCAACTTAAGAAACCGAACTCGGTGGGTCTACATTAAGTACGGTGCAGATTTTGCCGCCACCTTCCGACACCATAAATGTTGAATTACCATAATATGTACATTCTAAATATCACCCCATTCCAATTATATGGGAAAATCTATGTTATATGAGTACTCTGTCAGGTGGGACAACGTACACCGTGTCCAATACTTAGAAGTTAGTACAAAGTTCGCGTAGGTACAGTTTAAATTCTCAATAAAATAAATGTACGAGCAGGTTATACAATGACAACTATATTTTATTAATGGCATACTTATGTACAATATTTACAACAAATGTTTCGGAATAACTCCACCTTTAACTTTTTTTACTAGCTTTAAACGTTTCTCAAATGAATCACACGCGGCACGCACCGCTTCCATTGGTATTTCGTCCCAAATATGCTCGATAACCTTTTTGAAATGATTTAGGTTTGCGATTTTATAAACATGTAGTTTCGAGAGCATGTACGACCACACGAAATAATCTAATACATTCAAGTCCGAAGAACTGGGTAGCCATTCATGTTTTGGCATAAAATCGGTCAAATTAGCCTGACACCAAGCCTGAACAGCGTTTGCCATGTGTGAAGGAACTGCGTCTTGTTGGAAAACATAATATTCGTTCTCAAACATCCTTTTTATATTTGGAGCAACATTTTTCTCCAAAACTATGGATTTATAGTATTGAGCATTAATTTTAACGCCTTTATCGATAATTACTAGAGGTAGTTTACCCCGCTTATAAACTGCACCCCACACCATCACCGATGGTGAGCTCTGGAACCTAGGAACATGTTTCTGGTTGTCCGGAATGTCTTCTATCATTGGTGCGCACAAAATTGCACTGTTGACTAAGAATGAAGTAAAATTTACTCTTTTAATTACTGTTTTATTGTTATTTTTTCGTATGATACACGTGCGGAACTGTTATTTTCAATCGTCCCGAGCCTTATCCGCTCTCTTGGAGCTCGGGCCAAGACACGCACGTACTTGCATCAAAATGTAATATTCTCAGTCGTTTGTTTATTCGTTAGTTGGAGGAACTAAATAAAAGGAGACGTCAATTGAGACTGACTCAAGACTCGAGCGTTATTTAACCTAGCCTAGCCTTTTGTTTGGGAGTGCAGAGCATGTTATCTATGTAGCGTGGTCAAACAGGAGTTCGGGAAGTTACCTCTTAAGCGGCATGTCGGAGTTCTTGTCCTGCGGGTTCAGGAACAGGCGCACGCGGCAGTTGACGATGCGGCGGAGCACCAACAGCAGGGGCGCCACGCGCTGCGCGGCGCTCGACGCCGGGTCCAGCACCGCCGCTATCTGTTAACAACAGTTCACATATTGATAGCGCACTGCCAAGCGACGCATGCGCTGCGCCGTGTCCATTATATAGGCATACGTCTTCTACTCCTGTTTCCTGCCACTCGGCCATATATTAACTTGAAATGAAGTTTTCTCAAACATGCTATGTAATGTCGGCGTTATGTTAGTTATTTTAGGCTTCAAAGTGCCACGTTCCCGACGGAACAACTCGAGAGAACTGTAAAGGAATTTCATACAAAATTGAAGGCCTAGGCCGGGAAGTAATTTTTTTTTAATTTTAATATGGCCATGACAGCTGGTTTTATGAACAGGCTGAATATCTAAATTATGTTTTTAAAATTTTTGAGAAAATGTTATAACGTCAAATACTAGGAGTGCATAAACGTTTGGGAGACATCCGCGCCGTGTCGTGTGCGCCCGCCGCCCGTCCGCCGGTTGCCCGCACCGCCTGAGATCTAAGTTGCGCTATGCCTGATATACCTGCTAATTACTGCTGCGCTCCTGGTACTTTATTTTAACACCCAGTTACTTTTTCACCTCAGCAGCTCAATCAAGCAGGTTTTGCTGCTTAAAAACAGTGAGCAAAATTCAATTTTGCTGCGAGCGAGAGGCAAAGTAGCTTTTTAATTATTTTTTTTAAATGCCGTGAGCAGTGCTGGGGCTACTCACAACATTCGAAAAAATTGAACTTCACTTTGTTCTGTCACTTTCACTTCGATAGGAAAAAAGCGAGAGATAGAAACAACTTGATTCGAAGTTCGATTTTCAAATTCCACACATAGTAGGCCCAAAAAGAAACGCACGTTCGGATGCACACATAACCGTAAAATTGCAAATAAAACTATCTGTTAAACTTTGAAATGTGTTTATTATAACTATTTTATACAGTAGGTACAATAATTTTTTTTATTTAATGTTTTGAAGACAAAATTAATGAAAAATAAGAAGTTATGTATCTACATAATTTTGTTATCGTTTTAACAATCTTTAATTTCGTGACATAAACCGCGGGGGCAGTTTCAGAACGCATTTCAAAAATAGCGGGATTATTGTACTTAAAAAAAAAAAGTAATGTAATGTAAATGACGATGTAATTTTTGTTAATTTGTCCGCCATAGCCAATAGCCATAGACAAGGCCTAGTTAGGTTTTTTTTAAAGCCACAGACTACATAAAGCTGTATAAAGTTGTGTTTGCACTACGGCATTATCAAGTTGAGTGACAGGTTTTATCTGTTTCATGTTTATTTTTTCCACTTTTTATTTTATTAGTATTTTGCAAAAATGCTTGTGATTGATGCATATGCGATCGTGTCGTTATTTAGTCGTGTATTCACCAAATGGTCACAACGGAAGACCTGCGTTGGCCCTACCAGCTTCACGCTGTGTTGTTCTCCCTGCTGAGGTGAAAAGTTGTATGTCTCACACGAGACCAAAGTTTTTTACGTCTCGTATCTTTGAATCATCACTCGCAGCAAAAACCAACTTTGCTCTCTTGTTGAACAAATAACTATTCTTCCCTAGGGTGGACATTTATCAATTTACTTTTTTGAGTCATGTATTTTTTACTTAATTGCATATGTTTGAGAAAAGCACTATACGTACCTCGCCGTGAAAAGGGGTTGCCAGCCTCGTAAGTATCCGGCCTCGCTTCGCTCGGCCGTCTATATCACTCGGCCGGCAACCCCCTACTTCCCGGCCTCTGTAGGTACTATTAATGTTGACAATGATCGGTAGGGTACCAACAACAGGACTGTCGACCCTACCCTGAAAGTGAACGGACGGTAGGGTACTCACGTCGATGGCGGCCTCCTGTTCGAACAGCGGCGGCAGGTCGACGAGCGAGTGGTCGGTGCGCAGGCCGGCGGGCAGCGGCACGCGCGCGCGCGCCGGCCGCGCCGCAACCACGCCAGTCACCTTCAGCATGGCGTCCTCGGACAGCTCCGAAAAATGCTCCTCTTCTGCACGTTAAAACAATGTATAGGCAAACGTACTTTTCGACCAGCTAGGCGAGACGAGAATTGAAATCTCCCCGCCCCATATCCATCTAAAATTACCATCGCGAGCTCGCGGTTTATATCAATACAAATAACAAGCTAGTTTACGCGGTCTCGCGAGAATTATGATTCCCTTCAAACTTAGGTAGGTAGGAGAAGAAAGAATCAAGCAAGTATTCCTGTCCTTTTACTTTAATTGTTTTAAGTATCATACATGTCATAACTCATAACCTACCTTCGTCTTCGGACACTTCATTTTTAATTTGTTTTTTCTTTTTAAACAAATCGGATAATTTGTCGGCGTACAAGAGACTGCTGTATCTGTGGAATATTAGAAAAATAAACAATATTATAATACAACACAGGGTCAATTTGACCAGTAGCACGAAAAAAAAACAAAAACGGAAGAGAGTTTTTGTATGGGGGAAAAAAAATAGTTCTGAAACTTTTCGTGTGTGGTATCTAATGACAAAGCTTACTAAGCCTATTCTAAAAATATATAACGTCGATATAATGTATTTCAGTCAATTTTTTTAAATTAAATAAAAACATTTTCAAAACATACCATGTTTGGGCTCCTCCAGATATGATACGGTTGAATCATTATTTGTAAAATATACCTAAAGTAATACATATTTCAAAATAAGTCATAACAAAAAATGTTCTTTTCCCATACAAAAACAATATGACGTCGTAACTCCTCTCCTTTTTTGTTTTGTTTTCGTGCTACGAGTCAAATCGATTCTTATGGCCTAAAGATCAATAGTTCCGATTTTCATGCTTTTAACACCATTTGCGGTTATTTTTGGCGTACCGCTAGGACTATCCCACATTTACGTTTCGGTGCATAAACATTAGTGGAAATTGTAGTTTGGCAATATTGAAGATCACAACACTTGCTGTAACTTTTGGATTGAATTTTCCACGACCTCAGGAAAGCAGATACGGAATCAAATATAGGGTAATAGGGAGAAGTAAAGTTTTTGGAAGATATGTAAATTATATTTTTTTTCGAGTCGTCATCCTAAAGACCAAGAAATATTTTTTTTAGTTATGAGCATACCTGGGATAACTCGGGGCAAGTTCTAGGGATTCAAACCCCTATATCGATAAAAAATATGTCGATATAATTAAATTATTACATGTGCACATTGAACATTCTCGTTTACTATAAAGAGGTTCGATGTCATATCTGATATCGAGCCTCTTAAGATCATAAAAGCTCCTCAATTGACGCTAGAATAAAAAGAGTTCAACCTGATTTATCGAAATTGTATGTGAATAAAAATGGGAAAAGTATTTACAAAACGTTAAGGATGGTTCTAGAAAACAAATACTGGTTATGACACAATTAAAAAAGTAACCAGTCTAACAAAAAGTTAAGAAATTTTAATAACCAACATGAATGAGAAATTGTCTTTGAATTATAAATATTTTAAGAATGCCCTGTTGACCACTGTGGACGTTGAGAGAACGTTTAGCAGTTTAAAGTGGATATTTTCTACCGACGACTACGGAAAAAATATTGATTGTTAAAAAATGAGGAGAAAATAAGTATAATCTATTTATGTCGAACAACATTTAGATGTTGGCAGTAATATCGATAAAAAAAATTGTCGACAAAATATTTTGCTACATCACTTTCGTATAGATGCCCCGAGTTATCCCAGGTATGGTTATGTTATGAGTTATGAAATTGACATTTGTAAACTTTAATGACCGACTAGCTTGTTGCCTTCGTACTTAATAAAAAAAAAACACTTCTATATCTGTCATTGTCAAGTCAAATCAAAGTAAACAAACGATTCAATTCAATTAAGTTAATTCCGTAAAGAGCCGCAGTTTCTTGATCTTTAGGATGACGACTATCGAAAAAATATATAATCTACATCTCTTCCAAAAACTTTACTTAGCCTATTGCTTCCTGTTCGAGTTTTACTTCTCGTCTTTGTTTTAGATGTTGTATATGTAACTAAGTATTGAAACATAAACATACTTATCATTGTCTAATACCTACACTACGATCACTCGTTATCTCTTGTTTGTACAATAAAGTGTTTACATACATATACATACTTGTTAAGTTGGGTACTAGATCAAGCGTAAGGTTCCAGCTGATCAGTTGATATCTAACCTAACCTAACCTAACCCATCCAATTTTCATGAAACCTAATTAACAACCATCCCGATTAAACTAGCTTTCTTTTAAAAACTCATTCCATCCGTTTGAGAGGTAAGGTGCCACAGACCGACACACAAATACACAGACACGCAGATAAGCACGTTAAACTAAGTACCTGGAAAACCGAGTGTCGTTCGGGTAGAAAACTAATTTTCCCGACGATGTCAACGTGCCAGATTATTTTTAGACCCTCCTGATTCGTAGACTCTTACATAATAAATTTCATCTGTTTTTGCGGATCTTCCGTGTGTAATATTTCCATGGATAATATACCGGTCGAGTAGCAGAAAGTCGTCAAGCATGAAGGGTTCGTCGCCGGGCAGCGGGCCGATGAGGCGCGCGTTGTGCACGAGGGCGCGCTCGCCGGCGCGCAGGCGCATGCCGCGCGCGCACAGCACGCGCGCCGCCTTCAGCACCCACTCGTACTTATTCAGCGCCGGGACCAGCTCGCCCTGCCCATACAACATATACAAATACAGCCTAAGAAGCTAACGGCGTCTTCGGTAACGGAAAATATTTGTCTGACCATCACGAAAATTCATTAATTTATCTATCTATATGCTCAAGTATATTTTAATCCATAACGAGATACGCCTACTTGCAGTTAGCGTGCCAGAATTTTGATCAACTTACGCAATCGTGCAACGTGAATTTAAGTAAATTGAAAACACGATATGCCCGATAACACCGGAATAATATGTAAACCAAGATAATGTATACCTATGTAAACTGTAAAGACTGTTATACATACAAAACAAAATCCAAATACAATATTTACAAAACATAAATGTACAAAGGCGAAATTATCCCTTTAAGGGACCTCTTCCAGCTAACCTTTGGATGATTGAGGATTCATATAGGTATATGTGAAGCTCACCAAGATCTCGCAGTCCTGCCTCTCGTGGCAGCCCTCGTCCTCCAGCAGCTGCGCCACGTACTTGGTGGCCTTGGCCGGCTGCAGCACCGTCAGCGCAGCCAGCACCACCTAACTCAATAACTATTGTTAACTTCTAAATCGAAATTAAGTAGTCTTACACTCTATCCAGCAAACCAAGCTGTGTTGTTGTAACGTGATTTAATTTAGTTTAGCTGGAGAACCAATGTCATCTTGTAATGGTACGTATGTTAAACAATCTGAGAAAAAAAAACCACAATTGCATGTAAACTTATCTTGTCAATTTCATATTTATGCAAAAGTACAAAAGAGAGAACAGAATATACCTACAGCTTGTTTCGATGGATAGATTATAGCTGCAGTGCCTTTGCAGGATCAATGTTAAAGCTACCTACTGTATGATTACGAGATCTCGTACAGATGTATTGAATAATCCTTTCCCATCGTTTTTTGTCGGATAAGTTCGTATTTATCTTTCTCAGTTGGCTTATAGACGGGTCCTGAAGCTAATTGAGAAAGCAAGATAAAAACGAGATTGCCCGACAAAAATCGATGGGAAAGGATTATTCACTACATCTGTACACAATAAAGTAATAAATGAATGAATCTGAGTGTAACCTTGTTGAGCGACTGGTCGGCGCCGTCCCTGCCTTCCACGTTGGGAATAAACGCTACGCGTACTCCACGGGATTCCCTCTGCAACAAAATGTTCAGCGATATAAGAACCACTTCAAATTGTTCATTGCAATGTAAGAGTTTACGTACAGTTAGTAGCAAAAGTAGGCGGACAGTCAAAGTGCTCAAAATTATCTAGACACTATTATACTGTCAAGAGAATAAAGCCGTTCAAATAGCTAATTTTAGGCTCTTCGACTGGTCACCTCCCGTCTGCTCCAGACCGTACAAGTTGATGATGGCTTCATTTGACATTTAACCGCAGAGACTATCTGCATAAATATAAAAATAATTTTATTGACCATTTGGCACGCTATTTTAACATAAAAAGATCTTACCCATATCTTAACCACGGTGAATTCAAGGTTTTTTATATCCAAAAAAAAATCAAGTCAATCATATTTGGTAAGTTAAAGTTACACAGTAATAAAAAGGTGCACAAATAAAATTAATAACTAAAACATGTCTCAAATTTTAACATTTATGAATATTTCATTCTTTTACATTATAAAAAGGCTTTCTTAAAAACCTATTGCGAAATATAAATCAATGTTTGTGAGGTCAGAAGGTTATAAACACGTATCAACGTCGTACTTTTTTAGTTGTTCTAGAAAAAATAAACAAACATGAAAAAAAACAATAATCTGTAACTTAGTCACGTACACCTAAACAGAACAGATGGCCGATGGTGTCGAAGAGTTCTAGAGTGGTGGCCGCGTACCAAAAGACGAAGTGTTGGTGGCACTCCAACTAGGTGAACCGACGACGCGGCTAAGGTTGCTGGAACCTGATGGATGCAAGCGGTGCAGGGCCGGCCCTTGCGGCAAACCTTGACGAAGGCCTATGTCCAGCAGTGGACGTCTTTCTGCTGAAATATTGATTACGATGACACATAACATAAACACCACGCCATAACCTTTTTTTAGGGTTCCGAAGTCAAACTAGGAACCTTATAGTTTGCTATGTCCGTCTGCCTGTCTGTATGTCACAATCGCTTTTTCTCAGAAATTATCAAAGTTACAAAACTAAAATTTTGTGCTCATATAGATATTTAAACAGCGCACTAAAATCAATGATGGATAATAAGGACTTATACCTACCTAGATTAAACGCCGAATTTGTATAGACTAATCTTGGAGTAAGTCTTATTCCAGTTTGGTAAAATCGATGATAACACATTTTTTTCGCAAATGTATTGAAAAACGTCGTTTGATATACGTGCGGAAGTGTAATTTTCACATGTCCCAGTCTCAAAACATACTTTCCGCACTTGCATCAAAATGTACTATTTTGTCACGTTATTTATTCCTAGTCGGTCCTTAAATACTGGCACATAATTTTAAATTTAGAACTACGAGCAGAAAAAAGTGTGTAATACGATTTTCTATTATTTAATTATCGATAAAACGCAAAAATATGACCATAAAATGCAATGATCGCAATGGAGTGGACAGGCAAAGAGGACAGAGTAGCAGTAATTGCATTACACCGTTGTGACCATTCGCCGAACACAATATTGGATCTGCTCCATAACTTAAAAACCACGAAGAGGTTCATGTTGTTTTTTGAAATACTTATTGTGTTTGTCGTAACGGCTTCGGAACCCTATACTGAACATGGTCCCACATGCACACGACGTCTCTTTTTCTTAATTTTTATTATTAATTCTTTTCTTTTTCTTTTTGTTTGTGTGTTATTGTTGTGAATAAACGTTTTACTTACTTACTTACTTTCTTACTTACCTTTGCCCGGTTTTTTTTCTAATTGACTTTTCAAAGTACTTAAAAAAGAGTTACAAAGTACTTCACACTTCTATTGTAACATGGCAAAAAAAAGTAAGTGACTCGGCATTCGCTAGATCTAACTGTATAACTAGACTAAAATAATATGAAGACACCAACCATGAACGTTAACGCATTCCTCAACAGCTCCCTAGACAGCTTTTGGTTGAGGTCGCCGGTGACCCAAATGGTTTGCGAGACCTTTTCCGGCTTCCCACCCTTTGAGAAGTATCTGAGCAGCGGCAATGCAGTGGCCAGAGCGTCACGACCTACAACATTTAAAAAAATATAAATATTAACTATTTGATCAAAAATAAATTGAAGCCGTGCTTGACACACGAAATAAGCTAACTTTCGTTGCTTTATTTTTCTTTCACCGTGGCCTATATTTAACAACTTAAAAAAATATTGAGTCGAAGGAGGACGTCAGAGTAAATCCAAACCCTATTCGCTACTTTTTGTGTCAACAAGCCGGTTTCGCTGTTTAAAACCACTTTTAGAAGACAGGTGAAAGCATCAATTAGGTAGAACGAGTATAGAAAATTTACCAGATGTTTACTTTCAAAATTTTGAAATGCAATTCATGGAAATGACTGACTACCATTGACATTCACCATCTTGGAGTAGTTTCTTTTGTCGATATGTTGCGTGCTGTGATCTATGTAGCATCTCCCACCATCCGCTTTGAACCTAGACTTAAGACTGCACCGAGCAAACGTCGAGGGTCCAGTGGCGCCCTCATTACTATTATTGTGTTTTCTAATTAACTAAAGAATTTCCTTGCAATCAGACGTTACGTTTTTGTAGCGCAAGTAAAATCACAATTTATGGGATACGTAACCGACTTTAATAACAATTACCCTTTGAGTAGTCAGCTTAACGGGAAAAGGTGGCCACTTTTTTCCGTTAAGTTGATAACTCGAAGGTGAATTGTTATTAAACTATGTGATATACCCTATAAGTTGTGTTTTCATTTGTAGTACAAAAACCTACCAACCAATTTCAAGAAAATACTTTAGTTTATTAGAAAACCCAATAATAGTAATGAGGGCGCCACTGTACAGTCAACCAATTTGATTTATAGGCCACTTTGGACTATGTTAAAGTGACGTTGTCAACCAAAACGTAAGAGACTCCCTATGATTTGGTTTACAAGCAACGTCACGTTGACAAAGTCCATAGTGGCCTAGGAATCAAATTGGTTGACGTACATCCGGCGTACGCTCGGCGCAGTCTTAACTATTTGTGATTGTTTTGTTCAGTACGTGCTGGCGCAATGGTTACACTTGTTTCATCCATAATCTCAAGTAATAGTTTGTGAACACGTACCAGTCAAGCGTAGCAACTTGTGCACTTTATCCTCACTGAAGTTTTCGCTGGAGGCAGCCACTCCAGACAAGTCCAGGTATTGCGATGGATCAGAGCTCAGGACGCGTCGATTAAGGCTGTTGATAAGACGATACATTTAAAAAATTCGTTGTAACATGTTTCATCGTGTACATTAGTTTCTAACTTTAAGGTATGCATTGTATAAAAGGACTCTTAAACTATTTAACGAATTAAACTGTGTTTTTTGTAAATGACTATTAAACTTACGTTAGGTAAGTACAGATCAGTACTAACGCTGACTGAGAAAGCTTTCGTATTTATCTTAAATACGAACTTTTCCGACCAAAATCATGTCATGTTTATTTACTATTTGTACGTATTATTATGGATTATATTATACTAGGGTGCTGTCAGGTGCATACATCGACTCTATGACCCGTATTAATAAAGTCATCTTGGCTGAGATGCGCGTCACAAGATACGTCAAAGTAAACGTCAAGCCATAGATAGCTGCCATTTTTAATGCATCTCGAGACAAGCATTAGAGTTGAGATTAGTTTATTAATACGGCCCTAAATCATTTGATCGATCTCACCGTGGCATTATATGCGGTTGCTTCATAAGGAATTCGACGGCGTCGTCCATGTCGGAGAGCTCCCCCCGGAACACGGCGCGCTGGAAGCGGCCGGTGTGGCGCGAGAGCGCGGTCACTAGAGCCTCCTCTAGCAGCTCTACGGATGACGTCACGGGCACCGGGCTCTCGTCCCACAGGGGCACGCCGTTTATCAGCACCTTGGATTTCAAACGATAAGTTTAGGGGCGTTTTAATAATTTTATCTTCAGTGAGATAAGTGCGGGGAACTTCATCATTATCATCAGCCTATAGCAGTTCCTTGCTGGACAGGACATAGGCCTCTAAAATGTCTGCCGAACTGGCGCGATCTGTGTCTTATTTCATTGGTTATCGATCCTAGATTATAGGAACACGGCGTTCTCACCTGTGGAAACTGAGTGGTACCAATCTTCGATATAAATTCTTGAGCCAGCTGGCTTCCGAAATTAAACTCCGAATCTTCAGATATGATCTCGTCCAAATTAGCATTCGCTTTCGCGTATTTCTTCAAATTCAATTTTACATGATCAATGTCTATGTCTTTGTCGTGAGCGGAAGTAACTAGCTGCAATAAAAATCTAAAAATTAGTTTAGTTTTGATAGAGTAACTATAAAACATAAAAAATCACTTGATATTATTTAGGGGAAATATTCATCTTTTATAATACGTGTGAAAGTATGACACCACATACGCATCGTCACTCAAAGGGTAATTTTTGATAAACATTTACCTGAGTGAGGAAATAGAATGCTTCCTTGTTGGAACTTTTCTCCTGTGCGACGTAGTTAAACGCGGAGCGTATGGCGGCGTCGACGGCTGAGGAGCGCGCGCCGGGCGCCAGCGCGAGCCCCACGCGCACCGGCGTGCCGTGCTTGATGAGGGTCTCGCCGAGCTTCAGCGCCGGCCCCGACCGGGCACACTGCGCGTCCACCACGATCACCTGCAGAGACGTGCCATATGCACCCAGCATTGTACAACTACCATCAACTATAATATAATTATAAGTAGTACAATAACAACATTTACTCGTACCCCTGTACTCCTGTCTAAGATTTTATGACGTTTACATCAGAGGTTTTTCTTCATACTTTCAATACTACAAATTCTATAGTTAATAAATATCAAACGACGCAGTTTTAGCGTGTATTGTGTGGAAACACACACGATATTTCCAAACATCATCAATAATTTTACGACGCACTTTAAGACACTGTATAAAAATTACTCAGCGACCTTACATAATTGTATATGTTCCTTCTCAGGTTCCTCAGCATGCCAGGGTACGTGGGTCTCAGGAGTTCCATGTATGATGAGGGCCAGCGGCGGTAGCTGTCGTCGGTCTCCAGGTCGTTAAGCCAGGTGATCGCCGAGTCGCGGATGTCAAGTCCATACTCCTCCCAAGTGAACTGTTCACCCATTTCGAGAGACATCAGGGAGTTGATAAGATTCTTTGGCAAACCTAGAAAGATGTGGCACATGATAATATAGACCTATATAATATCAATAATAATAACGAACAGTAAGTTAGCTTTTGTGTTGGTAAAAATTCAAATACATAACCGGTTTTGGACAAATTACCACAGCCCTGCTCCAAATATAACTGACCAACGTCTAAGGCGTATAGTAGGTGAAGCTACAGAAATGAACTTTATTATCTCTTGTACAAATATGCACACGCACACACACAAAAATTCACTTACTGTTGAAGTAATGTGTATTTATTATTATCATACATAATGTATTATTGTCCGGGTAAATAAAATGGAATTTATAAAAAAAACTCGGTTGCCAACTATTCCACCATTCATTCATTTCACAAGCCACATAAATGTCTCGCATAATATCTAGTAAACAAACAAACATAGTACCTAATGCATGCAACGTGTTCATAGGTCCGATGTCTTCCTTCAGGGCCGCCAGGAGCGCTAGCACGTCGAAGTCCTCCGCGTCGTACTGGGCCCCCGAGACGAGCAACAGAGCCTCCGCGGGCCGCAGCCCGAGCGCCGACGCCCACACATCTTGGTTGTAGAGCACTTCGTCTCGGAAGGAGCGGGGTACGTTCACGTGGATCAATGATTTAGTCTGTGAGAGTACAGTGGTATTATAGTGGGTCGTAGGCAGGCAGTGTCAGCACCGACAGTACCAACCACCGCGTCGTCGTCATATTTATGCTTTGTATCAGTCAAGCAAATGATTTTAAGATTCTAACATTGTAACAGAACCTTTTACTAAACAATGTTTGAAATACATTCATATGCCCAAATTATTGTTAAGTGGAGTTCCTTAATTGTGTTACACGTTTCAAATACCTAGGTCATATTGTGACCGAGGACCTAAAAGACGATCTCGATATAGCGCGGGAGCACAGGGCGTTGTCGGTCCGAGGCAGGATGCTGGCGCACGGGTTCGCGCGCTGCAGTGCTCAAGTGAAGCTGACGTTATTTAGAGCTTACTGTCAGTTTCTATACCTGCGGCCTGTGGGCTAGTTTCAGACTGAGGCTCTATAATACCCTGCGAATCCAATACAATAACATTTTCAGGATGCTGTTTGGGCTTCCTCGATTCTGCAGCGCCTCTGGGATGTTTGCCGGAGCTAGCGTAGAGGACTTTTATGCTATAATACGGAAGACGACGGCCTCTGTGGTGAGGCGGGTGAGAAAATGATAGCAGGGAGGTGGGATTCAGATATTCTCCGCTGATACACCGACCTTCATGTCTTACGACACTGAATCAGTTTATGTAACTCTTTAATATTATTAAGGGACTAACGTAGTTTTTATAAGTGTTTTTGTAACCAACAACCTATGGATCCGAGATAAGTATCTTTAATAAAATATTGTTTAGTTACATTTTTTATTAATTTTTATATGCATGTCGAAGGTTTCAACTAGACATATTATTCATTTAACAATATTAGTTAACATATACAGGGTGTAAGCCGCACGATTGGACAAAAAAAGCGACAGTGAGGTGCAGCCACATACAATTTTCTCAGGCCCAATAATGCGACGTAGGCCTTTGGTAAAAAAATACAATACTAGCAGTTTATAAAATTATAATACTTTAACTCAAATCATTTAAAAAAAAACAGGAGTAATCCGCAAATATTTTTTTTACTCCTACGCATGTTTACTGTTGTTATGATTATGATGCCTGAGAGCTAATATCTAGTGTAAATATTTACTCGAAAAAAGCTTATACAAATAAAAATTCCAAAAGAAATAACAAATACTTAAAGCCCAACTACGCAAGTGTTTAAAACACTAACAAACTTCAAGTTCTATGAAAAAAACTTTGATTTCTAATGATGAATCGCCTGCATTGTCTCGCTAGACACTTGGGAAATTAATAATTCATTAATTTATGTAAAATGAAATGAATGATGTAGAATTAGTTTAATTTGTAACAATCAGTAATGACTTTAGCTGTTAGCATGTCACTTACTTATGACACATTACGAGTTAATTTACTTATGATAAACTACAATAATCAGAGACATCTGACTTAATTTATTGTATATACTATTTTGAGACCCTATTTCATTCGTTTCTGTTGCTGTTGACTGTACGAAGCCGTTTCGAAAGCAGCAATTATTCGTACTTCCTTAGTTCCAAAATATTAGTGCTGTAATTGTTTGGCTTTGTCCAGACAAGACTAGAGCAGAACACTGGTTTTTGATAATAGCGAAAAATCGTAATATCGGACCAAATTCCGATATTTGTTCAACCGATATTCACCTCCAGAAAACTTACATTTTCATTTCTAAGTAGATTATTGCAGACCGGTATTGGCATCTCCGAAATCGTAAAAATACCCGTATAAGAAAAAAACGGTCATGTTTCGGTCATTTGGAAAGGATGGATGAAAGAAGATTGACGAAAGACATATACAGATCGAAAGTGAGTGGACGGGTCGGAAGGGGCCGCCCTAGGCGTACTTTTTCGAGTCAAATCGGAGAAATACTGGAAAAGGGCCGAATCTTAGGTAACCGAAACCGACGTGCGTGCAAGACTCGATGTATGAATGTGGAAGAAGCGAAAGAAATATGTCAAGATCGTAGCAAAAGGAAAGAAGTGGTCTCTGCCTACCCCTCTGGGAAACAGGCGTGATTTAATGTATGTATGTATGTAAGAAAAAAACTTCTGATATTAGATGATATAGTCAAAACGTTAAAATCCAATCAAATACATAGGCAATATATTATTTGCAAGACACCCGTCATGTTGAAACACTATGGGCCTGTCGTCATCCAATACCTCGCTTAACAATTCTTGCAAAGCTTAAATGTGCTGCCCCTTCCACTCATCACCAATAATTCCTGCCTAAACGTTGATGCCAAATCTTCGATGAAAAACGGTTCGTTTATTTTTACAAGGGTTCCTTCTCTATAAAATCTTTTATGTACAGCCTGCCAAAAATGTGGCCTACGGTTAAAGTTCATTTGCACGTTATGATACAACAAGGTCGATTTTCCCTTGCAATAATGTAATGAATGACAGTGACAAGTGTCAACCTTAGTGATAATTAGATCTCACAGAAACTTTTGTCAAAACTGGTGGACCACTTTCTAGGCCGACCGTACCAAATGACGGCAAAACTAAATTCGTCTCTTCGTCTCGCGATAAATAATAAAAAAAAAAAATAAGAAGCATATGACTTCAAATCTCAGCTGCTTTTTTTGTTCACCCATGCCTAACACCCTGTATTTTTTCCTTGAAAATAACTACTACTTACTTAAATTCTTTATGGTAAACTTTTTGTAATTTTTATGTAAAGCTTATTATGTAAATAAGTGAAACTAGAAACAAATGAAACCATTTAATTTTTGCAACTTTAAGGGTTCATGAAAGACATTATTCAAATTTATCAAAATGATTAACAATGAAATCAATTTCTTGTTTGTGATGGGCTCTACGATTTATCATCATTAAAAAGCATTGATTTAGTATATACAAGATACACAATCCCGCACAAAACGTTACTATAAACTGTCCCAAATGACATTGATAGCTGCATTCAGATACATGCTAACATCGCTATTTTTTACCTTAAACATTCATGCAAAAAAAAACTCAATATACTAGCAGTCAAGTGTCATATTTGCAAACTAATATTTTAAAATATTTAAAACTCTTTAGTGAAATCGCCATTATCATACTATTTATGACAAAATTGGACATCGAATGAATGGAGACGAATTTCTCTATTTATATTGTATTAGTTTTAACGAAATTACAAATTACACAAAAAAACTTTTGACATGTTTAATAAATGCTGTCATTGTATTACACAACTTAAGCTATATATATACAATAATAATAATGAATAAATTAATGTAAAGCAAAGTTTAAAAACCCGTCGATTGTTTTTATTCAAATTTTAACGTTTAGGTATCCTTTGTCACCTGGTATGGTGAAATGATTCTAACGATACCACACACATATAAATTGGCTCAGGTGTTTAAAGTTATGTTGGAATAAAGAATTATACATACATACATAAATGAACCATTAAAACATTACACTTTACTCCAGACAAGACAAGATCTTATCCTATCATAACCAACCTAGCCTAACCGGTTACGTATCATAATATGTACATAAAGTTCAAAATACATAATGGGTCATAATTCATAATGGTCATAATATATAATGTTTTTTTTTTGAAACCCTGAACTTTTCAAGATTGTTATACAACAAACCTAACCTAACGTAATGGGTTCTATACAATGGGTTTTTAAAAATATTGAAAAGTTTACTTATTATGACCATTATGTAATATGACCCATTATGTATTTTGAACTTTATATAAAGGTATTATGATGCGATCCAAACCTAACCTAATTTCCTTGAAATAAGTTTAATTTATTATATAATTGTCTTTTAGACCTACATTTACTTAAGATACTTTCTTTTTTTGCAATGTAATGCAAACGGACGGTTAAATATCGATCGGTAATAGATTTAATCAACAGAATTCTATGACTATTATTGTGGCCTTCTTCCATAGTCGCATTAAAAATATCTACTTCCATAAAAGTTTTTAGAACATTTGATCCTATTTTGTGATGGTTCTGAGTTTCTCCCGCTCGTATGTTGTTTCTAATGAAAGCTTCTGTTTTCTTGCACACAGCAAATACATCTTGAGATGCGTAAAAAAGCCCACCTAAGTTTTTGATGTCAATTAATTTATGAAAATCGTGCCTTTCCTTAGCTAAAATAGAATTTGTGCAAATGTTGCATCGAATCGATTTTATTAATTTCCGAACTACGTATCCGGCAATATATCCTATGACTTGTTTGATATAATCACAACAATTTCCAGACTCATCGAGATCTGAAGACATTATGTCACAGTTTGCTTGAATATTTTTTTCTATCGCTGATTCTTCCTGTGAATGGGTATTCATTTCGCTTTCGGTATCCTCGCGGTACCCAACAGACGTAATGTTTAAATGAGACATTGGGTTCTGACCACTTAAAATTGGAATATTTTCCAAAGGAATGGCGTTACCAGAAAATTTGGTTCCAAGTTCTAAATGCATTAAAAGCTTTTTGTAGGCCGCCTTGACTTGCACGGTGTTGGGATTGTTATTGTATCCTCCCTGACTACGTATGTTGCCAAAAAATAATTCGATATGATCTTGGCTTAACTTATAGGACAAGAGAAACGACATGCTTTGCGATTCAACGACAAGAGATCTGTACAAATATTCCATGCTTTCTAGACATACAATAAGTCCGATAATGCCCGTACCCGACTGAGATTTCCAGAGCGGTGTTTCTTCTGTAGAGTAAACAACCCGAGTTTCTTTTTTTGTTTTGATTGTCCGTTTTCGCTGCACTCTAACAGTTAAGGAAGTAAAATAACATTTGGCTTCAGCAATATATGCAAGAATATCTGCGGCATTGTCTTTACCGAGTGGTTTTTTGAACCCATGGTCCTTGAGATTTCTTGTGTTAAGAATGTCAAATATATTATTTACAAACATGATAAACTCAACGGTTGCCCCGGAATCTTTGAATTCTGATAAACACAGATCCTTTTCACAAAATTCCATTGCCTTTGCTACACTACGACTTAATAACTGTGTTGCCAACTTAACTTTCATTATTTCGTTTCTAAAAGCTATGTGCCGATGTGTGAGCTTGTTAGCTAAATGCAATTCCTTATTTTCCTGTAAATCATGAAGAGCAGGAATGAAATCCCATTTTATAGGCGTTTTATCGGCGTTGTAAAAAACTTTTTTGCTCTCTAGCGTGTTGCGAATCAATTTAATCATGTGACAGGCATCCAGTAAAACTACCACATCATAATCAGCTGAAGGGTGTTTGAAGTGAGTTTTTATGTTTGCAGGGTCATCAAAATGACAACCTAAAACTTTCATTGTTGAAGTGTTCGTTTTGCACCCATCAAAAGTAACGGAAACTACTTTGACACCTATTGAATGACACTTTTCCAAGGCAATATTGATTAAATTTGCCTTCATTTCCGCTTTAATACTTGAGACCAGAAAGTATGCAAATGGGATTTTAAATGGGTCATTTAACCCTACTAACATCATGACATATACCTGAGTCGCAATTTCATTTGAGGCGTCCGTTCCTAAACCCATGTCGACCAGCCCTTCATAAAGATTACCCGACTTATGAGTTTTTTGTGGTCTTATGTGCATTTCATCAGCAACCAGAGCACAAATTACTTCTTTTTTGCTGTATTTTACTTTATCTTTAAGTCTATCAATAGTTTCAGCTGTAAAACCAGGTTCCGCGTCTATACTTCTGTACCAATTGTATAAAGTATTCGGATGAGGCAAGCATGTGTCAAAAATTTTTCGCATATACTTATATGCTGCCGGCGAGTAGAAATTCAATGTCAATGCAAATTTCCTGGCACCTGGCGGATATTTAGCAAAGGGCCTCTTTTTAAGTTTGATATTTTTTAAATACAAAGCGTTGAATGTATCGGCCACTTCTACGTGTTTTGATAACTCCTGAAATACAGAAAACTCTATATTTTCGCGTTTATTTAAAATTGACATGAGATTCTTTAAACTGGAACATTTTTTTTTTAATCTCTTGTTTTGTTTTATTAAATTGTTGATTGTTTTATTTTTATCTTTAATCACTTTACGGCAAAAGCGGACTTCATTCTTCAGAATTGTATTTCTAGGGCTGTCTAAAACGGAACCGATACTCAACGATGTTGATGGTGTTGGGCTCTTTATTGGAAATGGTGGGATACTTGTTTCCCTTGATCCGGAGGCAATAGAAGCAGTCTATGAAAGAAAAAATATTATTCTTGATAAAAAAATATAGCTCTGGGACCTTCTACGTTTATAGGAATATTTATTTTTATACGTACTTGTGAAATTTGGGTGTCATTTATAGTTTCACTATTTGATGTTTGAACCTCATGCACCTGCGACATCTATTAAGCAAATATGAGAAAAAAAGTTAAACGACGGATCAACTTAGCAATTCATCTCTAAAATATCTCTCTTATTGTCGTTAGATTTCGCCCTTTTCTTTAAATAACGAACAGAAAGAGCTCACTTTAACAGACAGATACTTTTATCCGATGATTGTAAAATCAAGCTTTAATGGTCGATTGTATGTTTTGAGATTAATATGACAACTATTGTGTGACATTTAAGTAGGTACTCACATTCAAGACAGGTATTGCAGATTTAGTCAGTCTACTAATGCCTTTATTTGTGGTATATACGTCTGTGGTACGAAAATGGGTCAAGCACACAACAGACGACTTATTTGCCTTGAATAGTTGATCACCCCTATCTCGTGCTAATATTGCGACCCATTTTGCA
This sequence comes from Acleris laterana, assembly GCA_963966035.1. Lineage (NCBI taxonomy): Eukaryota > Metazoa > Arthropoda > Insecta > Lepidoptera > Tortricidae > Acleris > Acleris laterana. The sequence goes on from OZ014438.1 coordinate 78,707,022, forward strand.
CGTCGTAAAGGATTTCGTGGAAAGCTTAAATTAAAAATAAAAAATATTAAAATTTAAAAAAGTAATAGCTACTCCATAATAATTTTGTTCCCTGGTAAGTCATAATTTGTGTGCACAAAATAAATTCCTAAAAATCATGAAAACATTATAATTTTAGCTAGAAACGTTTATAAATAAATAGAACTTACGTAAAATAAGACATTCCATCCTTTTTATTTGTTTTTTTGTTATTATTTTTGCAGTTTTTCACCACACATTTTGTCATGATTGACAACTGCCACTGTCTGTGGTCGGAACAAAACTAATAGCAAAACGACTGCCCAAGTCCATTCAGCAGTCGTTTTGTCTTGCCATTTTTTCGTGCTGATTGTGTATCTAGTATATACTAAATCAATGTTAAAAAGACATAAATTACAAAATTGTATTGACAAATGTCCAGTCGCACGTTAATTAATAATAAAATGCTGTCACTTAGTGCCTTGGCATATAAGAAAATGACAGGTTATGTCCTAATGTGACATTTCACTTCAGTGCTACTGGGTGACAAAATATAAATTGTAACGTTTATAACGGCTGGACGTTACCTGCATGGGAAAGTTTTGCGCGATGGAAGTGAGAACTCTAAGCGGCTCGTCGCCGCCCGCGTCGGCCGCGTCCACGACGGCGGCCGCAGCCTGCATGCTCAGCGCTTGCATCTGCCACACCTTCAGCGGCGCCAGTTCCTCGCTCGACTCTGATAGATGACGCCGGAACCGTTCCAGAGGTGTTCGGAGCGCCGGGAACAGATTCCTAAAATGTTATTATGATTAGTACGAGTATTAAATGTACCGGTATAAACTATGTTAACACGACTATTATTTCCGAAGTCTTGTCATGCCGGAGTTAACAAGGGAAGTACAGGTAATATAAAGTGGCATACATAGTGGCACTTCAAAATATCTTTAGGAAACAAAATAATTAATTAAATAAATAAGGAACCCATGAGTCGATCGTTACAAACAAACATTATAAATACAAAGTGCGTATGCGAAGAGTGTTTGTTTGTTAATTCCGTTCTCACAGTTGAACATCTCAACGGATCGACATGATAGGTACTAGGCCGCGCAAAAGTCATCAGTGTTATCACTCTGTTGGAAGTTGCGAATGGTGGTAAAATATGTCAGTTCTGCTTGGACATTTTTGGAGTAAATAGATACAAAATACACGTCAACTAGACATGAATCACGATACTCCCCAAGACCACGGAATAAGGCTGCGGCTCCACTGAGGCGGAGATGAGCGGAGCGGAGCGGAGCTGTGCCAATATTAACCAATAGAATCTAAACTAACGCAAGGCGCGCTCGACGTGACCGCATGCGCCTTCTATTGGTTAATATTGGCACAGCTCCGCTCCGCTCCGCTCATCTCCGCCTCAGTGGAGCCGCACCCTAATTGTTTCCGGTCGCCTAATTTCTCATTTTGGTGATTTGGACTAGTCGGCAAGATCACACGATTTAACAGTTCCTGAATTCTTTTTGTAGGGTAGGGACTTTTTAAGCCCTCGAAAATAATATCCGTCAAGAACGCGAGAACCTATCGCCGGATGTTTTGGCAAGGATCATGGAAAAGGGCCCATATGGTCATCAATTCTGGCGGTGGCCACTTGGCCAATATCATTTTCTCGCCTAAATAGAATAAAATTGTGACATCCGATAAACACAATCCAAAAGCACAACTAAAGAATTTCATTTATAAAAAATATTACAGCCAATGAACATCGGGTGATAACTTTTGCGCGTCCCTGTATTTGGCGCTGAGATCGTTATAGCCCGGAAATTGACACAGGGTACTTTTTATGAACCTCTTTTACGCTGGTAGTTAAATTATATCTATTGCGCGTATATATTAAACAAGGTTGAAAATTTGGAATGGAGATAGCTTATACACTGGAATAACACATAGGCTACTTTTTATTCCGGAAACATTGTAAAGTTCCCGAGGGACTAACGATAATCGAAATCTACGCGGACGAAGCCGCGGGCAGAATCTAGTTTTACATAAACAAGTGTTTAGGAAATGAGCGTTAATATTGCATCAAATGACCATGACTTACTTGAGTCTACCGAAATTGAATCCATCAATCTGATTTTGTGGGTCATTCTCGTCCTCCTCTTCCGTGGAAGGTACGTCGCCGTTATCTGATTCTTTTGGCATAGAGTCATCCTGGCTCTTGTACTCGGTACTCTTTAGCTGGAGCTCAACCCCATAGCCGGAGAGATGCATTTTGGCCTTACCTCGACTCTGAGAAGAATATCATAAATGATAAACTAAACTAACTAGTTACTGGACATTAATAACAGACGGGATGATAGCTAACGTGTAAAAACAATCCATGCTATGCTTACTAATGTTATATATGCGAAAGTAACTGTGTCTGTCTATTACGCTTTCACGGCTCATCCAGTGAACCAATGAAATTTCGTACCGAGATAGCCTATACCCCGAGAAGGGTACTTCTTACCCGCAATAAACGACTTCTAGGTCACAAGCAGATTAATTTTTGAAATTTGCTAGTAAATTGCAATTCAACAGCTATTACCAAGCTTTGCAAATCACTGAGCCACGATTATACGAGACGATGAGGAAAATAATTTTACAAACCTTGACATTCCACCTGACGACATAGTTAATAACACCTTTGTCGGCGTACACTGACAAAATCTTATGCTTGGTAACAAACTCTTTGGTACCTAGTTCGCCATACAATATTGCTGTAAGAGTCTTGTTATCACTGCTTGGATAGGAATGATCAAGTAAATATGTATCCAATGGATATGTTTCCTGTAATTAATTAAAACAATTGAAATATCACAGATAAATAAGCAACATATTCAGAAAATAAGATTTTACTTTTTTCATGAGATGACCTAACAATAAATTTAATGGTACTGAAACAGCAGTTTATTTTTTAAATTAATTAAGGGCAAACCAAAATAACCAACAGAAAATCAAAATATATAAACAATAATATTTTAGGGAGAAAGTATGAACAGATGATAGTTCACTTTATTTAAACTTACGGGATCATACTGGTTGTAAGATTTAAGTATGTCACGTAATGCATCATTATCACAAACTTTCCTAGATGCAATAGAAACAAATATCGGGCAGTCAGCTTCCTTAGCGCCATTGTGTGAGGCTATGTCTGAAAACATCTGGACTGTCGGAGAGGTAATATGCATGGACAGCGCCAGTTTAGCCATCCGCAGCTGTGCCGGAGCCAGCATGGAACTTGCAACTCCAATGCAAGCATCATAAATTTCTTTATCAGTCTCTGTAAAAAAACACTGTATGTTGTTGAGCTGGTTTTCATCCAATTAGTGGAGTTTCCAACTTTGGAGAACCCAAATAATATTTTCAAGTCCTATAATATAAATACAAATATTTATTACTAGTTATATTCTCTTTAAAGTTTAGATTAATAAGCATTAAGATATAATATTCACTAGTATTATAATGTATTTTTTTTATAAAACATTGCATTTTACGATCAATTTATACAAAACACTAAAAACTGCTTGGCCAACAAGAGCTTTTCTTGATACTGCATATAAGTTTTTTTATATTACCTAACAATGTAAGTGTTATTGGTAAAGAGAACCGATTAATTTAAATCTGCCTTTCAAAAATCAGCAAAATGCTTAGGAGTTTTTTTTTCACCCACTCCAGAGCAAGTAAGCTGTTTTTAATTTTCGTTCACATGTTTAATTTAATTTTACTTGTTTAACAATGGCAATTTGGTGACAAAAATAAAATGTGTAACCAGCTAAGATCAATTTTACATCAAACACAAAATAAAATCACAAGGGTTCTCGGAAAGTTAGGCTGATTCAAAATGACACCCGATTTTTTTAGTTTTCATCCAAATGGGCAACATTTTGGATGGACCAAATTATTTGCATATCTATACACTTTTCTACTCATTAAATATTATCACTAAAAACCAAAAAAAAATGCCCCATTACGAGTACCTATTAACTTACATTGCCTAATTTCTACAACAGTTTTTCATTAAAGAACCCTTTGAAAAAATGAGGAATTATGCTAGAGAATGGCAAAGGAGGACATTATTATACCGCCGTGATATATCTATAATGTCTGTTTTATTTATATAGAACACATAGTCATATTCGAATGCGATATAAAAGTACTTTGTCCTAAACAATATAAGTATCAAAGAGACTGGATGTTCATTAATGAATACATATAATAAAAAATGTGCAAGTTTTAACTAACACAAAAGAAATGAGGTGAAGAATCACTAAAGATGACAATATAAGATTACAAGGTGCAAAAAACGAATGCCACATCGACGGCAATTAGCTTAAATATTGGAAATAGCAATTTTTACGCAAATTCTGCATTTATGAATGTTTAATGTTAACTGGGACACCGACAGCCATCGGGAATTTCATCTTCTGCTAAAGAAATATAATTATTGTAGGACTCAGTCGGCATTTTATGTTCACTAGTTCTCAAAAGAATACATTCTGCCTTGTCCAGTGGAGTGCCATAAATTTTCCAACGCTTGTGGACAGACAACTTCTGCTTACTAATCGTTACCAGTCCACAAGAGAACCAGGGCAGGTAGCCTAAGGAAATATCTAATGATTCATGCTGAGGATCTTCTGGTGTTAGCGGAGAGCGACCGGCGATTACCACGCCATTACCAAGTCACGTATTCGCCCATTTACATTATAGCATGAATTAAACTGGCTTACACCCATCAACGCGACAAAGTCAGAGAGAAGGGTTATGGGTTGGGTCATTACTAGCATCAAAAAGAAGCCGGTTTGAGTCCGCACATAAGGACCAAGAGGCATAGGATATGTTGAAGTCACCGAGGAAAACACAAATATCCTCAGGATAAGCCTGCATTAAACTAGCAGCGTTGTCGAAAAACAACGTAAAGAATTTAGGTTTAAACACAGGCAATATGAAGAGCGCGGAGGAAGAGGTGCGCGGCGACAGCGCCGGCCCAGGCCGATTGCTCCACCGAGAGCCATAACTCCTCGTGCCGCCGCGACGCATACCACTCGTCAAGGCGCGTCACGGGTAGTCCGCGGCGCGTCCCGTGAGGTCCCGCCTACACACATCATACCTTCCATCAAAATAATTACTGCTGAAAAAATCAGGGATAAGCCAGGTTTTAGATAAACAAATTAAATCATACTGAGAATTCGACGACGCGCTGGCCTAGTTGGTAGTGACTCTGCCTACGAAGCTAGCGGTCCTGGGTTCAAATCCCGGTAAGGGCAGATATTAGTGTGATGAGCGCAAATATTTGTTCCTGAGTCATGGATGTTTTCTATGTATTTAAGTATATATTTCTCTATATAAGTATTTATATCGTTGTCTAGTACCCATAATACAAGCCTTGAGCTTAGTTTACTACTACGTAGTACTAGGTCAATTGGTGTGACATTGTCCCCTGATATTTATTATTTATTATTATAATTTATGACCCCTGCCACAAATGAATTAGATTTAGCCCGGATCCACCAACATTCTGGTAGTAAATGGAGATGTTATTATTAGCCATTAGGTAATATGTTTATATAAAATAAAACAGACATTATAATTATTGAATAAGCGAGTTTGTATACCTTTAACCAAACAAGTATCCATAAGTAAATTTTTTAGTGTTAGGAGTATTTGAGTAAGTAAGGACATAAAGTAATAAATAGTTATGCATTAGGTATGTTAAGGATTTCAAAAGTAGGCTACGAAGTAACACTGCCAATCACCAACTCGTCCTTGCGGCTCCGCTGGGAGAAACAAATGATGATCGCAGGAGCCCTGGGATCAGCCCAGGCCCCACTGCCCTATGACGACAAGAATCGGTGCACGCGATAAATCTAGTTTACGTCTGTTTATCGTAAAACAAAGCCTAATGTGGCAGAGATGTTACTCAAAATAGATATTAAATTCTCGCCATCTCTCTGAGGAACACTGCTTATTTCAATATTATTAAGCCTGCTAAATTGGTCCCTACCGCACTCATTTGATTTTAAAGCAGCAAATTCGATTTCAAGCTTCCTTAAATCAGTCTCAATAGAGGATTGACCCTGTTTTCTGTGGCAAAGTTGTGCCCTAAAATTTTTCCAATCTGGCTTCTTTTAAGTCACATTTTCCACTATTTTTGTAATACTAATATATTGGCCTGGTCCAGCCTGACCTGAATTTTATGCAATTGAGATATGAAACCTTCAATTTCCTTAACTAGTTCAGTTAGTGAGTCACTATTATCCCACTTACGGCACTATACATCACCATCACCATCAAAATTAACATGACTCTTTTTGCACAACAACATGTTTGGCCCACTTGACCGTAACTAGACCATGGTACGGTTCATCAGTTCGATCTGGCGCGCTTGATCGCTAACGATAATGCTGTTATCCATCATATGGATGATTTGTAACTTATGATGCTATAGATCTGTATTAGCAATTTTTATAAGGATTTTATAGATAACGGCATTATAGATATATCAAAGCAGAATTAATGTTAAAACTTAAAAGGTGGTGTGGATGTTTTTCTGTCTCCATCCAAATATGAATGTATATTTGGATTACGTTTGGCACACAGATAATCCAAGTTTTGGAACAGCACAACACATTTGATCTGGTTTTTTTTTTGTCTTCAAGTCTTCTCTAATAAATTATTCCTAAAATAATTTTAAGCTCAATTCTAGTTTCTTTACATTTTACAATCATATCAAGTTAGACATAAACTAGAGCCCCTTTGGCATAATGTCTTGCCGAGAAGCTAGTGGACCAGCACATGATCATTACTGTTGGAGAGTTAAACTACTTAATTATAATTAGCTACACATGAATTAAAATGTGGTCACAGAATTATCAAAAAAATGTTGGAATTCTGCAGCTCTGTCTACCCGACTCTGGGTATGAACGCGTGACATGAAGATATACCAATGATGATATGAACTGTACCTTAGCTGTATGGGCACGAGAAAAGCAGACCAATCAAATTTCAGGTACTTAATCATAATTATACTGTTACAAAATTACACTAGCCACATTCTGACTACACAAATACTGTTTTTAGACCAAATGAAATCAAGCATAAGTTTATTAAGTGATCTATTTTCCTAAGGGGATGATTACCCTAATAACACGCAAAATAACCTTTATTTTATAATGGTGTTAGTGACGGTTCCATACATATTGTACATAATTATTATTCCGACCCAGTACAGTATTACATGACACACGAGGCGACTTACCCAAGTCTTCAAGACTAGTCTTCAATGAATTTATCCCATCTACAAACGACCAGAACAAGTCAGAGCTATCACTAGCGAGGTATTCTGCCAACTCTAGAACTACCGGCGTCGCTTCCCATTTCGCACTTACAAATGTAGTGACTGATTTTGCCTTCTTTTCATCCCTTCTGAGATTTGTATGTGCCCAAGTAACAATAACAAAGCCTAAAATAAGTACTAAAACGCCGGAACCCGTCATTGCATTGAGTGGACTTATTGCCACTTACAACCAAGAGCACGTTACTCTAATTCAATTATCTAGTTTTAACACTTTTAACAAATTAAAACACGTAACGCATTATTATTACACGTATTAACGTGGTAATCTTGGGATAGTACTTATTTCAAATCAGCGTACATCACCGACCAATGCCGACCAATTGCAACCAATCACGAATACACCTAAATGAATGACATGGATGACATGACTTTTTTTTTTCCCCGTGTTGTCGGGGTAGGTACATGGTAATCTATGGGATTTGCCCTTAGGGTGTAACCGCATGTAAAACGTAACAAACACCTACTAACACAACATTAAGGGTTTTATATTGCACGCGAACGCGTATTATCGCGATTTTTGACGGTATCAAAGTAACGCGACGCGACTTTTGTCCTGTTTAAGATCGCGTCGCACCGCCTAATACAGTCGTAAAAGGGGTGATAGACGGTAGAGCTTTAAAACCACGATCTTAAAGTTCGCGAAGTTACTCGACTCGCGTCGGTGACACACGCTGAAGCTTGCTCATACTTTAAACGCAATATATCGTCGAAAGAGGAAGCATTGTTATTGAGGAAAAATATCAGATCACATTTTAAAAATCACTCATTTTAGGTCTTAACTAGAACTTCTGAACCAAAATAAATAAACAATTAACCTAACCCACAGACTGCCGAAAGATCGTGGCTCGCTATTCGCGGCAGTGACAGACTTACGAGCCAAAGCGAGCTACGAGCAAAATTCAAAAACGTTTTGGATCGCCGACGAACTTACTTCGCGAATATTAAGATCGCTGTTTGAAAACTCGACCGTCTATCACCCCTTTTTTATGAACGTAATTAGTAAACTTCTCGTGTTGGATGAGACTTAATCTTTTATCTTGGGCTCTCTTTCTCAGCATCATTGAGTCTCCAACCCTCACGCCAAATCAAGATCAAGCTTTATTCAAGATAAGATTTAAATAGTATTTCACGGTTCACTTCATCTCGATTAGTCCAAGAATAGGGGTCGTTTTTGTCTGTGAAACTTGAGAATCAATGGACCAATGGTGATCCAAACCACAGATCCAACCCAACTCGCTCGTCCAACCCAAAGAGAATACCCAACCCAACCTATTGTACACTCCAGCTAAATCACGGGTCAATCCAACCTATTCATCATAATACGGTTGTAAGATTTTTGGCCCATCGATTTTCAGGCCCCTTTCATATTAAAGTAATTTTAAGCGATTGCTATGAAGTCATACCGTCTTGTTTAGTCTAGTTACGTGCAGTGCATTTAGAATAATTGGTTTGTAGTGAAGTTGGTTTATAAATTGTCAGACTCAAGTCAGACATTACATCTATTCACAGATCGAAGACAACGACAAAAATTGATTTAGTATCTGTTACGTTGTAGGTTGCCTCTTGAAATTATTGTATGGCTCCATGTTCTGAATTAAGGCGTTTTCTATTGAATTCGTTTTGTAAAAGTGACGGGGCAGTCAAACAAGATGCAGTTTTCGTCCGATGAAGCTTACGCTCGCCTCATCAGCCACCAGATGACTGTACCGCAGAGAATAAAGGTAAACTACCAGACGAACGTCTCTGCAATCGTTACCTGATGTTCGTTATTTTTACGTCGCTTATCTTTTATAGGCCACTGGTGACATAATGGACGATGAAGGGGCGACAAATGGTCTTGGTGCAGGATGGGACTATGCTAACGAAAAATTTGATATGAAGGTTCCTGAAAGGATATTGGTTGTTGGGCAGGACCAGCACATAGGTAAGGTCGGTTAGGCTTCCTGTAACATGAAATATATTCCCTCTCTGTTCTCTCCATCATACACATGCAGTATATAAGATTTTCATACAAGCTTTAAGCATTTTGAATATGAGGTGTTTTTTATTATCACACAAAAAACCAACAAATAAGTTGATATGATATCAACTTGCAACTTTAAATGTGTTCATTGTGTGATAATAAAATAATAAAACACCTCATATTGAAAATGCTTAAAGGAGGAGGGGATTAAAATACCAAGTTCTAGCCTCTTCAGACTATAATACAGTATATAAAAATCCATATTTTGAAGAAGCTTGCCTAAGCATATGTGGGGTAAGTTCAAATTAAATAAGTTGTGTTCTTTTTTCTTTACAGGTACCAAAGCTACCCCGAGGGAAATCCAGTTAGATAACGCTGTTCTCCCAACTGACCCTGGGATGATTAGGGTGAACACTCCACCCTGTGTAATTACTCTTGATCAGCACTACTTTCCATCAGCTGATGACTTCAACAGTTCAATGTCAAACTCTCCCCCCAGGAATATGAGAATGTATAGATCCCAAGCAGATGGTGCAATGTCCAACTCGCATCCAGATCATTTCAATGAATCTACTATGACAGAATCAAGACTGGTTTTGAGGTAATTATAAATATACTATTGAAGTTAATATACATAAGAGGAATATTGCTATATAGAGGTTATTATCTACAGAGATCCAACACCACCCATGGGAGCTGGAGAAGGACTATCCACTGCTGAAGAAATGGTGCATTTACGACGACAGATTGTTAAGCTGAATAGACGTGTGATGTCCATTGAAGCTGAGCAACTACAAAGGCAACAGAAAGAGAAGATAGCTTATGCCTTTGGCATCGCTTACTTGTTGTTCAAAGTAATCGCCTGGCTCAATAGATCCTAAAAACTTATAACCAGTGTTTCTCCAATGTAAGATGTAGAATCCAATGTAATGTTATCATATTATGAAATTCACTGGGCCCTGACCGTTTTTATGTAGCACATTGTAACTCAAAGTGTTATTTTCTTTTGACTCCCATGTCATGCCAGTGATATAGTAACAATGGCTGTTATTACGAATGGACTTACAGTTGATTAAAATCAATCATATTTTACTGTTTACAATATAAAATATTATTTCTGATGAAGTGCTGCATGCTAATATGGCCACTCGTGTAGTTGAACTATTATACTTAGCATCTAGGTAAGATTTTTTTATTGCAGCGCAGATGTCCACAAGGTATTATAATATCTTAAGCATTAAAATTATGTTATAAGGTAAACTATAACATGTGGTCAGCTAAGCAGTATGATTTCTTGTACAGTGATAGAATATAAATTTTAAATGTACATGATGAAATGAAATCAAGTTATTGTCCTGATAGTGTAGATGATATGCATTGAGTTACATTTTATCCAAATAAAGATTATAAATGAAGTAGTTCAATTCCGTTCATTGCCTTATTCCCATTCAACTGCAGCATAAAGCTAGATGTTAATATAAGTTCAGTTTGACAAAATGTACAGAATTGTAAGTTCTAAATCTAAATTTAAGACAAACTAGATAATGTCTTTATGCTGCATGTGGCGTTATCTCCCCGTTACACTGGTATGGTGGGTAGTGTCATAACTTGAAGAACCTGTCGTGGACGTGGTTAGCCTAGCTAGTTGGATGTGACCCAGCCCTGCCTACGAAGTTAGGGGTCCCCAGGTTCGTATCTAGTCCAGTCTATAGCGACTTAAAAAAAGGCTTTGCTTTACAAAAGGTGGAGAGTAAAGATTGTTTTAATAGATGTTGCTAAGGCATCGGGGCCTAATAAAAATCCCATGTTTCCAACCTTGGGGGGAGGGAGGAGGCGTTGGCCGCCATCTTGAAGTGAAAGTGCCAAAATTAGTTCATTTTAGGGTTCCGTGTTCATACTAAGAAAAAAAAAAGATGTAAGACATCTATTCAGTAAGTAGGCCGCACGGGCACTTTTACACGTCAAGAATCTACCAGCGCTTCCCAAGAGGCACTGCTGAGAAGAAACTCAGCAATCAGTAATGTTGCCTAGGCGCGGAAAGTAAGGGTTTTCCTGACGAGGTGGTTAGCTGGCCGAGCAATAGCGAGGCCTGCTAAAATACGAGTCAGGAAATCCTCGTTTCCGCCGCGGCATACATAATGCTTTTCTCAAATAATGCGAGGAAATTATACAAATACATAATTAATTACAAGTATTTTTAAAAACCCATGACAAATTCTGAGATAATGTTTGTTTGAAAACTACGAGTATTAGTGAAGATAGTTTCACGCGCAACGCACCACCGCCGGCCCACACACTGCACCCACAAGTTGGGTGTACGGGATTTTTTTCACGTTCCTTTCGATTTTGTATGCAATAGAGAGCACTTTTAATAAACAATATGGCCATGGACGGAAAGTGTTTTCATATGGTTTTTTTACTCCTAGGAGTAAAATGAGGCACTTTCCGTCCTTGTGTTTCAATCGGAAAACCGTTCTTTCCGAGCATGTTTGAGAAAAAGCTTTTGCATTTGAACAAATTATTATGGACTAAGTTTCGGGTTTAGACCATGCATTTTTGTTTGTAGATAGTCCTCGACGTCCGCAGCTTAGTTCAGAGACTTATAATTCTAGAAAGCTATTATTTACAAACAGATACATACATATTAGACACGCCGACAAAATGGTGATATTAACGTTGAAAAAAAAAATTTAGGGTGCGTGAAGTGGACTTCACGTAACGTGGGTTTTTTTTTTATCTCGTCTACCCCATGGATTTAGGGTTTCCTGGATAAGTCTTATTGTTTTATTTTTTGGTTAAGGGATTCGATTGCGAGTGCGTTAGGCAAATAGGCCAGCCGGTATTGTAACACAGCGATTCCTAGCGCAGCACAGGATCTACTGTCGTGTCGTGATATCTTTCTACTGTTATTTTTAACCGACTTCAAATATAGGAGGAGGTTCTGAATTCGTCTGTTTTTTACCTCAGAACTTTCGACTGGGCTGGGTGAACCGATTTTGTTTTTTTTTTTAATTGAAAGCTGATGCTTCCCGTTTGGTCCCATTGTTATCAAAATGAAGATCTGATAATATGATGGAGTCCATGTGGAATCGACGGAACTCTTCAAAATGTATAGGCAGACCACCTATAGCGATTTTGCTATTTTTCATTGTAATTCGTGTATTTGCTCTTGGAAAGCACTATTTGGTGAAGTGGAACTTATGATGAAGATCACAGATGGCCACCGGAACTCCTAAAGGGCCAATATTTCAAGGGTGGCGACAAGATATTTCGATTAAGATAGTTGAGCGACTTTGAGAGAGATTTAGGTTTAAATATTACGATAACTTTCCCACGCCGTTGCCTGTGGCGAGATTGAAATGTTGTAATGTACCTATCTTATTAATTGAGATGATTAATTAAGGCGACTACATTACAGCATAATAAAGTTTAAAATAACAAAAACCCGCCTTTATATAGCAAAAGATAACTTCTTTTAAAATGGTACCTAGGTTTTCTTTAACTTTTATTTTCTAATTTGTGCAATACAATTTTTTTTTCTTTTTCTTATTTACTGCGACTTGTATTGGAGGCCGGCTGACCTATTGCTTACGCACTCGCATTCGCAATCGTCTTCAAAGTAGAACAGTTGTTTTCATTTTGTATGCAGACTCGACGAGGCTGCATACGCATTAGACGCAGACCCTAGGAACAATCGTCGCTCGTCGCAGCCCCACGATTTTTGAAAATCATTGCAGTATGACCCAGAAGGACCTCCAATGGCAAGGCCTGGACACCTTCATAGAGCCACGAGACGATCGGCTACCACCACACAACCAAAATCATCATAATACCGCAGAATGGCTAGCCAGTGGCAACCCAAGCCGCAACTGAGAGGTCTTAATTAAACCAAGAATTGTAGAACCATGATGATGACAGCTGCCGACTTAAAAGACACCCCGCCACAGGGGTATGTGTTAACGTACTAGATATCAATTTACCATTTTGCCGTGATAAGTTAACAAACCAACCAACAGTTAGTTTTACGTTTAGGTATAGGTAATATTAATACGCAGTTTCGGTTTTGGTCTAGTTTCGGCCAAGAAACTAAATTCGATTAAGTTTCAGTTTCGGCTGCCATCCAGCCGAAATCGGAAACTGTTCGAAAGATTTCGAGCTTCGATCAGGCATGTTCGTTTGACGGTTTTTGAAATAAGGGGTCATAATAATAATTTGGTAAGTTGATAAAGACTTTTTATTTTTCCCGCGAAAACATGACCTTAATTTTATGGAAGTTTCGGTTTCAGCTAAAACTGAAACCAAGCCGAAATTCGGACTAGTTATATTTAAAGAAAATAATTTCGGTCCAAAACCAAGGCATCGTTCACACCAAATGTATTGTCCGTCGCCGACTGTAACCGCGCTTGTTACGCAGTGTATTGCTTATCCATAGGCATATATTGAACTTTTCGTTCACACCGAACTGATAATACAGCAAAGAAAGAATACAGTCAATGAGCATGTCCCCAGTCGGCGGCGGACAATACGTTTAGTGTAAACGATGCCTTAAGGAGTTGATCTGATGGTGTCAATGTGTTGGTACGTAGAGCCACCGTGATTGTACTTGTTAAGGCTTCGGCAAACCAAGCGCGTGTAAGTTGCAGCACAGGGCATGAGTAGCGCATGATCATACCATCATACCCTATAATCTGTGTTCCGAACCGTCATCGTATTTTGAGCAGCGGTGTGGAGGGCATGCGATAACAACGGTACGGAGACGATGCGTCTCTGTGATTCCGTAACGTCTCCGTATTTTAAGCTGCGGTGGGGTCGCACCTTATTATCAACTAGCCGGGTATGCGTTCAACCTGCGCTTCTTCTGTCACGCGTTTGTTTTGCTAAAGCCCAGTTTGGTCTCCATAAGCAGTTAAATATTCAAAAAGAAAGTACAGAAGCAGCAAGTGTCTCAAAAACGATTTTTTTGTTAAAATCCTTATGGACACCCCGTGTATGAGTTGTTACAACCTGCCAAGTCTCAGGCAATAGAGGCGACGGAGATTATCTGATTGTTATAGTGCTGTCCCTTTTAACGGAATTTGGCAGGATTGCCAGATTGCCACTTCATAATAGCGCACGATAGGAAAATAAAAATCGAATATGCGTAACTCTCAATATATTTCAAAACCGTTAATGTCATTACAAATTATAAACTTGCATAGAATAATCTGGCGAGTCTTGATGGTATTACAATGCTAGGCTGGCATACTTGCATGTAGGGTAAATCGTCAATAACTGGCCACTTAAGAAAGTGTCATTTAGTTACTAGCCATTAAATTTGTTACTGACGCCGTTAGTAAAGCTACTTGGCCACTACTCCAGGTAATGACTCAGGATCTAGGTAGTCTAGTTTAATCGCAAAAATGTCAGCAAATCTCTTGCTTTACACATTTTATTGCAATTTGGTCAGTTACCGGAGGGTGGCCAGTAATAGGCGATTTGCCCTATTTTTATTCATATTATTGATTGTCTGAATTGAGGTGGAACTAAGTACTTTGTACTTTGAATTTGTTTACAGCTTTTTTGTTGTATTATTTGTGCAAAAACACAAATAATGGATAACAATTTGAAAAAATATAATGCGATTGCCAGTTTTGTTTTGTAACAGCACTTATAATAGTAATGAGAAAATGTAAATATTTAGTGTAAATTACATTATCTTCTAAATGGCTTAAAAGAAATACTGCATTAAATATGCACATGTTTCAACATTTTCTTATAAAGTTATATGTTAAGGCATATTTTGAGTAGGTTTATCTTCATATATAAAGATCACAGAAAACAGAGGTCCACCGAGGCGCTGGGCTAACCAAGCATTTTTTACTACGGCTAACTTGAGGGAATCTACTGCAAACCTTGTATTCACCCTTTTAAAATTTGTATGAATGGCTCTTCCCATGCCTTCCAAAATAATTAAATCGACCGCACGTCTTTTTAGTTCAGCACACAGACCTGTTGACACACAAACATAAAATTACTTTTGTCATGTTACAATTGAGTTGGAAACAGTAGTTTGTTGTCACTTTCAGAAAAACATGCTAAATGGGGAAAATATATTAGTATTTAGTTACTTGGTATTGAACTGCAAAAAAGTTACTTGGAAATAATATAATTAATATTTAAGTTTATTCTTACCCACATTGATTGTCCTGAGGTCCAGGCAAGGACCTCTTTGACCACTTGACCTTATAATTAAATCCCCAATAGCCAAAGCAGCTGACAATACAGGACAAATTAGTGCAGCCTGCTGCACAATTTCTTCAAGTTCAACATTGGTGACGTCATTTAGAGCTGGCCACTCGTTAGCACAAAGAATGACTGAGGTGCCACGCAGTAACAGTGCCCTTACAAAAGGCAAAATTCCTAGCACAATATCCACTCCACTATTATCTACAAAAATTGCTGCACAACGGTGCACAGTTGTCTGAAAAACAAAAATATGGTTCATGCATAAAGATGTCCTTTTAATCGCATATGTTACATTAGAGACACTACTGTGAATGAATAATACCTCCAATTTGTCCAACCATTTATCAAGACCATCATACAGCCATGGTCTACTTTGAATTTTTTGTAAAGCTCCATATAGTCCACAATCCAATATTGCAGTAACAGCCTCGGCTCCACTATCAAACATGTTACCTATACAGAAAGGAACATTAGAAATCAGAACAGAAGTTATGACAGCCAGTCAGAATTAAGCTTGTGTAGCACCTGACCTGCTAGAACACCTTTACATAGCTCTGTCCACCGTTGTCTGTCATTTGGCAAGGCATCAATTTCAGCCAATCTTGAACGAAGAACAGCAAGTGCTCCTTCATTATCATATTTTTTTTGCAGTTTCCATAAGTCAAAGAACCCCTGAGAACGAAGGCATGTTTCGTTGATGTCAAGAAGTAATCGTATGGTCAACTGCCCATGAGCACTAAAAATTATAAACAGTAAGTTAAATACATAAAATATTAGAAGGAAACCAAAAATAACAGGAAATTAAATAGAAGTAGGCCAGACAACAATAGAGCTTTACTTAATATTAACACTTGATTAGAGCTCTTATCAGATCAGAGTACGTAAATAGCAGAAAACTGCTAACAATATTTCCCTCAGAGTAAAAACCAAGTAGGTAAGAGATGGATTACTTACAGCGGATTTACTTTGAGCTCCTTGAGCGCCTCCACGTAACAAGTCTTATATTTTAAGGCTCGTATTTCTACAGTGGCGTCGTCGGTATTGGCAAGCGCGTAATTCACATTTCTCTCCACGAGCCTCTCACAGGTGTTGAGCCAATATTCTCTTGCTTCGTCGTCAGCTAACAAGTCCAAAGTATCTGGATTATATTTATCTGGCTCTTGCAAGATGTGTGAAAGGCCAAAAAAGTGGTCCATCCTAGTATGTTTCCGAAGCGTCCTGTCGGAAGTGCGTGAACGATATGCTTTATTTGAAAGATTCAAAACTCATTGTTACGTATTATCACAAAGTCAATATTTCTACAACGCTTTATCTTATCAACCAAGATCCAATTTATTGCTTTGATTTGACTTGGCTCACAGAATTGGCTTGACCAAAGAGAATTTGTTTTATTTAGAAGTCGATTCAGAGGTTTGCTTTGTTGTTACATTCCCACTTGTACTGTGCTTACTGCTTGCTGAAACTGAAAGAGAAAAAGACCAAACACTAAAGAAAAAGTAAGACAAAAGACTGCCCGCGATAAATATCAGCCATAGAGCAGGTAATAAGTATTAGTACCATAGAAATAGAATTCTTATAGAAGGAACATAATGAATAGCACACTTAAAAAGTATATGTATCGCATACATTTTAACGCAGATTGATAATGAGTTAGACAAAGAGGTATCAAACCGGGTTCATATTTAGATACTTAATACCCCGAAATCATGGAATTAGTAAGTACTAACGTCTGGAAGTTGCATACACTCATAACGCGAGCAGAAAGAAATGTACTAAAGCTTACATCTTCTCTTTCTAGTAAGGTAACCATATATTTGAATTTCAATTTATGGACAAATTAATTTTACAAGCCGGTGGGGCAGTAAATGAAACTATTTTTAACCGACTTCAAAAAAGTAGGAGGTTTTGAATTCGTCTGTATGTAAACTGTATGTTGACATATGTATTGTTGTTACATGCTCCGGAGGTGGTCCCATTGTCACAAAGTAGTGAATAGTGATTGCTCGTGGTCATCCTACTAAGTACTTACTTGTGTAAGAGGGACAAACTAAGACAAAGTAATGAAACTATTTTATTTATTTTTATTTGTCGCGATTTTGGCAGTAAGCATTCCATGTACCTACGCCCCATTATACCGTATGCAATGTGGAATATCAGAACAACCGAACGCGTGGTCTTGTTGAACGTATCGAGAAACAATAAAAAATATTAAATATGGGGAACTATAAACAACATTACAGAATTACCGTTCTTGCCCCCTTGCCCTTGCACTCGCAACTGACAGTATATTTGTCACCCGTGTGCCATAGAAAAACGAAGATTACCGGTCGCTATTAAGAAAATGGTAGCACTGTAGTTATTTTGAATACCATAATTATCCCTATCAACATTTAGCGACATCCATATTTTAAACAGTAACCGCTAATTACGTTCGGTTTCACCTTAATGATAAGTTCAAACGTTTGAATCCATTTAGAATAGAGATATTGTTGAAACCGTTGCTTACAACATGTCTAAAAATGTTAATAAGTTACGAGGTAAAATAAATGTCCTTCGTTTTAACACAATAAGTTGAATATAGACAAATTTTTTTTGTCGTTATTTTGTAATGAGCCGCTCACTGGCCTCTCAATCTCAAGCCAAGCTAAAAGCTTTTCTCCCCCTCTCATTGGTCAATGTAGTTATCGTTGGGCAGCTGCCATACCAAAGAGAATCATAGTCATTCATAACGTTTTGGTTACAATTCATCTTGTTTATGGGCTGCTGCCTGTCTGGTGCTTGTCCTATCTGCTTTATCAAGTTCAATTTTATTCTCGCAGTTTACTCACTGTACCTAAGAGATGTGTTTGAAATGGATAAAACTAGTTCTATTCGAAAAAGACTGAGTTTCACGTAACGTACATAGTGATATAACATGTGTCATTAGGTTATTATAATTGGTGTTGTAAATGATTGATGTAACAAACCAGTGTTCAGCAAGATGGACGAATTGTCTAAGGGCATGACACAAACAGGAAGCGCCGCTACAACTGACGTAATTGAACATAACAACGGTTAATAATTATTTTTTTACTATTATTGTCATACAATTTTTACGCCAAGTGGTCCAGACTTTTATCATGTTTTTGATCTAGGTATGCCTTTATTTACGTGTAAACATCAACATTTTTGGTCTGTTCAGCATTGTTGTCGTTATTTGTTTTCTATTTATTCATTTAGAGTAAATCGTCCCTCCTCTACTTATATGTATTCACTTAAACATGACTTTAATGATAGGTAAAATCCGGTATAAAATACTGTACTTTGGCAGGTTTACATAAATAACCACAATACCTTTCATAAAGCTAGTGTTAACATTTTACACACATTTTCATATCTCATTAACTGGTTAACATCACTTTTATTTGAGTGCAGGAAAAAAACTGGAGTGTATACTGATAAAGTCGAACACTAGAGCTAACTTTATGTAAATGCTCAAAAATCAGTTTTTAAAATTAAATAATCCCTTGAATGCAGGAGGTGAAGATAACATAGCCTCTTTGGTTTATGATTTAGTTAAAACGAAGCTAAACCAAATACCAAAAGATAGACAGAACTTGAGTGTGAATCTGTTCCTAAGCCTATGAGCGCTTAATCCAGTAATTTCTATTAAAATATAATGTAATCTAAATGTGCCATCCTAAAAGTGAGGGATTAAGCTTGCGCAGGGCCTGTAGCAAGTTGTTGAGGCCCTCGGTTGGTTTTAGGTTATTTCTCTAGTGTATGGTGCTAAATAAAACAGAACTGGCTGAAATCCACAATGCCTCCCAAAGCACAGGGTACACTAAAGCACATTTTTAAATAATCAATTAATTTTGTTCTTCCCTGTCCTATGGTTGATACTGAGAGCTTATTATAAGAAATTGAAAATACCTTCAATAAATTTTGTGACCCGATGTTCAGAGGTAAACAAACATCATGAGCATTTTTACCTTAAAAATATCAATAAATAATAAGTATACTAACAAATGTTAATGCTGTCAGGTTGCATGGTATTGTGCCTGTGTGTGGTAGTGTGTACACTTACACTCAAATTGGTACCAAATTTTATAAGGTAAATAATACTGTATCAATTAAGTCATCTTCAAATATTATTGAATATAATCCAACCCAATATTATCCATGAGAGTTCTATTGTTGGCAAACTGTATTTCCTATTATCTATGAGGGGTCTGTTGTTGGCTTTTAAAACAGTAGACACTAATCTTTATTCCTTTATAGTATCCTTATGTTATTTTTTTATAAATGTTTTTTTATTACTAATATGGTTTGGTGTTACCCACCTCACACTATCAGTACCAGCTACCAAAGGACCTAAGAATGGCATTGATATTAGTTTTAATGATGTTGAGGACCATGGGCAATCTTGTATGAAGTCTGGGCCTGGAATCAATAGAGCTGTGTGATGTCACTGATAGTACTTTCTTTATTTCTTTTGGGGCACTAAGTCGAATTCTGTTGTAGAAACAAATTTGAGTATATTGGAAAGCAAAATATCATAGACCTAGAATAATGAAAATAATCAGTATACAAATCAATTAACACAACCAGCATGTAATATTTTTTAAGTAACATTTTATTAATTCATACAATCTGATTTCACTGCTTCCCTTAATCAATTACTTATGGTACTTATGTACTTGTTCCACAACAGTGATAACCTTTGCAATCTCTTATACCTACTGCCTGATAAGTGCATACATTACTTATTGACTTTAATTTGAACTCTGCAATTGATTATCATGCAAAACTAAAATGTCACTTCATAGTAAAGGTTAACTTGTAACAGACTTAACATTTGATTTGAATAAAGTAACTATCTTGTCCCTGAAATTTGGACTGTTTTTGCAGAAGTTGTGATAATGAATTCTACAGAATAAAAAACATTTAAAGTTCACGTTGTAATTATTAGTATAAGCTGCCACTCACTCAAATTATGCAACATGAAATTTGTTCAAGCTGTTAGTGTCAGGTTGTGCTAAACGTTTAACCTTAAGGACTGTTGTATAGCTGTCAGACAGACTTTTTGCGTTTGATATCCAACGTTTTAATGTCCCTACTGGCCGCTTCTTCTTATTCAACTTGCAGGTCATGCTTAAAAACCAAACCAGGTAATCAGGCAAGGAGTTTTATTTTTAAATATGTTTTTAATATTTTGGATTACTCTCAAAATTCCCTTTTTGCCAAATGACAATATAGCTCAAACGTCTGGATGTCTTTGTTGCTATATAGACATCAACGCTAAATGTATCTTTAGCAAAACATCTGGGTCTTAACATGTTACAATTTTAAATACTCTAGTAGCGAAACGTCTTTATCTTAGAATGTCTTTATTACTTAGTAGACATAAATGTTTGTATCTCAAAATGACTTAATTACTAAATAGACATGATCGCGAAATGGCCTGTTAGCAAAACGTCTGGATCTTAAAATGGCGTGTTGATATGACACAATAATTAAAATCAACTAATTTTACTTTAGACAAATTATGTATTGCTACTAACTCATTCTGTGCTCATGACAATCCACTTATTTTACTTTCAACGAATTGGATATTGTAATTTAATTGACTACTTTCATTTCCAGACGTTTTGCTACTAATTTGTTTTGTGTTCATGTCAATTGACTAATTTTACTTTCGGCTAATTAGGTATTTGAATCATATGGACTATTTATATTTCCAAACGTTTGGCTACATGCTCATTTTAATTCTGAGCTGTCCTGCTAAATTGACACTTTGCTGACTGAGTATTCTACTTTCATATCATTCAGCTGAATTGACTCTTTGCTGACTGTGTATTTTACTGTTATGTCATCTAGCTGAAATGGTCCTTTTGCGAAAAGGGAATTTTGAGAGAAACCCAATATTTTTAGGGTTACCTACCTTTTCTATTGCAATATTAATTAAAAGTTTAACGAAATTATGCCTCGACTTAAAAATATTTTCATATGATGCCATTTTTGGTGCTTTCATTTCAGATAACATATCACCCTAAATGCAAGTTGGAAAAAATCTAAATTAATAATTATATAAAATTTAATTTAATTTAAAAACTTATACATATTAACAAGTAGAGGTCAAAGATATGAATACACTTGTCAAGTCATTTCAATAGGATTAGGTGTAAAAGTGTCAACATATCTTTGAACACAACTGTATCAGAAATATTGCAAAAATAATTTTACACTTTTTGTACAGTTACAGCTAGGAATCCTACATTAGGCATGACCATACACACTTTTTCAGGTTATTGTTATAAATAACACCATTAACTGCACCACATCATGTTGTTCAGACTTTAGCCCAAGCAGATAAGTGTGTGGGTTTTAAGTGTACCTTTCTACAGTTGGTTGAATACATACAAGTGATTGATAACTGTGAAGCATGTTTAAACATGCTAGTGTTCGTCATTTCTAAAAGTATATACAGTACGATTAATTGGATTTTGACACTCGGCAATTCTCAACTATTGGTAGAGTTCGGAAGTGCAAATGACGTGAGACATATTGTTGCATATTCATAATATTATATTGTGCACTTAACAGTTTAAAACAGTAATGTAGATCACCTGCCACAATTAAATTTTTTAGAGTAGACTTATGAATAAAACAGATTTGGCTTGATTTAATTATTACATTGCATTACTAAAAACACAAATATTAAATTAGTAAATGTAAATTACTGATAATTTCATTCGAAGCAAATTCCTTTGATTTTGAAAGCTAACCCGTCACATACGTCATTAAAAGTTGAATCTAGTCTTATTATTATTTGTTTATTTATTTACCGCCTGTTTCACAATCGACAAGTAAAGCATATTTGACAGATAAATTTAGCCCTTTCTCTTTCTTACACTTGTAAATAGACAAGGAGAGAGCCAACTTTAAATGGTAGATAAATTTACTTGTCGATTGTGAAACAGGCCCTTAGTCTTTTTGAATATTTAGAATGTAAAGAAAAGTCTATACTTAGATTGATGTTTTATTATTAACTAGCTGCTCTCGTGGCCACTTTGTCGGGCAGTTTTTTTTGTTAATATTTAGCCTATAACATTCACAAATCATGTGGCTTTCTATTGGTAGAAGAATTTTCAAAATCGGTTCAGGAGATCCAGAGATTACCCCTAACAACGTCACAAACACCTCAATAATATTTGTCTTATTAATTATACTAAACAGGTTTGAATATTGTGAGTAAATTCTAGGATTTTATATATTCATGTAAAAACACGAACCCTTATGATTAAAACTGAGATGTCCCAAGTGTCAAAGTGGAAATAATCATACCTACTGTATTGTTTTAAAATATAACCTATTTGTTATTTGCCCCTAGCATTTATTATTTGTTGGCCTCTTTCCTTAATTACAATGACATAAAATTGTAAATACCTATTTAATTCATTTATATTTCTATAATTAGTAGAGATGGGCCGACTAGTCGCCGACTAGTCGGGAACGCCGACTATTCGGCACCATTTGTAGTCGGCTATTAGTCGGCGACTAGTCGGCAAAAAATGCCGAATATTCGGCACTTATTTGCCTAGGAAAATATAGGAAGAAATTAAACCATTTTATAACAAACTTATTTTACATTTAAGTTTTTAATGCACAGGATGAATAAGTTATGGTTTGTACTATGTTGCGTTATTTATTATTTAACAAACGTCTTAATTACTCTAATCAAAACAAGAAATAATATTAACATTATTATTATTTAAAAATAATAATACTTACAATCATTGAGGAACTATCTGAAGGCAGTAACAATTGTTTATAATATTATGTACCTATTAGTATCATCGACATTCTATTTTATTAGTTTTTCTTACTTTTCTACTTTTAATTAACGTTATTAACGTCACGAAGCACGCCGGCGAAATAATAACGTAAACAAAACTGGTCAAAACATGACCGCGAGACGAAAGACGCGAGAAACGAAGCGACACGAACGTTTCCGATTGCACCCGAACTTAGCTAAAAACCTACGATCCGCATTGCCGACTAGTCGGCCGATTAATCGGCAATTCAAGAACCGACTAGTCGGCCGACTGGCTAGTCGGCAAAATCCCTAGTCGGCCCATCTCTAATAATTAGTTATTTAACCCAACTTCCCTGATCCTAATCCAAATTTCAAAATTCCGTGTAATTTATGTTTGTAATCCTGCCCCGTTTCCTCACTTTTGACACTGGCAAAGTTGCACACCACTATGTGTTTATTGTTATTATAAAAAAAAAACTTTGTTTGTACTTAAATTAATCCTGACTCCCCCCCAATGTGTACTATTTTCAAGTAACTTATCTAAGAACCATCTCTAAAAGAAAAAAATATATTTTTAAATCTTCTCGATGGGCTGTCAAATAAACTGCCAGCCCAATAAAGGCTTCTAACACTTATCAATTGACTTTTTCCTTCAAAAATGGATGCCAAGCTTTAAATTAACCTACAGACAAACACTGATGTAGAGCTAAAGATGTCATTCAATCAACTGATACATATGTTAGATGATACTCAGTTAAAACCTGATGCCGTGAAACAATGTCGATGAAAAACGCCCACAAAGCAGCCAGAATAAAATTTAATTCTTAGGGACTATACCTATTCATACATACCTGCACTGTAAACCTGCCCCGATGATATGTTTGGTATTCTTTGAAAGAGGTTTGGGGGAGGGGGACACGCCACTCGCTAGTGACCAAGTGTGATCGCACCCCTAGGCGCATAAACATGTTGAAGAAATAGTCAAAAAATAGCATAGCGGAAGCTAGACTATCTCACGTCACAGAATGATTACTTAAACTTTTGACCGTCGTTGTCAACTATTATGACAGCACCGTACACCGCTCCGGTCGACAATGAATGACAAAAGCTAAATAACGTATAAAATACAAAAATATCTCAGTTTCTTTTCGATGGGCTTGCAACCTGTCACTAATACACTGGTAAACATCTTCGCCTAAGTGTGCAAAGTGTGGTTACAGAATTATCAAAAGTTTTTATAGTTGTTGGAAATTCTGTAGCTCTGCCTACCCCACTCTGGGAATAAAGGCGTGAGTTTATGTATGTATGTAGTTTCTTGACCTTAACGAACAGTTGATTCGTCACATTAGATTCCCAAAAATATTCACACAGCTGGGTAGAGCTAAGTTTTGTTGATTTATGTTTTCGTACGCGGAGACACCAACAAATATTATCGCATAAATTTCATTATAAATGAATGAATTAGTATGTTGGAGGCCGTTGACGAGCGCTGCTTTTGCAGATGGCGTAAAGCGTGGTTCACTGCACGCACGCCAACTATGCTAGCGTTGGTAGAACAACTGCGGTCATACTTTGGTGGAGGATGTGAGTGCGTATGCGTCTGCGCATGTCGTGTGTTCCTCGAGAATCATGCAAACTTTCATTATACCTATTCATTTAACAAACCAGTTTTCAGCGTGATTTAAATTAATTTGCAAATGTACATACCTTCATTAATTTGAAAGTAGATATTTTTTGTCTATACTGATGTTTTAGCAAAAGAACGACTAACACGGGATGTTTAACAGAAAACAAAACATTTTTTAATTAATAGGAAGGTCTGTTGGAGCATTCCGGGTGGTAAAACAGATAATTATCGAGGTATAAATATTTTTTTGTAGGTACCTATTTTAGTAAATGGATCTTATTAGTCAACGAGTAATTGGATTTTGGTAACAAGGATCTGCATCTTTTTGGGAATGTATTGCGAATTATTTATTTAATGTCCTAACTTATCGGCGATCCCCACCACCAAACCCTCTTTTTTAAATCCAAAGGAAGTAATGGTCATGTTTTTGATTTCACTCCGCTTTTTTTTTTTTGTGGCCTAGGTAAATTTGAAATTTTGGTCCTGTCGAGTACCTACTACTTGGAGCGCTCTGTAACATCTCTTGATACATTACTACCTAGGTATAAGCTAACCCTAAGCGGTCTTGCTTAGCTGGTGTTCTTCCACATAGGGTCACGCACTATGTATCTAGGTACAGTCGACGTCAAAGATATGTTTACACTTTTGCACCTTATTACATTGTAATAATAAGGCGAAAAAATTTAAGATATATTTGACGTCGACTGCACATGTAGAGAATGTTATTAAGAAACGAATTATTATCTTGTTCGTCTTCTTCGTTTTTAATCATTTTTTATTTTAATTGAATTAGTAATGTTCTTATTACTATTTATTTAAATGATGCATGTAACTTTGAAGACGTTTTAATTCAAAGAGGCCGAAGCGAACTCATTCAATCGTGATATTCATTAAGACTGCGCCGAGCAAACGCCGAGCGTCCAGTGGCGCCCTCATTACTTTTATTGGGTTTTCTAATTAACTAAAGAATTTCCTTGGAACCAAACAAAATGTGTTTGTAGCGCAAGTATAAACACAATTTATGGGATACGTAACAAACTTTAATAACAATTACCATTTGAGTAGTCAGCTTAACGGGAAAAGGTGGCCACTTTTTTTCGTTAAGTTAATAACTCGAAGGTGAATTGTTATTAAAGTTTGTTACGTATCCCATAAATTGTGTTTATACTTGCGCTACAAACACATTTTGTTTGGTTCCTAGGAAATTCTTTAGTTAATTAGAAAACCCAATAAAAGTAATGAGGGCGCCACTGTACATCCGGCGTACGCTCGGCGTAGTCTTAACTATCTATTTAGACAACATTGGCTCGAATGCTTCTTATATCATACTCGTAATAGAGACGTGTCAGATATTTTTGCGCCCTTTAATAAAGTTGCCATAAAACATTACAGTCTAGATGGTTACCGAATGTTTTTTCATATTTAGTCTCTGCTTGCTACATGCTTGGCTTCATTATTTATGTTACAAAACAAACTCGCCCGCCTAGGGCTCCGCACATGACACGGTTAACTAAATTCAAAACTTGGACCGCCGTTCCTTGCATAAAGACTGTATTTTGTTATTTAATTAAACATGTATAGTTTTCAGATATTTCTCTATACTAGTAGTATAGGATGGTATTACTTGCCAAATTGCATAGTTTTAAGTACCCTACGGAAAATACCCTATACGTTTTCATTCCCTTGAGAATGTCGAAATATACGTTTTTTGCGGCATAAACAACCGTATTTTTTTACTTAACTTAGAAGTTTAATTTTTTCACAGCTTCAAGGGACTGTAGACCTGAGTATGTATATGGTTTTAATTTCAACGCGATACCTCCACGCGTTCCCGAGATAAAGGGTCTTGACAGACAGACGGACGGACAACAAATAAGGGTTCCGTTTTTTCCTTTTGAGGTATGGAACCCTAAAATACTCACTTTCATTAATATCCACTGCCTTCAATTAGATATTATACATAATATGAACACGCTATCGTCGCGATCCTATCAATTCGTGGGTAAGTCGGTAGACTTTTCAACATATTATTCCTGCGATGGTGACTAAGTACCTACCTATATTAGTTGCAACAGTTCCTATACCTACTTTTATAGAAACGAGTGCGCACTGGTTCCTTTACGAGAGATGTAGGAACTACTGCCACGGGTCCCACTTAATTTTCGCATTAGATCTACAGTATTATTCTCCCTTGTAATTAATTACCCGGTCGGTACTCGTTAGGGTGACGTTAAAACGATATATTTACGTTTTATCCTGTTATTTGCGTTGTTTTTTTTTGGGTGTACGTATATGTTTATCTTATTTTATAAATATCCCTTGCTAGCAAATACAGAAACCGCCATAAGTTGTAGGTACAGTCAAGGGCAATAATATGTATACACTTTAGTACCTTGACACTTTAACCACTGTGACAGTTCATATATGGCAGTTCAAATATGACGACAATTAGACAAGGTACTAAAGTGTATACATATTTTTGCCCTTGACTGTACACTGCGATAGCTCTTTGAAAGGCCTTCTGGTTTGCACTTCTCTACCTCTCGCTCTCAGGGGCCATTCAAGTATTCATTACGTACACAGAATTTTAGTAAGTAGTTTTGAACTGAAAAAGTAAATAAACATGCATTGCTTGCTGAATTCTTTAGTTAATTAGAAAACAGTAATAGTAATGAGGGCGCCACTGGATGGTCGATGTTTGCTCAAAAATAGAGTAGTGTATTTATTAAATAATTGGATGGTTCATTTTGATGGTAAAATACACACATTTACAACTTAGGGTATTTAACATTATTAGTTAATGGTTGTTAAATGACGTTTTTTTTTAATTGTTAAGGGGTATTAAAAACCGTATAAAATTCTGTGCGTTATTGGGGAGTAAGCTATCAGCAATGCAAGTAAAGTAAAATAGTTTTAAACGGTTCTCTTTTTGCAACGTATTCTAGAAATCCAATGGTATACAACAATCAGGAACTTTTAAATCAAAGGAAATAACGTCGGATTCCCAAAAAGTTAATTCGTTTATGTTGTGATTAGACAATTGATGTTATAGTGATTAGTGTGCGTGTTGCACGGCAGAAAAGTTATTTGCGTCAAGTGCTTTTGAATCCCCGCTATAATCAGGTTTTTATTTTTAACTACTCGCCGCTTCGCTCATGGTTAAATTTTGTGATCCTCCCTCGCTTTCGGTTAAATACCAGCATTAACAAATGAGTATGAGTGGTTTATAGC
This sequence comes from Acleris laterana, assembly GCA_963966035.1. NCBI lineage: Eukaryota > Metazoa > Arthropoda > Insecta > Lepidoptera > Tortricidae > Acleris > Acleris laterana. The sequence continues at coordinate 78,735,253 of OZ014438.1, forward strand.
GTACCTAACGTGTGGTGATGTTGGCAGGCTCGCCGTGGCCCGTAGTGTTCGTGAGCGAGTCCTGCCTGGAGTGCGAGCGCGTGCGCGCCGCCTGCGAGCGCCTGGGGCAGGTGGCGGCGGCGCCCGCGCACGACGCGCTGCCGCCGCCCGCACAGCCGCCCGCGCTCTCCTACTTCATCACTAAACCGTTTGATGGGGAACTCTTCGATGCAGCACATAAAGCCAAATATAGGTCAGTGACAGTTTATTTATTATTATTATTATACAAAAATACTATGCCTACTTCTTTTTTATGCAATAAAGATTAAATAAATAAATGCCAGGGGACAGTCTGACACAAATTGACCTAGTCCCAAACTCAGCTTTAGGCTTGTACTCAACTTTTAGACAACCTTTAACATAGTTATATAGAGAAATAAATACTTAAATATATGGAAAACATCCAAAACTCGGGAACAAATACTTCGGGTCGTTGCACAAATATTTGCCCTTATTGGGAATTGATCCCGGGACTCCCGGGATCCCGGGACGGGATATTTGTTTTTATTTTCTGCTCTCAATAGTGTTGAGATGGTAACCCATGAATTACTTAATCGAATTTCACTTTATCGATTGTATCATTTTATCAAACGCTATCTAGGAGCAAATTTGCTTTTATAATAAGACATGCGACTACGAAAGGTGTTGCGATAAAATAATAGGTAGGTATATACAAATCTGAAATAAATGACCGCCGCTTTTCGGACTGGGCCATTGTCCTTTGCGTTTCACGTTAATCCCCTAAATATCTCGGTAATAATCCTTCAAAAACC
>OZ014438.1:78736264-78849207 GCA_963966035.1 Acleris laterana
TGCGTCAAGTGCTTTTGAATCCCCGCTATAATCAGGTTTTTATTTTTAACTACTCGCCGCTTCGCTCATGGTTAAATTTTGTGATCCTCCCTCGCTTTCGGTTAAATACCAGCATTAACAAATGAGTATGAGTGGTTTATAGCGTACCTAACGTGTGGTGATGTTGGCAGGCTCGCCGTGGCCCGTAGTGTTCGTGAGCGAGTCCTGCCTGGAGTGCGAGCGCGTGCGCGCCGCCTGCGAGCGCCTGGGGCAGGTGGCGGCGGCGCCCGCGCACGACGCGCTGCCGCCGCCCGCACAGCCGCCCGCGCTCTCCTACTTCATCACTAAACCGTTTGATGGGGAACTCTTCGATGCAGCACATAAAGCCAAATATAGGTCAGTGACAGTTTATTTATTATTATTATTATACAAAAATACTATGCCTACTTCTTTTTTATGCAATAAAGATTAAATAAATAAATGCCAGGGGACAGTCTGACACAAATTGACCTAGTCCCAAACTCAGCTTTAGGCTTGTACTCAACTTTTAGACAACCTTTAACATAGTTATATAGAGAAATAAATACTTAAATATATGGAAAACATCCAAAACTCGGGAACAAATACTTCGGGTCGTTGCACAAATATTTGCCCTTATTGGGAATTGATCCCGGGACTCCCGGGATCCCGGGACGGGATATTTGTTTTTATTTTCTGCTCTCAATAGTGTTGAGATGGTAACCCATGAATTACTTAATCGAATTTCACTTTATCGATTGTATCATTTTATCAAACGCTATCTAGGAGCAAATTTGCTTTTATAATAAGACATGCGACTACGAAAGGTGTTGCGATAAAATAATAGGTAGGTATATACAAATGAAATAAATGACCGCCGCTTTTCGGACTGGGGCCATTGTCCCTTTGCGTTTCACGTTAATCCCCTAAATATCTCGGTAATAATCCTTCAAAAACCGTAAAACAATGAAGGCTTAATAGAACTTGGCTTGGAACGGAAGCCTAAAACTAAGGTTATCTTACATAATTTAAATGCTTTCAAATATTATCGTACAGGATGCGGTAAAATAGTTATTTATGTAACTGGTAAAGCCGAATTTATAAAAATGTGTACACTTTAGTAACTTATCTGTTTAATGTCATGTTTAAACTGCCATATACGAATAGTCACGACGATTAAAGTGACAAGGTACTAAAGTGTGCACGTATTTATAAACTCGACTGTACATAATGAAGCTTCTTAAGGTACGAGTGCCGACTGTGCCGCGTATAGGTTAGGTTAAGTTAGCTGTAATGGCTGTTATGTATATCTAATTGTTATTATGTATATCTAGGGCTAATTATGCACCGTTGCATAAATAAGTTTTTCTACAAGCTTTAAACGATAATGTCAAATTAAATACTTAATAGATAAATTTTCTTGATTTTCGGCTAACAAATTACTTGATAGCAAAGTCATTTGTTAGTCATTTACATTATTCCGATTAGCGTTAACAGTTAGTGAATGTTACATGGTTAATGTTTCTAAATATCATGCAAATTTCAATAGTTGCGATTAGTAAAACAGTTCTGACAATTTATCACCGTGCAATACGCAAGTAGAATAAAATTTTAAATATTTTAGTACGGTTCTTTTCGGTACACAGTAGTTTTAGCCAATTTCGGGGCAGACAGACGAACAACATACCTAATCATGATATAAGCAGGGATCGGAAATTCGGATAGATGTTTACCTAAAGTTGTCAAAATCTCGGAAAAAGTTAAGCATATATGGCGTCGGCTTCTTAAAAATATTATATTCATAAAATCATAATATAATTTCCGGGATTCCGGGATTTGACAAAACGTTTATATTCATTATTTTACATTTAGTATAAGACTTTACGTTAGTTTGCTCCTCAAACTTCGTTAGTTCAATGATTTGCAGGTAAATGATATAATATTTTAGTAAAAAAACAACTTAAAAGAGATATTTTAAATATTTATTTGTGTCTTTATGCTGGCGTAATTCCCGAGTCCCGAGAATTTAATTACTAAATTAAAATTGAGTCCGCTTTCATACAACTGAACAACAACGCCGCCGCTAAATAAATCGCCTGATTGGGAATGAAAGGGCAGGGTAACGGCACGGAATTAAACATAGAAAATAAGATGATATTTTTATAAATTTCGTAAACCAAATCATTTCTTCTTAATTGGTATGATATTCTATGAACAACATAGGAAATTTTAATATTTCCTCAGTAAAAAATAATGTTTACAAATTGCAAAAACCAGGGGGGGTAGCGTTAGACGTTTATTTATTTCGTATTTTAATTCAAATCTATTATTGGGGAAAATCGTATTACGGCCTATGTCTTCTAGGCGATTCGTTTTTTGTTGGTAAACAAGTAACATGGGTAACAATATCAAGAATACGTTTATGTACTAGTTTTTCGTTTTACGTGTTTTGGCGGTCAGATCGGAGGACGAGCCTTAACGCAACAATACGTAGTTGGCTACAGTAAGTAAAGGGCCGTGGGTAGTCGGGCGGGCGCGGCGCCCCCGGTCCGGCGCTCGCCGCGCCGGCCTGTCCTTGCGCGGCGACGCTCCCCGCTATTTTCAGCCTCGCATTCCTCGCGACTGTTTTTCAATCTAATGTGAAACGCATAACGCGCATGCCGCTTCGCGCCTTTGTTTGCGCTGTGGTCGCACAAACGAATAAACATTATTGTTGAAATATGTAAATATGCAATCATGGGTTCCTGTATCGATAGTTGTGTGTCGTGTGTTGGGTGTTTGTAGTGGTTTCGGAGATTATCGCTATAATGTTAAATCAGTCAGCAGGGTACAGAGTTCGGACTTGAATGAGTGTTTGTAAGACGTGGCCATGGGACCGACGCGGTTGCCTCCTACTCCTGAGGAGGAAGAGCCTCAGCAAGATTTTCAGGCTACTACCTGTTCTAAAACACCGTGCAGTTCACCAAAGTGCGATCAGTAAGGAGATTTAAAGCCTTGTTTTATACCTAATTAGTTATTAATAACATGTCCTTTATGATCCTAAGTGCTCAAATTTTGCGATTATTGCAAAGTAAATTTGGGCATTCCTGTAAGAAATATCAGAGGTTTGATAGTCCGATGCCTACTTCACTCTTCGTATATCTAACCCCAATAGTCTGCCAGCAGTTCCTTAAACTCGTCTCTGTTGTAATTCGATGGTAAACTGCAATGGGTCCTTGATAAAAGAATATAAACGGGAATGTCGCGTTTCGCTGCAATTGTTTACATTTTGTCTGGAATGCGCGAGTAAGTGAACTCATGAACTATTTCAATAGCGACACGTAGTGTGCGGTTCGGCGGCGGCGTCACTGCGCCCGCGTCACGACGTCGCCGCCCACGGGCCGGTGTCGACCAACACTTACTCACGGAAGACGGAAAGTGTCACGACACTGGTCGGGAATATCGGCAAACATGGTTTGAATTGCACATGATCAGGGGCTTTATAACAATTTATTTTATAAGCCTATCTTAGTTGTCGCTCTTGTAGCTTCTACTGTCGAGTAAATAAGATCTATCGTAACGTCAACTATACAATTACGATACAGTAACAAGATGGGCTAAATAAAGTGTAATTTAGGCTCGGCAGCGGGTGTATAAGTAGGGTGATGAAAAAGAAAGAGAGATAGTCCCTGACGTGACGAAAAAAAGGTTTCCTGTATCTTGTTTATACATAGTCTGAAACAATGATTATCAACAATATTGGAAAAAAATACGAGGTTGACACCTGCTAACACCCTGCCTAACCTAACCTCACCTCGCTCTCTCTGTTAAATCTCGTGATGGCATAAAATTTCACTTTTTGTACTGAACTTTTAATAAAACTTCAATGAAAAACATTTGTGCGTTTTTATAGCCAATTATCTGCATTCAAATTACAATTTAAAAAAAAACGAATTGTTTTAAAAAATAATAATAATAGGAATAGTGGTTGTGCCAATTTGGAAATCATTAAGTAACTTAAAACTTAACTACCTACTTATCCATAAAATAATGTTTATGAATAGTGAATATGAACCTGCCGCCGCCGGGAACGAAGGGTTGCTAATGCCACATTCACATTAGTGACCGTAGTCTGTGACCGAGTACGAGCTGCAGTCGAGTGCGGCCAAACCGAATAAAATAATAATTAAAATAATACAACTGATAAGTAAACGCCCCATGAGGAACCACCAATAAACGCTTTGCATTTATCTTGGAAGCATGATTTTCTACTGTTTTGTGTGGGCACTCGACTCTATTGTCAAGAGAATACGTCGTGTCTAGATTATTTTGAGCATGTTATTCTGCTTAGCTATTTTTGATGCTGGCTGTACCATGAAGCTTAAATACTATAGATAGAGATTATAAAGCAAACCTTGGATTAGAGTAAAAAAAAAGATTTGTTAAATGTCTTGCCGATTTTTTCTTTGAAGCTAATTTTCTTTTCGCGTTTTTATTCCGAACTCGATATTACCAGTGGCTTTTGCTCCGGCAGTTAATTTTCACAGTTGTGTTTTTCCCCTTGCGAGTTTTACCCGTAGCTGTTTTTCCTAACATCATATTTTCACTGCCGTGTTTTACCAAATCCAATAATCTCTACCGCCTCTACTTCTGGGCTATTTGGTAAAATAAAGAATGGGAAAAATGTGAAAAGAAATATCGCTTCACGAAAATAATGATTTCGTGAAAATTATTTAACAAACCGAAAATATATTCTTGTCACTTTTTGTCACGTATGTTATGCATCTCTTTCCTAAGGTATTAAGACAAGAGATGCAAGATGTTTTTTTTCACAGGTTCAATAAAAGCTGATTTATTAAACAAGATTGATATAAAAATAACCAAGATATAAGCCAACAAAGATTTTTCCCTATCTCTTCCTAGCAAAACAGTATTTAACAGGGAGTTTATATGGTCGACCTGTTACATGACGTCACAGTGCATATCGGATCTCTCTGTCCAATCGCTGTCTAATTAGCAGTTTAAAATGCTTGTATCATTCGTATTTGTTTGGCGATTTTAATTTCACTTTTGGGCTGTTTTCACAAATATTGTACATAATTAAAGGCTTATTGAAAACAAAATCACGATCACATCCTTTGTGTAACGAAAGTTAGTCATGCAAACTACATGGGTAAATTTTGTTACACACAGGAATCAGTTATGTTTTGTTTTAATTAAAGCCCTTAAATATGTAAAAATATATAGAAAATTACCCTTTTGGTACTCTTTTACGGTATTTTCATATTTTGTTAAGAAAAGCGCTTTAAAAAAAACCATGCATATACCCTATAATTAACAGCCTCATCCCAAGATTTCCCATGGAAGAGCACGGCGGTGTCGTCTGCGTAGAAAATTATGTCCGCATTTGGGAGGTTCAAGTCCAAGATTTCATTCATATAAATTATGAAAAGTGTGAAACCGAGGATGCTCCTCTGCGGAACGCCAAAAGTGACTGGAAGCTGGCTGCTTCGCATATCCCCAATTTTAACGATTTCTTGCCGATTACTAAGGTAAGTGCGGAACCAAGCAAGAGCCACTCCTCCGACAACGAGAGCGCCCAGTTCAAACGTAGGTGAATCCGTCAACAATGCAGCAGCGTCGTAGCATGCAGGCTGCATGATGCCTTCCGTACTGCGTGTTATGTAATAGTATGAATATAGCGGAAATGCCTGCGAAATCTAAAAATTCGCACCGACCTGCCGAAATTCGGTCGTATGCGACCAGTTCTATCGTAAATACTCGTTGCACAAATTTTTGTATAACATGTAAATGCTTGTTTCAGGGTCCTGGGCCCGACGGCGGTGCTGCAGCTAGCGGAGCGCGACGAGCCGCCGCCGGCGAACTCGCGCCCGCTCTACTCGCTTGCGATGCGCGGCGCCGTCATCTGCTTCTCGGGCTTCCGCAAGAAAGATGAACTCGTGAGTATTCACCCTTCTTATACCACCGTAAAACCACGAGAGGTTGTGACGAAATCAACCAAAAACAAGATGAGCTAAAGCTCTTTTAAAGGTATTAAATATCTATTACGTAATTAGGGGCAATCATATCTGACGCTTCTCGAACTAGTGGAATGATCGGAGTTTTTGTAAGTTGCGCATGCTGGGGTTGCTTGTGAAAAAATAAGCTCCAAGCAAAACTTACATTTTATTTATGTATCAGCAGTAACAAGGTAATACATAATAAATAAATAATTAGAGAATGCACTTTTTTTGACTCCGATGCCTTGTGTGCTGAGATAGGTAATAGTCGGTATGATTGATTGCCGTCGCCTTTCCGTTATTTTTTGCCCTGCTAACGATGCCTAACACTCGAAATTAAGGACGTTTTTTTCCCACAAAACGTCATAAATAAAGAAGAGTAGTCCAATTAAAAAGGTGCTTACCAGAAAGGAATTAAAGAGGACAGTCAGTCCCATCTGCGTTGTCTTTAAACATTTGGTTTGTTTTGTGTATTTGTCGTCTAAATAATTGTACACTTTACATACGGAGTAAATTAATGTATTTAGGCAAACTCCTATTTTTGCAAGTTGTTACGTCAACCAGTTTAGGAGTGCCGCACTAAATTACCCACCAATGAATAAAAACTACTAATAAATGATACATTTACACTATCGTTGGTCCGACCTCGCCCTGACAATTTCCTAGTTCAACATTTACCATCCTAAAGTAATTTTCCTCCAACTATGCTTTAATGTCAACATGAATTACTTTAGTTTCAGATTTCAGATTTAGTATCAGAGGGGGGAAGAGATATAAACTTCGTTTGTGTTCATAAATATCATTTATTGGTCACACATAAGATTTATCTTCATCCTATTTGGTTTTGCTTAGTCTGCAAGTAATTTTATGCGCTGACGCGTTTCGTCTGTGCCTACACCTTGAGTCGATCTCATGAACAAATGATTTCCTTTAAACTAGCAAACAAATAAACCCCTTAATAGGCCCGTAGTGGACGCTCTTTTTACTTTTCTGAGATCCAAGTCAATTATTTTTTATCAGAAAATACAGTCCGTAAATCGCATTGCCCATGCGTCGTTTTGCAATGGCAGACCAGCCAGCCAATTCGTTGAGTCGGTCTACTATGCTTACGGTGAATTAGACGTCACATTATTTTTCTACCAAAAAATTCTAAACTAATAGGTTGTCACTCAGAGGGCGCAACATCCACGCACCGCAAAATTCCGCGCCCCACGGTCCCTGAGTAGGCGGCGCGCTTTCGTAAGCGTCACACAGGTGACCCGGGTGGGATACTCCGAAACATCTATACTCCAAATACCTTTTATTCCACAGTTATGACGTCTTCGAAAGAAAGGGACAGGTCAAGGCTAACATAACATCGAATTCGAATCCTCGAGTAGCCATTGTAATAAGCATGTGTTATTAAAACAGAAAGCTTTTCGAAATAATTAAGAACACATATTTTTTTTGTTATTTAAACCGTTTATTACGTCCCTGTCGCACTACTGAGTAAGACAGAGACGAAAAACTCTCTTAACTAGTTAATCAATCAAATCTATCAAGACATCACTGCGTTTGTATGTGAAATTTTATTTCGAAATCACTAAACGTTTATGTCGAGCACCAGTCCGTGTGCTGATTTAGTGCAGTCATTGAAGCATTATTGCTCCGAATTTTGTTACTGTGAACCGAATTGCATACAATTTTGGAATTAGGTTCATCTTACTTACCCTTAACTTCAAAAGTGAAAATGATTTGAACTTCGCAACCACCCTGGGGGTGGTTGCCACCCCTTCTCGAGGGAGTTTTTCTTTTTCTTCAAAATAACCTCGGATTTCGATAGGCCTAATTTTAAGCAAAAAATCATCTATAAAGTTTTTCGAAAAATCCAATACTTTTCAAGTTATTGGCAATTGAAAATTCGCAATTTTTTCACGTTTTTCATCGGTTTTTAGCAAATATCTCCAAAAATATACGTTTTATCGAAAATTTTATAAAGAACAAAATTGTAGCAGGTAAAAAAATGAACAATTTGGTTTTTATAAAGTATTCTAAGTGCAATATTAAGCTAGATATTAAAGATCAAAGCCGTTTTTTATTTTGTCAATCGATGTGGTCAATGCCATCTAGCGGCGAGCAGATGCATTTTATGCATTCTAATAAAAAAGGGTTTTGTAGTGCTTGAAATAAGCTTTAAAATGAGCACTATTAAAAGTCTTTTGCACGTAAAATAAGTGAGCTGTATTGCAAATAAGAGGGGCATCTAATGTTTTTTCTTTTAAATCAATGGGTTTCATAAGTGCCATTTCCACCAAAATTAAAATTAATCGTATTCCGCCTAGAATTAATTTTATTATGAAGAGTTTGATAGATTGTATCAGTTTGGCTGCTTCAGGACACATAATTTTCAAAAAAGTCACGATTAAAAAAAATATAAAAATTTCAAATTCTTAAAACACCCACCTTTTTTTCATAATATCTCAAAAATGACGACAGATACGTATAAAAGTGTAGGGATAAAAAAATTAGGTATTTTTCTGACAAACAATTTGGTTCTTTTGTTTTTTCTGTCAAACAAAAAATTACGGAGATATGATTGTTTAAAGAGCGCGTGGCAGCGCAATCACAGCCTCTCTTAAGCCCTTTAACCCTTCACCGTTTTAGAAAAAGGTTTTTACTATATATTGCAATGAAGGATGTTGTAGCTCTCTTAATTACCTTTACAATGGTTTTTTATAAATTGTGATAGCATGAAAATTGAAGGAGTTATGGTCCAAAAACTTATCATTTTTTTTTCTACTTAGTAACTGAAAATTTCGGAGTGTGAATATTTGGAGCAATGTGAAAGTACGCAGTATAATAGAGACACAAAACTATTGTAATGTGTATATATACATAATATGGCTCATATATTTTGGAAACATAGGCATGAATACATACGTCAACGTTCTTATATGGGTAAGGCCGCGAATTTTGACGAATTTGGACGTTTCAAATTTAACATGCTCATAAAAAAAATGGTAGCAGAAATCATATATATTTACTGTTTTAATTTAGGGGTAGTTTTAAGGGTAGAAAAGCTTAAGAATATGATAATCATTTTTGAGAGTGTGGAATAATATTTAAATCCTTTTCATTTTATAAAAAAAAAAAAAAAAAATTATCAAAGGGTACTTTTCAAGGGTTGAAAGGGGGTTAAAAATTTGATAATTATTATAGAGAATATAAAATATTACTTACACTATACTTACATCTTTTTATGTCATACTAAAGTACTTTTTTGTGATTTTTTCAATCTAGGGGTTGTTTGCAAGGGTTGTAAGATTTTCAAGGGGTTGAAAATGATTTTAATATGAGGTAATTGTGTTAGAAAACACTTTACAATTTCACCACTTACTATTAGACATGTTTTCTAGCGATAAAATGGCTCAATGTAATTTTTTCCATTAAGGGGATGTTTAAACCCCTTAAAAATAATAGGCGGAGTTCAGATCATTTTCACTTTTGAAGTTAAGGGTAAGATGAGCCTAATTCCAAAATTTCATGCAAATCGGTTCACAGTAAAAAAATTCGGAGGTAAGACCGTATTTTTCGCTTCAATGACTGCACTACATAGTATTTTACCAAAAGGGGTTTTCATCAAAAAATACAAGTTTAAATAGAGATTACTACCTCAAAATAAACATGAAGATAATGATTAAATGTATAAATAAATAAATAATATGACTATGCTCAACCTTAAAAAGTACGCAAATTTGGAGTTACAATGGTAAATTGATTTGTTTATATGAGTGACCGAATGATTAGGAACAGACTTTAGCTAGAGTAATAATATTGCGGCAAGAGAAAGTTCGCATGGCGTGCCCTAAAGAGAAATTGGATTTTAAATGACAGGTTTCAGCGCACTAAATGGAGACCAAGATTGTCTTGTCTCGTTTGTAAAGGTACTGTTATTTATGTGTATGTACTTAGACTGCATGGGGCAAATTACAAATACGATACGTCTATTAAGAACTATTTATAACCGTCTTAGTTATAAGCGGTTAACGGCCTTGAAATTATATGGCTTTCATAAACGAAAATACGTTCGTATTATAGTAGTATACTTGTGTGGTTCTTTGTTACCTCGTTGAGGATGAATGGATGGTCCGATTTCGACGAACAAGGTGTCATTAGATTCTTCATTGCGCCGCAACAGGATACTTGAGAATAAAAATGGCTGATTGAAACTTAATAATGTGCCTATAAAAATCTAAGAGCTCTATTGTGTCAATGGGGCTCAAATTCGACAATTCCAAAAATATAACATATTGGTGAAGCAATAATAGTCACACGAAAATATCAAAGTAAATGCAGACGGGTTCATGACACCTGCACCTTTATAGGCTTGTTTTTGTTTATAATGTAGCCAATGGTGCTGATTGACTTGAGCACATTCGCTAGAATACTAGAGGAAATGCTCAAGTCTATCAGCACATTAAGAGCACTTTCCGTGTGGTTGCCGGGTTACATTGAATAGTGTCACTCCATGTCTTCCCTTGGATGCCGTAAGAGGCGACTAATAGGCCAGTCATTAACGACATCAAACATCTCAAACGCGCAAGTAACTACGCTTTTTTTATATATGGTTAGGTCCTTCGAGAGTAGTTAACACCCAAGTTGGCAACCCTGAAAACCCTGTGCTACCCCATGGTGCTCGAAAAACAGAAAAAATTTGGCTTTGTTTCAGTTTCTATGTCCGCAACCAATGCACATAGACGGCTCCGGTTACGCTCAAATTGAAGCAAATTTAGTTATCTTTATTAAAAAATCGAACAAAGAAAAAAAGTTACGGTAGAAACTTTTGACGGTAGCAGGTCGGTACATGGTCCTGTAAAAAATCTTTGAACTCAAAAGTTTTAGCAAATTTTGTATTCTACAATATTGCAGAACCATGATTAGCACTAGAATAAACTTTAACCGCAGTATAGGCAAAATACAAAAAAAAAAGTTAGTTTTTCCAAGATGGCGGAGATTGATATAGCGCTGGAGGGACGAAAAATTTGGGATACCATGACTATACTGTCCTTTACAACATGTCAAAAAACCGGAACATCGGAATAAAGATTTACTAAATGTACGACGAAAAATTGTGTATGGGCTGCACTTTTTCCGCTATTCCGTACATCTGGTTTGAATTTCGCAATGGCGACAAGCAGATCCGTAATCAGTAGATCTCGGATCTTTTTGGCAATGACGTCACAATAGGGTAATTTGGGGAATAAATGGAACGGTGCTAATTAATACGGCAGCCTAGTCTATTGGTGTTCTACGGAATTAATTTTTTACTATCAGGCATCCACGATATAAACTAAGTATAAGTCAATTGTCAATTGATTAATTTATCGACGTTGTTCTTTCGTTAACTGACCCTCCGTAACAGACAAAAGTTGTTCTAAATGACTTGCGGTAATAATAATATTTTTTGTCGTGAATACCTAGTTAATAAAAATATTCAGTTAAAAAGGTATTAATTAACAAATTGTTTTAATTAACACCGTTCCATTGTCTGTCGGGTCCGGTCTGTTTACGCTTGCAAAGACCTGCTTTCCAGTTAGTTATTTTAATTATCGTTCCTGACGTGTAGAGACCTCGTTATGTTGTTCTCCTAGTCAATATTTTAGAGCTTACATTTGTAATAATTTATTTGTGTTGGTTCTAAAATAATTATTTATTACTTTATTACCTTGTCATGTTACTTTTAAGTATTATTGTATTTTATGATTGGAATCATCTGCTGGAGTTTCATGCGGCGCTTCTTCTCCGTAATGATGGTCTTGTCCGAAGCGCTAGTAGATTCACTCCAAATTGCCAACGTGTAAAAGACCCCTCATGTGGCCAAAATACTGAATAAATATTTTGAATTTTGAATTTTTGAAGAATTGGTCTTTCTATGACGTCTTCGCCTTTTTCTTTCTGTGCCTCTCAAACTATTGGAGGCTGGCAGTTAGCTTTTCATACTTCTCTAGATCTTTCAAATGCGTTGCCAATCCTGAGGACTACGATGGAATGCCTCTGTGCTAGTAATTTCACCGGTTGCCTTATCCCCACTTTGGAACACAACAATATGAACACGACTGCTGTTTGGCGGTAGGGTAAAGGATATGATGGTGGTAGCGATGATCCGGACGAACCTTGCAAATGGTTCTACCAACACTAAAACCGGTGGTGGTGCAGGAAAACCAAGTTTGAGACTAGGTTAATGTGTGTTTCGTGTCTAAGATTGTATTTAACCGGGGACCCGGGTTTATTTATGGTTATTGTTGCCTACGACTTTCTTTGCTTGTTAAGTAATAGCGGTGCCATTTTCAACCCGTTTCAGAGTATGTTAAAGGGGCTATTATCAGCATTGGATGTAAAGGTTTTAAATGTTTTAATTATTTTTGAAATGTGATTGAAAATATAAAAAATAACTACTTAGCATAAAGCGACGGATTAATCCTTACTGATGTTATAAATGCTAAATTGTGTTTGTTTTTTGCTTTCTTCACGGCCAGCGTTGATCGACGTGAAATTATTCTAGAGTTACTAGAGTACATAGGGTACTTTTATTTCGGAAATATACTATCGTAATATTCCCAAGGGGACAGCGATAAACGACTTCTACGCGGACGGAGACGCGGAGACAAGCTGATTCGCGTTATAATATCTTGTAATTCTTTTGGTTAAAATGCTCTGCAAGGCGATGAAAACGTTGTTTACATAACTTGAAATTAAGTCATCATTAAGAACACCTGCCGCAATGCGACTGTTTATAAACAAACTCCATGCATCACCGCTCCCGGAAGGTCTGCCGAGGTTCCAATCGAGAATACCTGTACACTTGATCTTATTTTGCCGTTTTTATGTTTTAACTATTAATATTGTTAAACAAATTTATATCAATGCTTAATGTTATGTGTCAAGAAATACTTCAAAATTTTGCAACTAAGGAAGAAAAACTGGCCGGCGGCTCACAATACGTCGGTGATACTGCAATACCATGTAACGAACAAATTCAATAAGTTGAAAGATGTACCTTACTGACTTGCTTGCTAAGGTGTATTAGTGTATTGCAGTACCTATCACTGACGAATAGCCGCGGTTGATTGTTTGTATTTTGTTTTGGCGCCGACGCTGGCGGCTTGTTATATAGGCCGCGATTGTGTTTTGATAACGAATTGTCTAGGGACAGTTTAAGAAAATAGGTCTTAGAGTAATCTTTAAAAATGTCAACAGTGCAATACCTCTTAAAATTGACCTTTTGATTTGTACTTTTATTTTCCCTTTTAAAATGATTTTTAAGATCTATTGCACTATACCACCGACCCAACTATTTCATTTAAGTACACAATCGTGCAATGCGCTCAAGAGTAACCGGCGGGGCGGCGCGTAGATTGGAAACATATAACTAGAACCAGGTTTGACGTTTCTAAATTTAATATTTGGACATTTCGTTTAGGTATCACCAATTAGAATGTTTAAATTCGAATTCTCTTTTTTATAATGTGTATATGTGTGTGTTTATGCTGCGCATTGCCTGTTGCTGTCAGTCATCCAGCCATGGAACGGTTTTATATGTATATAGATATGATAATAAGTTGGTTTCCGCTAATCATACCGACTGCGCATTTCTAAAGTACGAGACTTACTACGCTCTGTCAATGTTCTCCATCATTATATCAGTTGAAAGACGTCCACTGCTGGACATGGACATTATTGAGGAAGTCGAAGCTTCCGGGAGATTCCAACGGTCGCCCGCGCAATGTAAATCGAATACTTATACAACTACAGGTGCAGTTGACAGTGCAGGCAGATGGAACTACAATATTATCATGTGACCACATTATGCAGCAATTTTTAGCCAAGTTATTTTACATTATCCTGCTATAATATATTATCCAACATAGCGTTCAAAAATATCTGATACGCTCTTATACTTCTAGTGATAGAGACGTGTCAGATCTTTCTGAACCTATTGCTGGTCCCTAATAGGTCTGTTATTAATATTATATTATTGCCGGTGCTACTTATACCATGGTTACAATACAGTACAATACTAATACTTACGCTTTCTTCAACACCACGCAAATAATAAAGAAATAAATACAAGAAGAGGAAATTCTTATACTGTAGACAACGGTAGGTTTTATCGCTATAACTGATCTTTTCCAGGCAACCTCCCGGGTCGCCCGGGTGTGTATATTTTATACTTTACAAACCTTATTAAAAATACTTTACGTCGTATTGTCAGACCTACTGAATATACACACAAAATTCCATACGAATCGGTCGAGCCGTTTCGGAGGAGTTTTATTACAAATACTTTCACACGTTTTATAAGAGCTGCCGCGAATGGATCGATGTGTGACTGAAAGTATACATCAACATTATGTGTACAGTCGAGTTCATAAATATGTATATCCTTTAGTACCTTGTCACTTTAATCGTTGTGACAATTCATATATTGCAGTTTACATTCATATAGTACTAAAGTGTACATACATGTTTATGAACTCGACTGTACATAGTGAATACATGTTTTCGGTTTGAACTTCAAACTACGTACAGATGTAGTGCAAAATGATTATCCTTCGGGAAAACTCGGATCTCAATCGGAATACGATGGCACCCGAACTGTCAATCAATGATTGTATTAAATGAGTGACGTTTTCATGTCCATTAAAATGGAACTTTATTGTTTAGTGTCAAATGACAAAGTGACAAATGACAGCATATGGCACTGTATAATATAGAGATGTTACAACCACCTTCAATAACTTTGAAAATACTCAGTTTTATTGCCATTAGTAAACAAAACATTATCTTCACATTAAAACATAAAGTACAACAAAATAAAGCTTATTGGGAAATATTTACAAGAATAAAACTCAATACCTGCCTACTTAAAAACAGCATCTACTAACGGGGCTAGTATGAAAAAAAAAGTCATTAGCGTCCCTCTCGCACCTAAGTAAATAACCCGCGTGTGAGAGGGATGCAAACGACATGAAGACTTTCATACTAGGCCCGCTATGATGCTTATAGGTACAGTCACCGTCATAAATAGTGATCGTTATCAACGTCCACTTTTGGTAGCAAAGGGTATGGTTGGCAGAAAAAACAAAAACATTTGGTTGGTTACTTTTGATCTTAACCATAAAATAAATACTTACCTTCTAAAGATTACACCTCTAGATATAAATCCTTACGGTACAAAACCTTTTCCGCCCTAATATATTTTTAAAACAGTGTACATCAAATGACATAAAATGTCATCAAAATATAACTGTAGTTGAAAATCTAATTACACTACGCGACGTGTTTATCTAAATAAACCAATGCATATCGTATCTAGAGTGGATATTCAAGTATTTTAGTGGAGTCCTCATAAAGTGCACGTATGATCACAGTATTTACATTGACAGCATGGATTTGACACAATACCCGTATTTTATTACGACGGATAAAGCCACTCGATGTACTGTTTGTAATATCAATATTAAAAGGAAAAAGCACAATATAAACACTTAAAGTCAAAATCCCATGTAAATAAAATAAAATAAAAATAGTGTGCAATATTTTAAAGACTTAAATTTCCTTTTTGTGACTTCTGTTAACGTAGAAAGGTCATTTAGCTATTTAAAATGGGTTTTTTCCAATCGACGTGAACGACTGACAGCCAAATCTGTTGAACAAATTTTAGTCATTTATTCACTATAATTTGGATTTTTTGTTATAAATATGTATATAAATCTCATAATTTGTAAAATATATAATGTTTAATATACTTCGTTGTTTGTTTTTTTTGTCAACCATACTTTGCTACCATTACAGGACGTTGATAACGATCACTGGTCATAAATAAGTGATGATTTCTATACCTTGTCGCTTTTAATCGTTGGACAATTTCGTATGACATTTCAAACTGACGTTAAAGTGACTAGGTTCATAAATGATAACTTATTTATGCCAGTGACTGTACTTAACATTAATATTTTACCTACTGCATATTTGGGTCGATATTTTCAACATGTTCTATTTCACAATCTGAGTAACCGTCATCGATCATATCATAGTCAGATTCGTCAGTGCTTTCATTTACGTTAATTACAATCCTATCGATGTGATCATCCATCGAGTGTTCCTGTGACCGATATTCATTTTCACATTTCATGGCATGATCACAAACTTTCTTCCATTCATCCGGGCCAATCATATTTATTTTTTCTTCAATCAATTTTTTTACTGTACCCATATTCATGTCTATGTTCCTTTTTGATACGTAACCTTTTATCTGTGACCATATATTTTCTATAGGGTTGAAGTCGGGATGGTATGGCGGTAACCTTAACACTTCGTGCCCATGTTGATGTAAAATTTTGTCAATGGAATATTCTACAAAGTCTTCTTTATGTCGACAAATAATTTCGTATAGTTGTATTTTAGGAAATGATGAATCATGGGGAATATTGTGTTTTTGTAACCAGTTTATCACAAGCGGCTTTGCGGTATTAGAGTTGGGCGGGCGTTCCACGTATTTATTGTGATAAGCAGCATTGTCTACTACTAATACAGAATTTGGAGACAAGTTAGGAATAAGTTGATTCTGTAACCATTTTTCATAATTGACATTATTCATGGCATCGTGATAATCACCGGTCTTATCAGTAGACTTGTACATAAGTAGAGCACCCGGTACAAATCCTTTGGCACTACCTGCATGTATTATAATAAGGCGTTGACCTTTTGAGATTAACTGTTTCACTCCTTTATCCGTAGAATCGATCCAGCACTTCCCTGTTAAATGGGATGTATGAACATAAGTTTCGTCCGTATACACAATATCCCTGCCTTCAGATCTGTACTTCCTTATTAAGTCCAGGTACTTTACTCTTTTAAGTCTAACGTCGCCTTTTTCCATCAGCATTTTTCTATTGTTAGTAATTTTCTTGAATAGAAAACCCATTTGGCGTAGTATCTTTCTTAGTGTAAAATCACAGCCATTGAAATTCATTGTTTCTATTAATTTGGACTTTAGTGCTCTTATTGTAGGAACTTTTTTATAAATCAGATGAAAGTTATAAAGCATTCGTCGTATCACTGCGTAATCAAAATCATC
Source organism: Acleris laterana (assembly GCA_963966035.1). Lineage (NCBI taxonomy): Eukaryota > Metazoa > Arthropoda > Insecta > Lepidoptera > Tortricidae > Acleris > Acleris laterana. The sequence continues at coordinate 78,753,380 of OZ014438.1, forward strand.
AAGATCTAGATAGAATTTCTTGCGTGGTCTTCCCAGCTTAATATTGTTTGTGATGGCATCTTTATTTTTTCTATATTCTTCTTCCTGGTTCAAAATTTTTCTTATTGTAGGTTTAGATATGCCTGTTGCGTCCGAAATTCGCTGTTGAACTTTGCCAAAATACTCTGAGTTATTGCTATTTTTGAATTTGCTATTTTCTGATAAGAAATACAGGTATATATTAAATATAATTCCTTGGACTGGATTTTTTAACCGATTTCGAGGTTTCGGCATGGTAATTCAAATTCAAATTCAAATATTTTATTTCAGATTATAAATCCATAATGGTTAGATACAATAACTTAAATCTAGTGTTAGTATACTTAAATGACTACTCTATTCTAATATGCACACAAACAAACAAAATTACATTACATTTTTCGTGGCGGTGTCGCGACAGGTGCGTGCAGCTGAACGCACCGTTCAAACAACGGCGAATCCCAGCGCTGGGCCAGCATGCTTAGTATGCCGTTCGCGCTGCCGCGGCTGCGGTGGAAGAGTGAAGCTACGCGCTTCCTCATGATGGCGAAAAAGCAGTCCGTATGAGCCTCAGCAAACATTCCCGAGGCACTACAATACCGCGGCAACCTGAACAGCATCCTAAATGCGTTGTTGTACTGGATGCGCAGAGCGCTGTATGCCCGCTGCGTAAAGTTAGCCCACAGACCGCACGTGTAGAAAGTTTGACAGTACGCTTTAAATAGCGTGAGCTTTACTTCATTACTACCACGTGCAAATCTACGGGACAACATATTACAGCGAACACACAGCGCCCGTCGCTCCCGCTCGATGTCTTCGACGTCAGACATTGTATCTGTGACCCAGTGACCCAGGTACTTAAATTTTGACACTCTTTTTAAAGGAGTCCCACAAAGCGTGACCGGTTGCATGTGGTAGCTTTTATTTCCCGATTTAAACTGCATGAGTTCACTTTACCAATACAAACCTTTTTATAAGTAAACTGTAAATATAATCAAAACTATAGCGAATATTTGAATTGCGTGTTAGCAACTCTATATATATATTCGTCTGCTGATGCGACTTACCCCTACGGCTGTAAGATGGGTACTGAAGCTAATTGAGAGAGCACGATAAATACGAACTTTTCCGATAAAGGACGAAGGAAAATCATTTTGCACTACATCTGTACCCGCGGGACTCGCATCACATATTCACGACATCAGTTTCGTTTGTTTCATGCATCGCGGGTCTTTTTAAACTATGTATAACATAAGTGCTAATCCTCTTTATTATCTTTACTAATACTATAAAAGCGAAAGTATATGTTTGTTTGTTTATTCCACATTCAGAAGTCGTTTAAAGCTCGGAGACAGACATAAGTTACGTACTTTAGGGTTTCTAAAGGAGGAGCGATTACCAATACGGTTGAGATGATCTAATTCAACTATGATTTTTCCTCTGCAATATCCAACAAATTTAATTTTCACCTTGGTAGGGGTTTGGCTAATTCCCCAAAATTGAAACTCGCGAAGGTTTTTTTACCTTTCGTTCATTAATTTGTAAATAAGTATACTGCCGTGTAACCTGAATGGTAAACTCTAAATCTGAATACCAAATTAAGTGTTTATACTATTATTAAAATAAAATAAATCTGATCTAAATCAAAAAAGTCCATTTTAATCAAAAAAATCAGTCTTTATGGTTTCAATCAACCCCGATAACCAACCTCTGCCTCGCCAAAGTATGTAATGAAATTAATTAAAAGCATGTTCTGTTTGCTTCAGACGTACCTAATAACGCTTATACACTACATGGGCGGGTCGATCCGCAAGGACATGTCGAGCAAGGTGACACACCTGATCGCGGCGGCGGCGACGGGGGACAAGTACCGGTACGCCTCGGGCTTCGGGCTGCCGGTGCTGGCGCGCTCGTGGGTCGACGAGTGCTGGCGGCGCCGCGACGACCCGCAGTGCCTCGCCACGCATGAAGCTGTCATCGTTAGTATACAGCTTTTTAGATAGCGTAGCATAACTATACAATTAGGGAATGCAAATAACCGGTTATATACATACAAAAACTGTTAATAACCGGTTGAATTGCATTCCCTATGTACAATGTCCCACTGATTTTACTGTGACAGGTGTCAGTTCAGTATCCAATAGTATCCATTGTGAGCTTATATGAAGCCAAGTGCTGTATTTACACGTCGATTACAAAGCATACCGAGCGGTCTGAATTATCAGGTTGTAATCTCGTCGATTTGGTAAATGTTTCGAATTGTCACCTGTTCGAATTGACAGCGAAGGCGCTGTCAGTCAGATTAAACACAGGGCTGGTGCGTTGAATTGAGTTTTCATACTGAATGATGAATGCTATTTTTTTAAAATGGTAATTGTAAATTTAACAGCCTTTGCTACGCTGGTTATTTTCACCCCTTGTTTTGTCATCCATGCCGGCCGGAACACAACAGGGCGGACATTTTTAAGTACTTGGGAGCTTGTTATTATTAGTATGTAAAGGTACTTTTTATGACCGGCCCAGAGGGATCCAGCCATTTCAAACACATTCCCGTAAGTTGCTTAGCTCCTTTTTAAACCCCGACGCAAAAAGAGTAAGAGTTTAACGCGCGTATCTGTGTGTCTGTGCGTCTGTCTGTGGCACTCTAGCTTCCACAGGGTCAGATTTGGAGGTGTGGAGGCCCTGGGGCAACAAAGGAGTCATCATCATTTCAGCCGAGACTGCTGGACAGATTACCTAGACATGTATTTTGTGGGAGCCTCTCTCTTGTGGAGGCCCCGGGCAGTTCCGCCGGATGCCCTCCCTTAAATCCGGCCCTGAGCTTCCAAACGGATGGACCCATTCGGATGTTGTATTTTTTATAGAAGAAAACTCGTTTATACGGATGCTTCTTATGCCCGGTTCCTATATTCAAGAAACGAATCGTTTTCCTTACGTCTCGTTAAAATTTGACATTTGCTACGTACAAAATGTGTCAAATTTTAACGAGACGTAAGGAAAACGATTCGTTCCTTGAATATAGGAACCGGGCATTAGTTAGGTTTCTTGAAAATCGGTTCGGCCGTTTAGGAGATATCGGCTCTGAAAGTAAGAGTCGCTATTATGTCGGGTTTACGTTTCATAGTTATCACTACATAGTATAAAACAAAGTCTGTCCCTATGTATGCTTAGATATTTAAAACTACGCAACGGATTTTGATGCGGTTTTTTTTTAATAGATAGAGTGATTCAAGAGGAAGGTTTTAATATATAATAAATAAATGATTTATGTACGGGTGTTACAAAAAACTCATATAAACCGAAGCGAAGCGAGGGCGGGTCGCTAGTAAGTTATAAAAGCAAGATATTAACATAATTGTGTGGCTACAGAAGGATCACAAGTTGCGTGTGTTTGGCGGCGCGCGCGTCTGCTTCATCGGCTTCCCCGCGGACGAGGCGCAGCACATGGCCGATGTGCTCGCGAGCAACGGCGGCGCCGCCTGCGCCCTCGACGACCCCGACTGCACGCATGTCGTGAGTACCGACCATGTTTATATACCTACACTATACATACGTACAGACAGGCTCTCGCCACTCGATGCTACCAGATCTTATCCAACAATGCGGTCAAAAATATCTGATTCAGATAATTTTAATCGCAATGTTTGAAGATATTGTTACTGGTGCGGGGCTATACTGGGTGTTGATTCACAAAACCTTTTGGCTAATGAATCGGTTCACCAATAGGCAAAGTAAAGTTTTTGGAAGATATGTATATTATATTTTTTTTCGATAGTCGTCATCCTAATGATCAAGAAACTGCGGCTCTTTTATTTTTATTTCCTCTGATATTTTAGAAATATTTTTTTTAGTTATGAAGTTGACAGTAGTACACTTTAATGACTGACTAGCTTGTTGCTTTCGTACTTAATGAAATAGAAAAAAAAACACTTCTACATCTGTCATTGTCAAGTCAAATCAAAGTAAACAAACGATTCAATTCAACGGCTCTTTTCTGTTTGCTTGTGTTTCATGTGATCAGTGTTTTTAGAAATATTTTTAACGATCTCAGAACGAACTCCGGACTTTCATTTTGCCGCTTTGTAGAGCAACCTTTGCACGATATTTGGTCTACGATTTATTTTCGACCCCTTTGGCACTTCTTTTTGGACACCGATTTTGTTCCTTTCACGACGACTCTTGCTCTGCTTTTTGATAGCCAAGAGAGCCCCTTTGAATTGTACAATCCACGCAATGAATTCGGCAATCCCACACGGACTTTGGAAATGGAGTATTACAAAGATTTACTTGAATTTACTTATTTGAATTGAACCGTTTGTTTACTTTGATTTGACTTGACGTTGACAGATATAGAAGTGACAGTTTTTTTTTCTATTTCATTAAGTACGAAAGCAACAAGCTAGTCGGTCATTAAAGTTTACAAATGTCAACTTCATAAATAAAAAAATATTTCTAAAATATCAGAGGAAATAAAAATAAAAGAGCCGCAGTTTCTTGATCCTTAGGATGACGACTATCGAAAATAAATTGAATCTACAACTCTTCCAAAAACTTTACTTAGCCTATTAGGAACCAGTGTCTTGTTTGTCGCTCGGTAATAAGGAAAAATCCCGGCCAAAAAAGCAAAAAGGGCAAACGACAAGCGAGAAAATGCAAGTTGTGCTTGCCGTACAGCAGCTTTTTGTAATTCAGACGCATCAGACAAGACAATGTACCTGGGCGATTATTTGGGCGTTTGAACTGCCGTCATTGTGGTCTTTAATATATGTATGGTAAAAAAATAAGCAGACATTTCATAAAAAATACTTGTTAATTTTATCTGTAGTATTGCAAATACGACAGTGACGGCGGTTAAAACGCCGAAGAATCACCTACCACTTCTTCCCACTGTTGTCGCTGCTTCTAGAATAAAACATCCGACAAAAGTTGGAAGACGCGCACGAGAATGTTATTAATACGAGACAACTTAAGCTCGCCGGTTAAAAGATCGTAACGGGTGTTTTTTTTTGTCGATCAACGCATAGATGAACACTCATAACCTGCGGTTTGAGCGCCTTGGAAATTTCGTACAATGACCCGTTACTATTTGTCCTTGGCGCGTGTACGCAAATTACCTACGCGCTCACACATTACACCTGTTCGGGTGCCACGGCAATGTATGAGTACGTGCTTATGAACCGCAGTTTAAGCAATACCGTATAAGCATACAATTAATACCAGCAGTAAAAGTCAACCTATTCTCTCTAGAGGGTGTTCTTTATTTAGCGACCCTACACACTGGACGCGTGGGCAAACTGATAGAGACATAAGATGATCGACTGGACCACAAAACGCAGAACGCCGCAGAACGTATCCAGTGTGGAGGGTCACTTAACCTTTTCAATTCAAATTCGCGCTACTCTTGAGCTGTGAATAGAGTTTCGGTGAAAGCATTTGTATTCGATAGCTTTGAAAAGGTTAAATTCTGTTAGCGTAATTTGAAAGCTCTAACTGGAAAAGGGAAAGAGTGCTTGAGCGAAGTTACACGGTATTGTTTAAAAGTAGGAGTTTATTTCGTACTATATTTTTGTCTGTGGTTTGGTGCTAATAAGTAGGGCCCGGAATTTTGGGGGCGACTTTTGACAAGTTGTAGGGAGAGAACACCGGTGTTTAACGATGTTATTGACAATTCCATAGTTTATTTATTTATGTAGGTCTTTATTACATAAAATCTCAAATTTTCCGGTGATATGTACTCTTTTCAGCGGTCGATGATGTAAAAAAAAATAGAAGTCGACAAAACCACTTCTGGGCCTATATGACCTTTTCAAGTCCATACTGTATCTGGTTTTAGATTCATAAAAAGGTTTTATTTAGTATTTTTACTTTTGGTTGATAAAGTTGCAAGGGCTTATTAGACCAAGTCACTCTTACACTTTTAAAACGTCATCGTATTTCGTCTAATTATATTATATTGTGGTATGTTAGCATGCAAGTAGTTTAAACACGTCACTCAGTAGTAAAAGTAGCTGTATTAGTATTTAGTCAGCCATCGAACTCTCTTTTACCCTCTCTCTGGTGAAATGTAATAAATAGTCAGCAGCAGGAGTAAGTAAAAAGACAGATTGGTTAAAATATCTCTACGCCAGGCTACTTTAAAGCAGCAGACGCAGTGAGGCGGAGACGGCGCCAAGCCTTTCTCAGAAAGACCCTTACGATTTTAATAAAATACTAGTTAAACCTATCCGCGTTTCGCTTTTGCTCAGACAAAACGCTTTCTTAAAATAAGTTAAAATGCACGTTGTGTCAAAATTTCAAGTCAATTGATCGATCGACTACTTTCCGAGTATTTCGAGCACAGACATTATAGAATAGAGACTGTTTTTTTTTTGTATAGAAGAAAGAGGTTTGCTTCTCCGCGCCGCGTCGTCTCCGCCTCACCGCGTCTGCAGCTTTAGGAGTCAAAGACCAATATAAAATGGTAGAAAATAATTTGGACGAATGATAACGCTGTTTTTTTAGTGATCTTGGCTACATGGTCTGATTTCGTCCCAAATTTTGCCACCGTGGCGTTTGTTGGTTTAGAATATTGTAGTTTCACCAGTCACCTCGTCAAACTATATTGTTAAGTTTTAGAATTGCTCTGCTGCTAACTGTATTTACACCGAGGGTGATGATTGTTTCTACAGGCATATAAAACATTGGAGTTGATATCTGATCGGGGTGTAATAACTATGTTCGATCGATCGATTGCTCACACACGCGTCATAATCAAATCTGGGTATTTGTAGAGTTCATGTCAAACTTCTAAACTTGTTACGCAATGACCTATCAGCTGTTACACCACTTTAAGGGACCGCATGTTCATAGTGTTCATTCTAGTCTAGTTTCGGTTCTTCAACCCATCACCGACCAATCCACACGGCGCAAAGTCGACCCATTGATTGCTTTTCATGTACTTTGTATATTTACACCACTTTGTTTGTAATGCTTTTGCAATGTTACTTTATGACTTATGACCAATGCAACACAAGACGCTTTATAGTCGTACACTAGTTTATTTAGGGTTTCTCTTTATCTCTCAAAGAGAAATCCTTTTGTATTTATACACTAGCAAAAACCCACAGAATGACGTAGATGCACATTCATTTGAAAGTTATCACCATTTTAGACGCATACTTACAGTACAATTAATTTTTATCACATCATAATGTAATTGACTAGTCAAAGTAGGTAGTAGGATCAGATCTATGCACTTTCAACTCTACCTTGGTCATACCCCAAAACTGCTTTACCATTTGTAAGTTATGTAAATTAAAGGTGTCTGCTTCTCTGTGTCTAACTGCTCTACCTAAAATTATTCTCCGTTCTTTGTGCATGATTGAATTGGAATGGCTTCATTACATCATTGCGTGGTGTGTTTCACACATGTTTCAGGTAATGGCCAATGGGGAGACTTTCGGTCGTTCGCTTATCCTCTCACCCCATCCTAGTACTCCTAACGTGCCCACGAAGCCCTCTCGCGCGTCGCCCAACCGCTCGCAGAGCACTCCCAAGAGCTCGATTTACCGTAGGCTTTCTGCGCGGCTGTCCGGGCGCGGCGCGGGCGCCGAGCTCGCTGACGAGCGCGAGCGCCGCCTGCAGAATGCGCGCGACCGCGTGCGCGCCGCGCCCCCCGCGCCCCTCGACTGCCCAGATTCCGCCGCCCTCGTCCGGCTTATACAACCCTTCGAAGACCCGCCACCATCGACCGAACCCAAAACAGAACACGAACACCCGACCAAATTCGACTTAAACAACAAAGAAAACAATGACGTATCTCACCTAATCCGTGGCGACAGCAGATTTAATCTCAAAGATAAAAGAGAAGTTTTTAGGAATAAGTCAATCAATGTGTTTAATCTAGTAGATTGCATCACTGAAGCTGGATCTTTGAGTTCCTCCCTTACTAAGAGTTTATGCGATTTAGATTCTAAAGGGGAACCTGAATTCTTGTTGCCTATCTCGACAGGAAGCAAAGAATTGCAGCACTCCACTACTACTATCAGTTCTGGGAAGAAAAGAAGCCGCAACTCGACGGATTCTAGCTTCCAAGTGAGCCCAGTGGACGCTAATCTCTCTCCAGACAAATGTGAAGATAGCAATTGGAAGTCTATAAAGAGGCTCAAAATAAAAGACTCGTTTAAATTTAAGAACCGACCTACTATTTTTAAGAGGACTAAAAAAGATTCTGTGTCGAAAGCAACAGGAGACATAACTATAGAACCTGTCAGTCCTGACAGCGTCAAGCCGACTGACCCAGCAGGCGAATATGTTGCATCCACATCGTCTCCCATAAGAGAGGATGACAACACTTCAATCTGCTCCATAAACACTAGTAAGCAGTCCGGGTTTTTCGATATTTCATTTGCTTCTATACGGAGCTCCAAAACCGTAAAATCTGCATCTAAGCTGCGAAGAAGCGTTAAATCGTTCACGGCTTCTTTTAGAAGCGAGAGGAAAAAGAAATATGAGAAGAGGGCCGAGAGGAACACCGTCGAAGTTAGCGCTTGTCACTTGCCTAGCGACATAAAATATGTGTCCACTCCTAGTAAAGAAATAGATGATATGAATTTGGATATATCTCCCGTGCAAGTGGATACTATAGATAGTACGGATATGGCGTGTCCTGCGAAGGAAAATGCAGATGTTGATGAATTGGACGACTCCGCGACTTTCAAGACGCCGCGGAGCGTGGGCCGACACGCGCACCGGCACTCTGTGTGCGGCGCGCCTGAGGTGCGGGCGCCCTCCTCCCACTCCCCCGCCCTCTCCGCCCTCGCCTCCCTCCCCGCGCCCTGGCCCCTCCGCGACCAGTTGCCGCTCGCCTCGACGCCTCCCATCCGCGACGCCCGCGCCATATCGCAATGCCATGGAATATCGTTGCCGGTACTAACACCATTTAATTTAGTATTACTAAATATTAGAAATGCTTATCATGCAGTTGAACGTTTCGAAAATCATTGAGATGACAATCAGATCACTTATATTCGAGTCGACTTTATCCTCGATAAGGTCTTCGGTCGTATGCATGCATTCTACGCAAGTGACGCGTTTGTAGGCTACTACGGGAAGCATAGGGTTTGCACGAGGGACAGCTACGAATGAACATAGATCATATTAGAAATAAATAACCTGTTTATTTGTTATATTTATAAGTTAAAATTGTTGTGATGATTTAGGTGGTGGACGAACACAACACGGCGGTCGCGCCGGAGTGCAGTCCGCGGGTGCATGTCGTCAAAGCGGAGTGGTTCTGGGCCTCGGTCCAGAACGAAGAAGCGCAGGATGAACGGGATTATCTTTTCAAAGATGTAAGTATTTTCTTGTAAATAAAATCAGTGTAACGTTATTTCGTTATTTTTGCTAGTCAGTTTATCACGCGTACAATTTTTAACCCCCGACGCAAAAAAGAGGGGTGTTATAAGTTTGACGTGTAAGTCTCTCTTTACGCGTGTGTGTATGTGCGTGTATGTGTGTGTGTGTGTGTGTAGTACCGTAGCTCTTAAACGGATGAGCCGATTTGGATGCGGTTTTTTTAATTTGAAAGCAGGTTTTTTGGCGGTGGTTCATAGACTCGTTTTATCAAAATCAGTTCAGCCGTTATTGAGAGAGAGGATTTAAGGGGTTAAAAACCCCGATTTAACGGCGCCAAATACTTTAAGAGCTGATATCCCTTAAACGGCTTAAACAATTTTTATGAAATCTTGCTAAGAACCACCGCTAGAAAAACTGCTTTCAAATAAAAAAAAAACGAATCCAAATCAGTTAAACCGTTTAGGAGCTACGATGCCACAAACAGACACTCAGATACATAGACATAGAGATACACGTTATAAACTAACACACCTCTTTTAATTTATTAGTTATTAACCCCCTATTATTCATTTCATGTCTTTAAAGAGACTTTGCTAGCTGTAGTCATATTGTTAATTCGGAAAAGTTTAAAAAGCATCAAATAAAAAATAAATAAAAAAAATTAAAAACCCCTGACTCAAAACAGTCTAAAAAGTAAAAAATCATAATTAATGGCCCTATAAGTTTCATTATAAGTAGGTAGACTGTTTTGAGTCGAACGTTTTTTAAATAATTTTTTTTGTACACTATGTATAAGTAAACCGCTTAAATCGAGACTGGGAGGTATGGCGACAGAGCGGACCGAGGGAGGGAGGGCTTAGTAACTAAAAACGCCGTAACATAAGGCTTGTCTCAGAAAAATTACGCTTATATATTATTTTAATTGTAGATGAGGTCAAAATTTATAAATACTTTTGAATGTCGCTTAGTCAGATCCTGACTGTTTACAACATCATTTGAAAAGCCTGAAGCTGTCACTTTTAGACTAAAACATGTCATCGACAAACAAAAAGTTACACGAAGAAATATTGTACAAATATGTTCAATATAGTAGCATTTCTACGGAAAAAGTAGCATTGCAGCTGAAAACTTCTACTAGAACCGTTCAAAGGGTACTCAAACGGTTTGTGGAGTCTGGCAGCATACGACGACCGCGTGGAAGTGGACCTTAGACCGGGTTTGTTTATAAAAACGTTGAAAAAAATATAATAGATTCCTACACTTTCTCTACGAGACTTGGCCAAATAGTTTAAATCATCAAATTCAACGGTGCAAAGAATAAAGAAAAGTAATTTAATAGGAACCTGTAAGCAGACTGAGGTGATTAACCGAAACGCCAACCAACAAAACAGCGGCCATATCTCGGTCTAGAAAACTTTATTCAAAACTTACCAAAAAAAGTTATTGTGTAACGAAAATGTAAATTGTATTGTAATGATCTTAATGATGTAATGAATGACGAAACACGCTGCAAACTCGACTTCACGTCACTGCTTGGTCATTATTATTGTTCCGAAACAGACAGAAAAACAGTCAGTGAAGAGTTTAAGGTGATTAAAACAGATAAATCTTCCAAGAAAGTTATCATGTGGCAGGTAATCTGTTCCTGTGGAAATCGTAGTACAGTCAGCAGCAGAGGTATAATGATCTGCACTCGACTCTATTGTCAAGAAAATAAGTCCTGTCTAGATCATTTTGTGTGGGTGCGCCAAAGTTCATATAAAATTGCAAATTAGATTATTGGAACTCCGAAAATGTATCTCATATAATTTTACAACCTAACGATCACTCTTCATACTCTTTATAATTATTTTTAATACTAATGATCGGAACTTATAACACCAATGTTCATGGAACCGTACACTTTTCAGAATTTATTAAATATCTTACGTGTAGATAAAATTAGGTTATTTAATTAGGTTAGGTTAGATTTATAAAAATCTAAAAAAGAAGAACAGTTTATTGAAAAAATGCATTATGAGTTGCGATAATTATGACTTAAAAAGGTATGAACAAAAAAGTATGAGCAAAATTTTTCGGAGTAATGTTGAGTATAGTCACAAATCGTTATTTATACAGGGTGTCTCATTCAAATCGGTCAGTATGGGAAAGTCTGAAACTATAAGACATACGAAGATTTGTTCTTAGGAAACATGTCACCGATTTTGATAAAAAGAAAAACTGCATTCAAACATTTGAAAAAAAAAACTGTACCCAGGTAGGGAATCGAACCTGGTTGTTTTGAAAAAATAAACTTACACTATTTCTATTCAGATATCGTTTGTGTAGGTCTTAAGCAGTAAATGTTTCTAAGAAACATGATGTTTAAAATGAATAAAATGCATTGTTTTCACATACTTTAATTTATCATAGTAGGTGTTCGAAGTGACCACGTTTTTATTCAATACAATATTCAACACGTTTAGGTAAAAACAATTTTACATGCCTGAACTTGTTGAATAGTGTAACGGTGGTCACTTCGAACATCTATTAAAATAAATTAAAATTATGTGAAAACAATGCATTTTCTGGATTTTAGACATCATGTTTCTTAGAAACATTTACTGCTTAAGACCTACACAATCGATATCTGAATAGAAATAGTGTAAGTTTATTTTTTCAAAACAACCAGGTTCGATTCCCTAGCTGGGTACAGTTTTTTTTTCAAATGTATGAATGCAGTTTTTCTTTTCATCAAAATCGGTGACATGGTTCCTAAGAACAAATCTTCGTATGTCTTATAGTTTCAGACTTTCCCATACTGACCGATTTGAATGAGACACCCTGTATAAAAAATTCGGAAGACTAATTTTATATGAGCCAATCAATACGGACCCATTTTGTGCATGTTATTCTGCTTGGCTACTTTCGATGCTAACTGTACACCTTATCTTGCTAACGGCAATATAAATGGCAAAATATAACTAAATAAGTGTCTTAAAAAACGATTGTTGCCAATTTTAAAGCGTCATATTAAGCCAGTTTTATTTTGACCTGATTTGGCAACATAACATACCATTACACGAAAAAAGGGATAAATTGATATAATTCAAAAATCATCGAATTTGTTGAAAAGACCTAAATCCTCCCAATTGTCCTGAGCTATGACCAATAGGCTAAGTACAGTTTTTGGAAGAGATGTAGTTTTTTTTCAATAGTCGTCATCCTAAATGTCAAGGAATTGCAGTTCTTTTATTGTTATTTCCTCTAATATTTTAGAAAATTTTTTTTAGTTATGAAGTTTACATTTGTAAACTTTAATGATAATGACCGACCAGCTTTCGTACTTAATCAAAAAGAAAAAAAACTGTCAAGTCAAATCAAAGTAAACAAACGGTTCAATTCAACGGCTCTTTTCTTGTGAATATCTAGAGTCGTGTAACATAATTAAACTTAAGTTTTTTTTATTGTTTTGGTTTAATTTTGTTAACTATACGCATTTTTTTTTCTGTTACAAGCTTTACTTCTGATAGTAGCACAAAATTAAGATGTATGTTGAAGTTTCAAGGTTGAAAATGCTTAACTATCGTTTTTTTCGTTCACGTTAAAAGCCATTTGCCTGTTTTGACTATTCAGTTGGTTTCCGAAGATAGTTCTTGTGTGCACCCTCTCAAAGCGACCGTAACTCTAGCAATACGTGATCGCTAACCGCGTGGCTAGCGAGCTGCGGCAAGAATGCGCCTGCCGCCCGAGCCTCTCTCCCTCCCCTCTGCCATCGTACCCCCGCACCGTACGGGCGAGGACTCATTTAAGTGGTCTACATTATAGTGTGTACCGCATTGACTATTATTATCAGTACATTAAATTGACTCATATCATAAGTAAGAATGAATTGTGAATTGTCCTCGTGTGTTCATAAGTTTTGAGACGAGTTAAAATATTCTTAGAAGATATTTTTTTCTGAGTTAAGTATATTTTTAAAATGTTCATATAATAATAACTAATAAGTATACATCAGCAATTATTACTCAAAATGACAGCCTCTATTCTTTACACGAGCTCCTTATCGCCTTGTTGGCAAAAATTTAGTGGAGTGACACCTTCATACGAAACGCCCCACCAGACCATCACACTGACTGGAACTGAACGCGTGATGGAGCTGGAACATTTTTGCTGCTTTTGGCATAAACTTTATTGTTTTGTCGGTTGAACTTTTTTTCGAACGTGAAGATTTTTCCGTCGGTGAAGAGTATTTTTTCGCAGCAGCGTGTCTCTTAAGCAGCATCGGACAAAGTTTGCGTCGTAATTTACGAAGGCAATCATTAAGGAAGTGAACTTTCCTACGATTGTAAGCCTTTACCTTGAGATTCTATTTCAGCATTTTGTTTACCGCAACACGCGAAATGTTACTGTTAGCGATTTTTTTTCTGGGTCTGAGATGAATTTCTGCGAAGTCGCTCTCTGATTATTTTGATGTTCATAATCGTCCTGACAGACCGCGGGCGCCCACTCTTTTGACGATATTTCAGAGATTCAGTCTCCTTGAAACGAAAAGTTGAGGCTAATTCCAAAAGATTTTAAGACACTGAAAATCTCCATTGGTTTTTTTCCCGCCATATGTAGCGAAATTACAGTCGCACGTAATTCTTTTGCACCCGCCATCACAAGAAATTTAATTGAAATAAATAATAAAAACATACAAATAGAACACAAACATTGCAAATTAAAAATTGAAAAATAGAAATTAGATAGCTGCCAGTATTATTATGTTTTATATTTTAACGTTAAAGTTCGTCTCAAAACTTATGGGCACACGAGGTAGTAAGTTACGGTGAGAGTAAACGGTTGTACGTACGTGCGCGTCAGTATTTAGAGGAGGTGTCCCGGCGTGAGTCCGTCAGCGGCGCCGGCGGCGCGGAGGAGGGCGCGGCGGGCGGCACGCCGGCGCAGCTGCAGCGCCAGCGCAAACGCAAGTTGAAAGGCGAAGGCGCGGCTCTACAGAAGCGGCGATCCTCGCTCAGCGACTCGGTCCTGCTCTCGCTCTCCGGGAACCTGCTGCTCGACTACACGCCCTCGCCAGACAGCAAGCAGCTGCGAGATGGTATTATTCAACCTATGACTTCGATCGACAATACCAACTAGATAACTAGTCACATTCAAAATCAACGCTAAATGTTGTCCGCGTGAATATGCCCTTCAGTTGCATTTGTTTACTGACGAACCAACTTTTGAATGAACATTATGGTGTTGTAACGCGGGTTGACATTGGCTGTGTGGCAACCGAACTAATCAATATAAGACCTCACTACGCAAGTGAGGTGTTATTTACCGAGACGTATTTTTTGCGCTTATCTGGTTGGTATTGTTGATCAAAGACCTACTTTTTACTTTTTCCAAAGTTCTTGCGAAACCGTCCTGCAGAAAAACAGAGAAGAAGCATGTAGGTGTAAATTATGGCGGGGCCAGTGGCGGAGACAGAAAGCGGGCGCTTCTGCCAGACTTATCGCCTCCCCTAACGTCTGTTACCCCTCAGGACGGCCGCGCACGAACTTGTAGGACTGTAATTCCGGAGACATATCTGACAGTTGTCGAGTAATTTACCTCCGCAATCCCGCTTGTTGGGGTTACTTGCTTTGCATTTTGGACAAAAACTCTGTTCGTAAAAATGTTATCATAAATATATTCTGCGCAAAATCTGCGTTTAAATTCAATATGTTGTCGTATAATCGTTAATTGTATCTTAGCTATGGTCTGTCAATTTGTCCATGGAATTAAAAAAAACCTATCACGTATATTTTCTTATTAATACTGAAGCATTTTCGATTGGAACAGAGTTAGAAGTTCCTGACAATGTAGTCCGGAAGCTGATGTCGCCCAGGCAACAGGTGTTTATGGAGCTATTGCAGACGGAATCGAATTACGTTGGAATTTTAAATACAATCGTTACAGTAAGTATGGCTTAGGGTCCATTATAATTTCATTTGTGTTTCCTTGAGTAACAAACTTCCAGTATTCACTTTATTTTGGGTTTTTCCATCTATAGGAATTACAACATGCAGGAAGGGCATAAAATATAAAGTACAGTGCAAAAGGTCTTACAAAGTCTTTTGGGTAAGATCGGTTTGACTAGCATTTGAGTGTATAAGAGCGAGTAAGAACAAACAAAGTAAGAGCGAAGTACAAACCCGAAGGTGGTTTCATGTGATATTGCACTGTATAAGCAATTTCTTTTTTTGACCTACTAAAGAAATTATTATAATGAAAAATCTATCTGTAATTTCCCGTCCCAAGAACGGCGAGGATGGCAACATATCGTAAACTGTAGATAACAGATAAATTTAACATTGGAACTTACCGTTAGTCTATCAAACTAAACCACAACCATTTTGTAATGCCCTTGGTTATCATTTTAGTTGTTCAAGCAGCCATTAGAAGAAATGGCTGAAGATGACAATAGTAATGGGAAAAATCAGGCATTGCTCAACAATACGGAACTTAAAATTATATTTGGAAACTTACCGCCTATATATGAGCTTCACCAGTAAGTACCGTTCACCTTAATAATGATTTGTTCGTTTAATGTATCAATCTACGCATACCCTTCCAATTCGACGTTTTATTATGTACACAATAGTAGTTTCTAATTAACTAAAGAATTTCCTTGGAATCAGACGAAATATTTTTGTAGTGCAAGTAAAAACACAATTTATGGGATACGTAACAAACTTTAATAACAATTACCCTTTGAGTAGTCGGCTTAACGAGAAAAGGTGGTCACTTTTTGGGAGATGTTCCAAATTTGAAACTCATAGTCATTTCATTACTTTATATTATAATATTTGGAATTTTGGATGCGGCTTTTGATAAGTTGTAGGGAGAGAACACCGCTGTTTATCGATGTTATCGACAAATCGGTTGGTTTTTTATTTATTTGGGTCTTTATTAAATAATACCACACTAAACCTAGTGCGATAAGACTACCAGATGATGTGTATATTTAGTAACTTCATTAATGGGAGAACACGAAATGGAAATGCTGCAATGTGAAAAACCTGGCCCAGCATTTTTTTTTTGTTATAAGTCCAATATATGTATAAATAAAAGGAGAAACTGACTGACTGACTGACATATCAACGCACAGCCTAAACGGCTAAACGTAGGCACTTGAAATTTGGAAGGGACGTAGCTTAGGTACCGTAGAGGTGCACTAAGAAAGGAATTCCCGAAATTCCCACGGGAACCGGAATTAGCGGGAAAATCCTTTTGTATGAAAAATCTAAACCGAAGCGAAGCGAGGGCGGGTCGCTAGTATATGTATAAATGCAGTGGTGGTTTTTCTTACACAGAAATTCATGATCTTTCAGATGAGCTTTGGTTTTTGAGGAACGATCATACTAGATACTTAAGTGCAAAGTATCGCTTATCATGATGTTGCCACCTACTAGGCTTGGAGCTTGCAGCACTGCATTGTCGTATAGTCCTACCCTGTTCCAAAGAATAAACGAAACTTGGGAGTCTTATTTATTATCTTATTAAAAAAAAACAATAGTTTTGCCAGGTTTTTTTTTAATTGCAGCATTGCCATTTCGCGTTCCGTCATTAATGACGTGACTAATTATATATATATATATATCATCCAGTAGTCAGGGCCGGATCGTGAATTTATGGGGCCCTGGGCTAATACTACTTAGGGGCATGTACTAATTACGGAGATTTTTTCGCATTACCGTCTATCGTCTATTTTTTACTTTGACTTGACTTAGCAGGGGGCCCCTTTAATTCACGGGGCCCTGGGCTGAAGCCCAAAAAGCCATATGGTAGATCCGGCCCTGCCGGTAGTCATCGAACCAGGTTTAGTGTCGTGGGCTACCCTACTAAAAGGGTAGGCAGACAAGCCTAACCTAACCTAACGTCACAGAGCCATCTATTCTCATGTTATAAAACATAAGAGTTTTCGTAAAATACTGATTTCAATAAAGCAATTTAAACGGATTAAACTTTCCGGGTCATTGCTGTAACCTACTACTACAGGTAATGCTGGTCATTGTCAACGGGGTTTGAACGCATGATAGAGGACTTATGATATGCGTGTAGATAAATAAATTAACTTACTTACGAGAAGTGCTTTAAAATACTTTAAATTAAATATAGTGCTTTTTGGCCGCACAATCCGATGATCATTCAAATGGCCAGTCAATGTTAATTAACTGACTAAAAACGGTTCGTGGAAACGCCGCTTTAACGCACATTAGTCTAATACGAATTTAGTTTCAATTTGTATGATATATGAATGTGCGTTGTGCTCAGGGGCATGCTGGAGGAGCTGCGCTACGCGCACGCGTACTGGAGCGAGGAGGTTAGCATCGGCCGGCTCATGCTCAAGTACACGTCCGACATGGTCAAGGCGTACCCACCCTTCGTTAACTTCTTCGAGAACACAAAGGAAATGCTGCAACAGTGCGACCGTGACAACCCCAGGTGCGAGTTTCTCCTCTTTGACTAAGCGCCCCCGCAGTCTGTTGGCAAAAATAATGATAAAAAAATAATACCTTCATGAAAAGAAAGGAAACGACATGTGATTGTTGATACACGGTTCCAACTCAGCCCACCAATATGCCTACACAAAATTTGTAATCCCATAAGGATACCTCACAATGTTTTATGGAAAGTTGCAGTTCGTGGGATCTCTTAACGTAGAAGTGAGAGGAAAGTAGAATGCTGTTACAATATTTTAGTTTATTTTCAGATTTCATGCGTTTTTGAAAATATGCCAGACTAAACCAGAGTGTGGCAGGCAAAGTTTACAAGAACTATTAATAAGACCAGTGCAGCGATTACCCAGTATTAGATTGTTACTCGATGGTGAGTAGTATTTTAAGCAGTTCGTCTATAAGTCACTTCAGTTTTTTTAGCGAAAGAAAGATCTTCACAGAAGTATTTATAACCTCCTAAGGCCCACCATACAACGAAATTTATCAATGGAATATAAATCTATTGTGAATGAAATAAACTCGAACTTCTAATTTGATTGTTAGTTCTATAAACAAAAGGAGCTCCACTTTACTTCCTTTACAGTAGATCTTTATTTTAATGGCCGGACGAGGGCTTTTGAATAGGACTTTGGGCCTTAGGAGGATAAGGTTTTTTATCAGGCAAGGTTAAATAGTGAACAAATTCGAAAATCATCCATTTCTCATTTCTTTTTACGAACACATTGTGTCTAGTTGCGTTAGATAGACGCATATTATGATATAAGGTCAGGTGGGGTAAGGGGAACATACTTTATTCTTCTTATCTTGTTTTGAGTTCTATACTACAAAGTATAAGGTTCTTAATTGTTTCGCTTAAGACAAAACATACTTATTTTCGTTAGCTATCCAGGACAAAATACTTTTTATGCTAGTTCTAATGCATATCGCCAGAAAATGATTATTCGTTAGACTAGTTCTATCGTTTCCCTTTCCCTATTTCTGGGGTAAGGGAAACAGTCTCAATAAATCTAAAAGTAATAATACTAGTTTGGATTATAACTACGCAAAACATTTTAAAAACACCTTTATTGAAATGCGTACTTGATGCGTAACGAAATACTGTTGCAAATAGAAGATATTTATCACAATCGGTATTTGGGGTAAGGGGAACATACGAGTTTCGAACAGAGGTAGTCAACTAAAAACAAAGGAAGTAAAAAGGAAGTGCAATGTTTTTATTGTAATGTTTATTAATCGTTAAAATAAAGTAGCCTCACGCTTATCAATAATTACTAAGAATAATATTAATAGGAATTACTTTTATTTGGCATTACAAAGTTTTACATACTCAATTAAGACAACTTAAATTTAAAAAAAAAATATATATATCCGGTCGAATTAAGAAACCTCCTCCTTTTGGTATGACGCATTATTGGTTGTTCTCACATAGTTTCTCGGCATTTTTCTGTAAAAAATATTGTAGTCTGTAAATATTTTTTTCTAAACGGATAAAAACAAGATGTTCATATCGCCAACCGTCATTTGACATCATACAAAATAACATAATAAAAGTATGTAATAACATATAATAATAGTCAATAGATAACCAATCATTATAATAGAATAGTTCAATACCTAACAATTTTTTTCCCATAACTTGGTAGGTACCTTACCAAATTAATAACCTATTTTGCCATTTAGGTTAGGGTATAATTTGTATGGAGAGGACAGCTGTTACGGTGCCCAAGCAATGTGTAAAATATCATAACATTTATGGTTAGTTACCGATTCAAGAGACTGTAGCACTGTATTTCTACTTTTTATAAAATTTGCCTTGCCTTCAAAATGTTTGTTACTTCTGACATCGGGAAAGAGAAACATATGTCCCCCTTAACCCGGCCATGATAGTTTCCCTTACCCCACTTATGCATTTGTAGGTTATGTTATAAATCACATCAAAATTTAACATTTACAGCCTATTCAGCAAAAATTTATATGCATACAAACAAAATATACATATCTATGAAACAATACTTACTGACATTTGCAGACTTGTTACCAGACTTTTTAACACATAAATCGGTATCCAAATCGAACACGTCGAACTCGTGGTTTCGTTGTTTGCCAACTAAAGTATTGTTTTTGTCACACTCACACGTTCAATCATCATAACTCAATCTGTGTTTTTTTTTTGGAACTAATTCTCAGTTACTGCTTTATCGATCGAGTAATCACAACGCTGCGGTGTACAGTTATTGATATATCAACTAGTGTTTCCCTTTCCCAGTAGTTCCCCTTACCCCACCTGACCTTACATAGTGTTTTAAATCCAAGTAATTTTTCGTACATTGACTCAACCGTACAGCGTCAATTGCAGAGGCGGGAAAGCGGCTTTGTGTATTAAAAATATACGTGGCTGCTATTAGGCTGGTTTTAGTGTCACGCGGACTGTCAGCACGGATCCATTGATGTATTAAGCTTAGGGAGCGTTTTAGAGTAATGCGGACGGGTTCGCGCGGACGACCGCCATTATTGTATTAGATCGGTCTGTGCGGAGCGATCCGTACTGACAGTCCGCGTGACACTAAAACCAGCCTTAGACGTTTTTACCTTATAGTCAATTTGATAATGTTCCATGCCCACGTTTTTTGGGTCAATAATTTAATACCCAACTTTTTGGAATATTCATTTTTTACATTAGAAAGACCTTTACATAAGTACGTGTAAGATTTTTTATTGGACACGTTTCACGGTAGTGTGACAAAATAAAAGGATAACTATTAAAAACATTTTCGGACGACTTTGCATATTAATACGAGGGTGCATTGAAAAGTTCTGAGCCTAAGGTTGTATATAATAAAAAAAAAAAAAAAATACTGGCAGGTAAAAGTGCCATATTTAGTCGCCATTATGCACTATCTTTTGTTTTTTTCTTGTCACAATTTTGCATTTTATGCTGGAACTGCTACATAAGGTCACTGATTTTTCAAGTAATGGATAAAATTGAGCACCGTTCTGTCATAAAATATTTGCAAAAGAAGGGGTTAACACCAAAACAAATATTTGAAGATATGAACAAAACATTAGGGCAATCTGCTCCATCGTATGCTACCATAAAAAGATGGGTAGCTGATTTCAAACGTGGCCGGGAGACTGTTCAAGACGAGCCTAGGAGTGGGCGGCCGTTGACGCCTACTACGGATGAAAATGTCAATAAAATATTAGATGCGATAATGAAGGATAGGCGATTGAAGATTGTGGAGATAGCGGAAGCAATGGGTATTTCTTATGAGCGGGCACAGAACATCATCACCGATGTTCTTGGATTTTCTAAGGTGTCAGCCAGGTGGGTGCCTAGACTGCTTTCAGTCGAGAACAAACGAGTACTGGTTACAATTTCCCAAGATTGTTTGGACATGTTTCAACGTGACCCCGAAGATTTTCTCAATCGTTTTATAACTATGGACGAGACATGGGTCCACCACAGTACACCAGAATCGAAAGAACAATCCAGGCAATGGAAAAGACCAGGTTCACCACCACCCAAAAAACCCAAGGTCATTTTGTCAGCTTATAAGGTAATGGCCTCGGTTTTCTGGGATTGCAGGGGGGTTATCATGATAGACTATCTCGAAAAGGGCAAAACAATAAATTCAGAGTACTATTGTGCTCTTTTACGTCGTCTGCGAGAGGAAATTAAAATAAAGAGACCTGGAATGCTGTCGAAAAAAGTATTGTTTCACCAAGACAACGCTCGCGTTCACACTTCGGCGAAATCAATGGCACAAATACATGATTGTGGATTTGAAGTGCTGCCGCATCCCCCTTACTCGCCGGATCTAGCTCCTTCCGATTATCATCTCTTCCCAAACCTCAAAAAACACTTGGGAGGACAAAGATTTTCGACTAATATGGAGGTACAAGAAGCAGTAGACTCATATTTTAACGACCTCAGAGATTCTTTTTTTTTTGATGGGATAATGAAGTTGGAGGCGAGGTGGACTAAGTGCATTGACCTTCATGGAGACTATGTCGAAAAATAAAATTGTTATAAAAAGTGAGCCAGTTAGTTTTTTTTACCAGGCTCAGAACTTTTCAATCCACCCTCGTATATCATTATAGACAGTTGCCAAATGTGTGCGGTTTGCATTTATGTATAAGAATTATTCAGTTATAAGGCGTTAATATTTTATTGTTGTTATTTATATCGATTCACAAACTTATTAAATAGATCACGTCATGCAACAATACGAGTTTGGCATGTCGGAACTTTAATCGGCCGCATAATATGTTACCTTGCTTATGATTATATATTGCTTATGAAATCGTAATGTAACTATTAGATATATATGCGAAATCGTTAACAAATTGAACTGCGTGAGGTCATATTCTCTCTTATAATAAAATAATCACTGTTAATGACCAATCCGTGGGCTAAGCTTATTCACAATTTACTTTTCATTGCCATGTCTAACAAAAATAAGTAAAAAATAATTTAATACATTATTATTAATTTCTGAAGAAACAGGTTTACGACATCTGCTTCTTTGTTAAGCTATCTAATGCTAAAAAAAACGAAGGTGGAGTGAAAGTATTTGTCACTCGGCTATAAAATGATTTTCATCTTAGACGGTGTCGTTTGAATCTGTCGCAACATCCAGAATCATACTTTAGAACCCATTATAGAATGTTTCGCTTCGCTCCGGATTCGATTTGCCCCGACAAAACAATATCAGGGGACAATATCACACAAATTGACCTAGTCCCAAACTAAGCAAAACGACGATAAACTAGTAAATAACCAGTAATAAATAGAGAAATACATTCATATAAATAAATAAATAAATTATATACATGGAAAACATCCAAGACTCAGGAACAAATACTCGCGCTCATCACATCACACAAGTATCTGCCCTTACCGGGATCTGAATCCGGCACTGCTCGCTTCGTAAGCAGTCTACTTCCTCGTGGCATAATCTACTATTTTATATTAGGCCAATATGGAGCTGCGTTACGCGATAAATCAAATCTAAAGAAGTTTTTACGATGTGAGGGATAAATTACGTCACTATGAAATAAATAGGTCCATGGTGGCCCAGACCAGAAATGCATTTGTTTGACTGTACAGAGCAGTAGCACTTAAAACGACCTTCGGCTTAATACTTGTGTTTCACTCCCTCTGGTACTCTGTTGTCCTTGTCTAACGGACTTTGGTGTTGCACTGTACAGATATATTAAAGCACACGCACAAGAACAACCCGGACCACGCGGCGCTGGTGGCGGCGCTGGCAGGGCTGCGCGAGGTGATGTCGCACATCAACGAGGACAAGCGCAAGACCGAGGGCCAGCTGCAGATGTTCGACATATACAACGACATCGACCAGTGCCCGGTACGTGGCGCCTTTCACCTTTCACTTTCGAGCTCTGACACACCGTCAAACCTTAAAGGCTTAAAGGGTCTCTAACACGACTTTCACAAATTGAGCCTTAAAGGTTCCAAAAGTTAGAGCTCGTGCAATGAAGACGGGCCCAAGTATCACAGTATCAGTCCCTTGCATCCCTTGCGTTTTTGCATTGTGCTGGAGTATAAAACAAAAGGTGATACAAGACTTGGGCAGTAAGACGAAAGCGTGTGCGATATAAATACTAACATAAAAGAACTATAGATACCTATTAGTGCCGCTACCGATTTTTACGTAGGTATGTCGACGCCACATTACTATATTTTACACGTTATTGTTTTTGTTGGTCACAGGCCCATTTAGTTTCTTCGCATCGTTCGTTCATAGCGCGCTGCGAAGTGGTTGAACTATCCAAAGAGCTCTCCGGACGGGGGGACCATCTCGTACTATTCCTTTTTACTGACACGATGGAGGTTTGCAAGAAACGATCGAAAGTGAGTACGCCTTTCATTTTGTTCAACTTTTCAGAATTTGTTATGATGAAGTAAACACAAATATTTTCGTACAGACATCCTAATCAAAAATACATCGAGTTTATAAACGTTTGTTTTGTCGCAGGCTTTCAACAGTAAAAGTCCCACGAATGGGACGAGTACAATGCGGATCGGCTCGAGCAAGCCGTACCGCCACATCTCGCTCATGCCGCTCAGCACCGTCAAGCGCGTCGTCGATATCAGAGAGGCTGAAGGTACGCTGTCCTGTGCGCTCTACGCCGACCAAAAGAGCAGTGACTTTAGAAGTAATGTCTGTCTGTATTTGGCTTCGTGCCTGCTAAAGGAATGTACTGATTTTAATGCGGTTTGTTTAAGCTAGTTTAATCAAGGTGGTAATTAAACTATTTGAACTCGTTGTGGAGCGCAGTTTATTAAGTGTTGATATAAACAGGGTGAGGTCGGAACACCTTCTTGCGCTCTAATGCGGACATAGCGGATACGGCAAACCACTTGCCCAGCTCAAGTGAGCCTGGACAGGGCATTCACGGAGGTAGGCTAATGTGGTCACTTTGTGGGTCCCCCATAACGGGTACAGACGGTGAGGTAAACGAAGGCGCAGATGGCGGGATGACTTGGGCGCTTTCCTAAAAGATTGGTCGGAGGTTGCAATGGACAGACCTTTCTGAATGTTAGTTTTTATATTGGCCCAATATTTTTCTATCGGACGAAGTACAGTTTGGTGGATTATTCTCCTTAGGCACTACCTCGACACCATTCGCGTTAGACAATTCCAAACTTCGACCCGAATAATGACAACTTGCCTGAGCCTTGCCTTGCCTTGTTTGAGGAACCGTGTTTCTCTATGAATGGTAATAAACTTCTCTCCAGGTATTCTGATTTGTAAATATCAGCGTTAATTGTCCCGGTATTAGTGATAAATGGTGAGCTCCTCTTGCCACACTGGCATATAGCTTGCCATTCAAGGTATTTCTTAGCGAAATTTTCTACTGGGATAACCTTTTCCGATTCATCGAGATTCCATATGTCACGAGGCGAATAGTACTGGTTGCCTGGTATAGACTTGAAATCTGTCGTCACATAGGTTTCGGCGTCAATAGAACGGTAGAAGAAAGGAAAAGGAAAAAAGCAAGCTAATCTAAGTGTATTAAAAGAAATCATTGTTATCTGACCCCAAAATCTTATACTACGTAACGAGGAATATTTGTATGTATAGGTATTTGTAAGCACTTTATCGACACCATCTCTAACGGTTTTTTATGAAATTTGCAATACGGGCTTGGGTTTACGGGCACGAAAAATATCTGTCAAGTTGTCATCCGTGGGAAAATTCGTATTCAACCCGAGCGACGCTCGGTCTTCCAGATACTAAAGGTAAAAAAATATAAACATTCGTTTTGAGAGCCTCCACCCTTATGGTTGGTTTATCAATAACATTATTATTTATTACTATCGAATCGAGGCAGCACTGAAACAGTTAGCCATTTTTGAAAAGTCAAGCGACACTATGTCCATGTTCCTTATTCATTGGTTGACAATAGAGTTCAAAATTCCAACTTAGTTATGGTTAGATATTGTCTAAGCGTAATATAATGAAATGGTTTATTTTTAGATTGCCACAACGTGTTCGCGCTGATGTGCCGGAGCAACCAGGAGCTCAAAGAGAAGCTGTACTCGTTCATGATCACCGACGACGCCGTCGACAAGTCGCACTTCCTGCGCCAACTGTGCCGGCAGATGGCCAACACCGTCTGCAAGGCCGACGCCGTAAGTCACTCGTTCTGGACGATTTATATTTGTAATTTCAATGTATAATATCAACAGTAGTGGCGCTTGCCTCGTTAAAACACTAGCTTCTAATGGAGTTAGGTTGAGGTTCAGCAGGCTCAGCTCAAACGACCTAGAGCGTTTACCTATTTTTGGAATTAGATATTAATGTTTTTTCGTATAAGGACATTTCGGACACAGCTTAGTTTACTCCTAAACTTTCAGGCATAACATTATGTTTGCCATCGCAAGAAATACAATATCATTGTCTATACAATATGAGGTAATATGGGATCGTGCCGTAAGTGACGCTGATGTGTACAGGACAAGTTTCTGGCGGCGCTGGAGTCGCATCAGTTGGACATCGACACGAGCGACCTGGCGCTGAGCACCCTCTCCAAGGTGTCCAAGTTCGCCGCGCGCACGCGCATCAAGGTACGACCTATGCTGCAACACACGCACACGGCACAATACACCGATGATTCACTTTGCCTAGGTGCATTTGACAATAGGTTATTGAACTTTGCAACATCGTTCGTTAAGCACGGATCAGACTAACAAGAATAAGGGCCGTGTAACCAAAGTTGTCTAAACTTAGGGCCGTATTAATAAACTGATCTCGACTGTAACGCCCGTCTCAAGATGCGTGAAAAATTTCAGTTTTCTATGGTGCGACGTTTACTTTGACTTTGTGACGGGCATCTGTTAATCCATACAAAACTGTGATTTTTGACGCGTCTCAAGACGAACATCTCAGACAAGATCTATTAATACGGCCCTGAGACTGCTGTCAATTTATGGGATAGACATTGACAGTCTAATTCTCACTTTGTTATTAATTAGCTTCTTCGACGTTTAGCCTGCTCCGACTTATGAACAAGAAGCTGGACACGACTTTGGGCTTTCAGCAGTGCGTTGCTAAAAACAAATGCATAGAACTCGCTTTATGTATACGCACTTGTTACCGTTGCCGAGAGGAACGGTAACGCAGCCGCTGACGAATAAAGTTGTAGCCAGACCGTGAGCCCTGGCCCTTTTCACGCATATTTTCCGTCGTTTAACGTTTTCATACTGTTAAGTAATGTAAGTATAGTGTTTTCAACTACATAAACCGCGCTCCAACACTTATATTAACGTTCCATTTTGCGTATACTAACGTAAAATTAAGTAATGGGAGCGGCTAGACGATTGAAAACACTATAGTCGCGGATAGGCTTGCGCGATGCTCGTTTTCTACGATTCTTGTGGTACTTATTATTAGTCACGCTCCGCTCGTACGGAAACGGCGGCGTATGTATGAAAAGGGTCTAAAACTTTAACCAGAACCAGCCATATAAAATAGCGTATGCCTTACTTTAATTTTATTTTGTATATTAGAATAATAACACATAGCATGATAGTTTCATTCAACCGCTTTGTGAATCAAGTACATACGTACGATGACACACACACACATACACAAACGCACTGCACTTTATTTATCTAGCAGGTGGCATTTCCCCAAAAAATAAAGTAATTACTCTTATCAACAATTGTGTAAAAATCTAACATTTCATTGTATTGACCGGCTATGAGTACATTTG
This sequence comes from Acleris laterana, assembly GCA_963966035.1. Classification (NCBI taxonomy): domain Eukaryota; kingdom Metazoa; phylum Arthropoda; class Insecta; order Lepidoptera; family Tortricidae; genus Acleris; species Acleris laterana. The sequence goes on from OZ014438.1 coordinate 78,780,451, forward strand.
AATGAAATTGGATAGCTTCAAATTACCCAAGTTATGTAATGATTCAGGGGTAAATCCGTTATACTGGCAACATATCTAACAATAAGTTACGGTATTTGTAAAAATAATAATATATGTAAAACGACAATACCATGTGCTTGTAAGTGGCATTGTGATTTCAGAATATTTATATGACGACACAAACCGTTGTTGACACTGACATGACATGACTGGGCGACTGACATGCGCCGGTCGCCCAGTAAGCCTAAAATACTTTGTTTTAGTGGCTTTACATTTGTGCGTGGACTAGGTTTTTTTATGTGTTATTATTCTAAGTTTGGTATGTTTTGACAGTAATCAACTGTAACTGAAATAAGGGTTACTCGTCTGTCAATTCCTATAGATACACGCAATATGTATTTACTAAATATGTATTGTGTATTTTTGTACATATTTCTTTAAATATCAAATAGATTACCTAGTCATGTCATAAGTTCTGTCACAAAAGTTAAGTCAAATAAAATTAACTTATTAGTATTTTGCTAATTAAAATTTATATACGAATTAAAAGCCTTATTCTTATTCGTTTTAAGAAAAATATTTCAGTTATAACGATCTCTGAACATTTACGACCGGTATCATTAGACTTACGCTCGACTTATTTGAAAAATTACATTTATTAAATATTAAAACCGACTAAAAGTTAATCCTTCGTTTACAAAGCAACTTCAATTATTATTATTGTGAAACTTCATGCCTCATAGTATGTTGAGGCACTAACAAGAGATCTCTTAACGGAACTCAAACCTGGCTTATGAACAGTCAGAACAGTAGATATGGGCAGTCTTCGAGATGTTGCAAAGTTGATGTATAATCTTAAATCCGACTTAATGAGACAAGAAGTTAGGCTGTTGTTGAAGCCGATCTTTAGTTGTTTGGAAAACATACATACATCAGTATTTAATGTTCGAATAAGTACGAGTGTAGTGGAATAAGTACGTTCAATATACCATGCAAATTTTGAATCTCTACGAGAACCTTTACAGGAACTGTGATCATTTTATCAGTTACATAGTCATGATTTTTCCGTACTAACAAGGAAGCCAACTATCCAACGGACCAAATTATGTACCCGTGTTTTGTTATTTCGGCTCAAACTTATATTTTACAAAAAAAAAGCACCATGAGAAGTATGAAACTTTGAAGGTGTTTCTTTTTTGTAAAATATAAGTTTGAGCCAGTCCCACCTGGGAATATTCAAAGCTCGTACATCAAATTGATGCTATATTGTAGTGTACAATTAATTATGTGGCCTTTAAATATATATTAATGAAGGTGTTGATTTATATATAGGTTTATAGAAAAATCTTTGGAACTTTTTTTATAATTCTCTTTGTCAGAACGTATGGCCCGACTAGGTAATATTCATCGCACTATTTTGATTCAAATCCGTCTCAAACTCTCTCGATTCAACTACACTGATGTGCCAAGCATGATTCAAGTCGGGGTCAATAGAAATAGCAAAAGATGTAAACAAATCAGTACTGTTTGACACAACACATAACACTCGTGAGTGTTGATTTAAAAAAAAATACGTATAAGGAGGTTAAGATTAAATAACTATCAAATGATAGTTATTTAATCTTAACCTCCTCACGCGATGTCCAAAAGTACGTGATTATGGTGTAGTAATGTTATATGGTCCGTTTGAATTTGTTTAAATCTTTTGCCATTTATATTAACCCCGTCTGTAGATGTACGTATCGTAAGCCTTGCATTTATGTTGTACAAAAAAAGTGTTTTTAAAGCAATAAATGTAAAGTTGCAAAAACCATCAGTTCGATATTAAATTAAACTGCTATTGTAAATAAGGCATGAAAGCAAATAAATTCGCGATATTATGTGGTAACATTGGTCATACATTCTTCATGCTCATAGGTGAAAATCGTTGAATTTTATTCTGTATCCATAGTTGCAAACTGGGACCATGATTTCAAGGTATGTCTTGAAGTTTGATCGAAAGTAATTATTTCAGAGCAATTGTATTACAAGTATGAGTGGGAATGTAGGGTACTTTTTGTAGTTATATTAGGAACCTTTTCTTTCTTTGCTCTTAATAAATTACTTACATTGTGTAACTAAACAATAAATTTTACGAACGATTTCTCTATATCTAAATTATTTACACCACTGGTTGTGTATGTAAGTAGCCTACCACTTTTTACTTTTAATAATGATTGTCCTAGAAATTATTTAAGCGAAGTACCGAAATCGTCGTGAATATTTGTGCTAGTAAGATCGGGTTCCCACTTGTCGGGTGTCGGATCCGACAAAATGTAGGATGTTTCATATTATATGAATCCGTCGGACCGAGAGATGTGAGCCTCATATGAAATGTATTGCCACCAGAACATACGAACATACGATACGACAGCCGAAAAGTGTGAAACCGCAGTAACTGTTTGTAAACATTGATGGTTTGATTGATTCATTTCAAAACCAATAGGCTTACTTGTTTGTTTTTAGTAGATATTTAATCATAGTTACCATAGAGAAGGACATAAATAATAATTATGGCGCGCGAATCAGTCAACAAATGGGCTCTTGGTCAACGGCATAAGTTTAGTGCTTTGACGCGAGCCATATTGATTGCGTTTCGCTGTAACGTTTATCGTTCGTTGAAATACCTCGAGAGGGAAGTTTGTATTAAATGCTATGTGTATGTCACGAATGCCTTGGCATGTATAGATAATTCTGTTGGTATTGATAGCGTGAGTGAATGAAGTGTGGTGGAGTCCGCGCGAGTGTAGAGGGGCGGTTGTGTTGTAGCTGGAGGCGCTGGGAGGGCTGAGCGGCTGGCTGCGCGCGCCGCCCGCGCCCGCGCCCGGCGGCCTGCTAGACACTTGGGTATTGCGCGCTCACTTACTCGCACAGGTCTGACGCGCCTCTGCCGCATTCCTCTCTCACTCGACTCATTCGTCCCACCCACAAAAACCGACTACCACTCGCCACGACATCCTCTCACCTTATTAACGGGGCCTGGAGAACCGATCCTTGTGTCATGATGGGCTGGGTCAATAAAAACACGTTTTACTAAATGTCTGAACGATAGATATACTTGGTCCGAGTAGTTAATTTATTAAGACCTGATTACAATCCCCAGATAACATATCAGTGAGTTAAGACTGCGCCGAGCGTACGCCGGATCTACAGTCGCGCCCTCATCACTTTTATTATGTTTTCTAATAAACCAAAGTATTTTCTTGAAATGGGACGAAATGTTTCTGTACTACAAATAAAAACACAACTTATAGGGTATATCATATAGTTTAATAACAATTCACCTTCGAGTTATCAACTTAACGGAAAAAAGTGGCCACCTTTTCCCGTTAAGCTGACTACTCAAAGGGTAATTGTTATCAAAGTTTGTTACGTATCTCATAAATTGTGTTTTTACTTGCACTACAAAAACATTTCGTCTGATTCCAAGGAAATTCTTTAGTTAATTAGAAAACACAATAATAGTATTGGGGGGCCACTGGACGCTCGGCGTTTGCTCGGCGCAGTCTTAAATTATAATATAATCATCAGTCATCACATCATTATCTACGACTGGGCCATTCTACTTTTCGTTGTACATAAGTTTTAGCCACGCTCTCACTAAACTATTTTTATTTCAACAAACGGTAAAGTGCTGCTTTTTCTAACTTAAAACTAGAAAAGGGACGTCAATAAGCTTATATATAGAATTAACCTAATTCATAAAAAGTTATTTGTAATAACTATAAAGTGAGTAACGCAGTGGACGTTGATGTCCCCGCCTTTTCAATGGAAAATGTGCAATTTACCACTGAGTTACCAAGATTCTTCAGCGATAATTGAGTAATTTAGGATATTTTTTTCAAAAATGACGACAGATACGTATAAAAGTGTAGGGATAAAAAAATTAGGTATTTTTCTGACAAACAATTTGGTTTTTTTGTTTTTTCTGTTAAACAAAAAATGACGGAGATATGATTGTTTAAAGAGCGCGTGGCAGCGCAATCACAGCCTCTCTTAAGCCCTTTAACCCTTCACCGTTTTAGAAAAAGGTTTTTTACTATGTATTGCAATGAAGGATGTTGTAGCTCTCTTAATTATCTTTACAATGGTTTTTTATAAATTGTGATAGCATGAAAATTGAAGGAGTTATGGTCCAAAAACTTATGTTACTAACTTATATACGTAAAATGGTAACCGTATGGGGTAGTTTTAAGGGTAGAAAAGCTTAAGAATATGATAATCATTTTCGATATTTAAAACCTTTTCATTTTATCAAAAAAAAAAAAAAAATTATCAAGGGGTACTTTTTAAGGGTTGAATGGGGGTTAAAAATTTGATAATTATTATAGAGAATATAAAATATTACTTACTCTATACTTACATCTTTTTATGTCATACCAAAGTATTTTTTTGTGATTTTTTCAATTTAGGGGTTGTTTGCAAGGGTCGTAAGATTTTCAAGGGGTTGAAAATGATTTTAATATGAGGTAATTGTGTTAGAAAACACTACAATTTCACCACTTACTATTAGACATGTTTTCTAGCGATAAAATGGCTCAATGTAATTTTTTCCATTAAGGGGTTGTTTAAACCCCTTAAAAAATAATAGGCGGAGTTCAGATCATTTTCACTTTTGAAGTTAAGGGTAAGATGAGCCTAATTCCAAAATTTCATGCAAATCGGTTCACAGTAAAAAAATTCGGAGGTAAGACCGTATTTTTCGCTTCAATGACTGCACTATCTATGCTAGGCGGTAAACACCAAATCTTCTTTAATTTGTTATGGTATTGTTTTTAATTCGGCCGCCATTACTGTCAAGTAAATGAGAACTATAAAAACGTTGACAATACGATAATAGGTTAAAGACGATATTGTTTTTACCCCCTAGAATAAAGGCCCTGTAAAAGCACCCGTGCGGCCTAGTTACTGAAAAAACATATTTGATCTTTTAGCATACGTTACATGATGTTTATAAAAAAAAACGATTTAAATGACACAAGAATCTGGTTTGAAGGGCGTTTTTTTTTTCTAGTAAACTTCATATTCATTTTCATGTGGATTGGCATCTATGGTGGTGGGTTTGTCTTGTGATTGTCAGCTTGGAGTTAATGTTGAACAGTGTACCTTGCCTGCGGTGGGTCCGACGGAGTGAATTTTAGGGAGTAACGCTTCGCTCTCGTTCATTTTGTGACTAACAGGGTTGTGTGAGCGTGCCGTGCCTGTCAAACCCACAAATTTTGTCGGTTTTGTTGTGTTTTGCTCTAGTTTTTGTACAATCGACAACAAAGACTTGTATCTATTTTTGCAGTATTGCACCTTATTCAATTGAAATAGTGTGCCAAAGTGGTTACATATCTTTGTAGTTCACTGTACTAGTTGTTATGTTAGCTTTGGGCAAAGTTATCGAAGATTTATTGCATGTTTTGTTATATCTGTGCCGTTTGTAGCTTTAAAACAGACCGACACCGGTCGGTCTTTTCTGTCTCCAGTCGCTCAACCCGCGCGGGTTGTACCTATTCAGTTTCACCGCCGTACTCAGAAACACTTAAATTATTATCAAACTGCGATTGGAATACAATTGAGCACATAATGTCGTTTCTGAATTAATAAATTAAATGACGTCAATAGTAGAGTGTGCAGATAAATGAAGATACTTATTTCTGTACGAAGAAGCTAAAAGCTTGGGAATAAAACATAAATTATATTACCCACCCACTTAAGAAAATACAAATAATGTACAGTCGGAACAGTTTTTTGTCGGTACATATTTGTTATACTATTACGTAAGGCCCATTCGTCGAAATTGTCTACAATCAATTTTGGCAGTTTCCGAGTTTTTTTTCTGACAACATTACATACATACATACATACCGTCACGCCTTCATCCCAGAGTGGGGTAGGCAGAGCTACAGAATTACCAACAACTTTAACAGCCAGTTGTTAAAGTGACAACATTCTCTTTTTTTATTATTGATACGAGTATTTAGGGTAAATCATCAGTAACTGGCCACCCCCCGGTAACTGGCAACTGCAATAAAATGAGTTAAGAAAGATATTAGCTCACATTTTTGCGATTAAACTAGAATACCTAGATCTTGAGTTATTACCCGGAGTACTGTCCAAGTATCTTTACTAACAGCGTCAGTAAGAAATTTGGTGGCTAGTAACTAAATGACACTTTCTAAAGTGGCCAGTTACTGACGATTTACCCTACTGTTTGTTTTTGCAAACAAACGCCCGTCGCAGCCACTACACGATTTAAAACTTTGCGATTATTCAGTAATCCAATTCTTTCCTGTGATGTATCCTTTTGAATAGTTACTTCAGAAATCATTACTTAGAATGACCATTAAATACTTCAGAAGAACCTTGGTTTTATCATTTTCATTATTAAAATACGTTGCAGATGATTTCTCGTCACCGACCGTTTAATACTTTACCACCATGTCCACCATTTATATCGTATAATATACAAATTTATTTTCAACAGCTACAGCGATTCGGTAACATGAAAATGATGTGGAAAATACCGACATTGATTTGTCAAATACTTTTATGATGTTAATATTTTTTCATCACACTTGCTCGTAAATAGTGTCCTAACATGCTAGAAAAATCAACCGTAAATCCAAAATAATACCCGCGGGCCTTTTTTTACCATTACGCCCTATCGTGCGTAATAGCTTCTTTTTTAAATATAATACGTGGACTCAAACTATCACAATACGTCAGGACCCCAACTCTTGTGCCATTCGATATGAACTTTCATTCGAGATGAAATGTCAGTTGCATACAATTTCCTAAAAATCTCGCATATAAATATATTCGCATATAATAATTCATGCCAAGCCAAACGAGTGTTGATAGCACAAAAGCAGTGCATCAGAGCTATTTGTGACGTCGATACTTTTACCTCGTGCAGGCCACTCTACAGGAAACTAGAACTGCTTACAGTGCCATGCATGTATATATACGAGGTATGTTTATTTGTAAAAGTCCACAGCTCGATTTTTAAAACAAAAAAAGACATTTGTAAATTCAATACACGTCACCCTAGCAAACTCGTGATACCTGTCAAACAGACGAAGTTGTATAGTCGGAACACGTATAGCATGTCAATTAAAGTTCATAACTATTTACAAGATGACATGAAGAAATTACCTCTGAAGTTATTTAAGAGTAGACTTAAGAAATGGTTGATAAAGGAATGTTTTTACTCAGTCGAAGAATATTTTGACTATTTTAAATAAAAATGATGACATGTGAATTATCTACTACTTAATTGATTGTTTTTCTGTTGTTACTTTAATTATGCGGTCTCAGCTCGATTTAGAGTTTATTTGACACATATAAATCTTGCATGCCAGTTTCTGGTTAAATGTGCGAAACTTGTACAACTTTATTGCCATCTTTATGTACGACATTTTATGCGAAATAAACATATTTGTATTTGTATTTGTAAACTATTGATCTCGACTGTCACTAGAATCGGACTCCGAACCCGTTTGACATTATCTGTGGTAAGTCACAGACAATGATGTAGTCTGCCGAGACATATCCTATAATCTGTGGTCTGCCGCTAATAAGTTAAAAATATGATCTTTCGTCTGATTTTATTTCATTTCCTCGCAATTGTGATGAAAAACTTCTAACAGACTCTCGTTTGTAATTCTTTCTTTACCATCCTTAATACACAATGTACTATTTTATAACACTAATGACCAGGGCCCGTAATTTTCATGCCGCTGACGCAAAAATGACGTCACGCTACATAGAGTATGATTTCATATTGCTTTATTGTAATTATTAACCATCAGTCGTCAATCATTTAATCATGTACAACCTGAGTCAAGTCATTTATTGACGCGTAGAAAAATAAATTCCTACTTGATACATAAAACGTAAATGAAACTACATATTTGTTTTGTATTCTGTGCTCCTGATGCATCATAAAATTCGTAGGTTAAACACCTTTTGTGTTAAATTTCGTTCTTCTCTTTCAATATGTTTAGTTTTTCGCATGTGTTGTGACAGTGCTGATTTTTGATGTTGTATTTTGATTACAATTAGTACAATAATCGTTTTTGTCGTTTCCGATTAAAAACGAATATTTGTTGCAAAACTCCTGTAACAATAGCAAATGAAAACAATAACTAAGACACTATTAAAATCTAATGGACATAAGAATGAATTATTTAATAAACTGACAATTTGTTCTTTATTTGAGTGACAGTAAGATTCAGTTAAACTTCATTGTACTGATTATTTCATCGATACCGGTCAACTAAAGAGGTTGATAATAATAATTATGACGAAATACTAATTGGAATCATTTTTACGTCAACGGCATGAAAATTACGGGCCCTGCTAATGACACTGCATTTAAACCAAAAATATGTAGAGTTGCTATACTTACTGAATGATTATGATGAAGCATTTTTTGAAAATCTTTTATCGATAAGTGTCTGCAGTTAAACTATAGATTTAATTATAATTAATTACATTTATTTATTAAATGTACTTTTGTGCTAACGGTATTTTCGAAGTGTATTGTAATCGCGGTTTGATAATACTGACACTGAGTGCGGTCGTGAGCTACAAAAGAGGACAAATGGACCAAGTTTGCGATTAATGGCCAGTTGTTTGATCAGTAGTTAACTGAACTAATGGTTAAAATTCAAAAATCAAATAGAAAATGTGACGCATTTGGTTAAGATTTAACAAAAGGTTACGATTTTTAACTATTTGTACGTTTAACTACTGATCAAACAACGGCCCTTAGTGTCAATAAGTGTGCTAAGTCCATCATTTAGCTACAAAATGGATGGAACTGCATTAAATTTAGATTGAGGTGAAGATAACTATGGCAAGACCATATTTTTTTGGTAAATACGGCATATACGTAATATGGGTAAATTATATTATGGGCGTAAACTTTAAACGCACGATTTTCTAATCAAATTTATGTGGCCATTTTGTACAAACAAATCGAGCCTTTCAAGATCATTTTTATAAATTCGGGCTTTTGTTTGAGGTTTTCGTGCGCCTGAAATGTTTTTATGTGAATGTTAATGAAAAAGCTTGTACGTTTTTAAAATATTTATACTATATTAGGTTTATGTTATATAATTTTCATCACACTTGCTCGTAAATAGTGTCCTAACATGCTAGAAAAATCAACCGTAAATCCAAAATAATACCCGCGGGCCTTTTTTTACCATTACGACCTAACGTGCATAATAGCTTTTTTTTTTTAAATATTATACGTGGACTCAAACTATCACAATACGTCAGGACCCCAATTCTTGTGCCATTTCATTCGAGATGAAATGTCAGTTGAATACTATTTCCTAAAAATCTCGCATAATAAACTATTGATCTCATATCGTCGCTTTACTTTCTCAACCTCGTATCTGATCGATTAGTTAGATAGGAAAAGCTCTCATGTTCCCTAAAGAATAAACACTACTTTCCTGCCTAACGATTCGATCAGATACGAGGTTGAGAAAGTAAAGCGACGATATGTCACTAGAATCGGACTCCGAACACGTTTGACATTATCTGTAGTAAGTCACAGACAATGATGTAGTCTGCCGCTAATAAGTTAAAAATATGATCTTTTGTCTGATTTTATTTCATTTCCTCGCAATTGTGATGAAAAACATTGTATGTTACACGGGTGGTAAAGGAAATACAAAGCTCGAGTCATTAAAGCCCTCAGCCTTCGGCTTCGGGCTTCTAACAGACTCTCGTTTGTAATTCTTTCTTTACCACCCTTAATACACAATGTACTATAATTTTTAACGTTATATTTTTAAAGAAAGTACGTATCTGCCTGCATTTGATACTAATTTTCACTTTTTCACTAACTTTTCTATAACCGTACAACCGGTTTGAATATTGCGTAATTATATTTCCGGTTGTGCTAGCTTCATACTTTAGGCTGCATTTATTTCATGAGGTTTGGTATCAATGCATGTACCGGTCGTCTGTATTTATGTTTGGTTAAGTTATATGTTGCCCGCTATTGTGTGTTTTCTGCTGTTTAAATAGTTAAGTTGTTAGTTTATTTATTATTGGACTAGTATTATTAATAAAATATAATGAACTTTCTATCTAGTGATTGACGATGAGCTCTACTAGAAGTATAACATTGCTGTCTAAAAGTTCTAAATTCGCTTTCAATGAGTATATGCTAGGTCTTAGGTTTAAAATATAAAGCATGTTTTTGAAATAACGTGTGGAATAGTTCAGTGCGACTACTAAACAAAATAAATGAATAGGTAAGGTGCAAAATGCACATTAAGTACTAGTTAGTCAGTAACGCGATATTTCACTTTTCATAACGATAAGCTATGTATAATATTTATTACACAAAATGTACCGGGTCACCGTCATAAGTGATTGTAGTGTAGGGCAAGTGGGGTAATATGTAAGCAATTATAATTAACGATCAACAATAGGCAGTTTCTGTCAATAAACTTTTGGTTAGTGTAAGTGAGGGAGATATAAATACACTGGTTCTATATATATATTCACTTGTAGATGGTATTAAGTTAAGTATTTATGTAGTTCCTATTCGCAAGATTAGGTCCGTCAAAGATATCGACACCCGGTTAATATGGAGGCAGACGTCTACTAGGCCGCACCATACACACCGGATACATTACATCAGACACATTACTCATTAGATGTAAGGCGATACGTCCGGTGCGGATCGATGTACGCACGTATGTATATGCGACATTCTCTATGCAAAGGGACCGTGTAGACTGTATTGAGTTATTGCTAGTTCCAAAATCTACCTAAAATTCTCAATCGAACCACAAATATCATATACTTTATGTGCTGTAATATAAAAAAAAAATTAGTTAAATCACAAAACACTGAAATAGGTATTTAGAGAAAAGATATATTGAATTTTGACGCTGAACGAAAGTATGTTCCCATTCGAAAGTTTATTATAACATTTGGTTAAATGACCTCGCCGAATATTTCCGAATGTTACCGAGTAACTGTCTACAGTTACAGCAGCGATACTTCGTCTTGCTCGCGCGCCACCCATTTGCGTCTTTCTGTCAATAGATTTCTCTGTTGACATCTGATATCAACTTGTGCGGTAGTATCAGATCCACTAAGTATTTGAGTACGGAATATAATATGAACTTCACTTATCTTCCGCAATTTTACTTTCATCTAAGGCTGCGTTTAGTTTCACAGTTTCCGAGATATTGATCATTTTAATAGGATTTTTTGTCATTTTTCCTTATGTCCGTGATACGAAAAACCCCTTAAGTCAAGTACTAATTTAAAAAAAAAACAGTGTTTTCTTGCATGACTTGAATCACTATGAAATAAGGAAGTTTTAAAGCTACATGCCATTTTTTTTTCTTTACAACTTTTTGAGTAAACGCGCAAGAGTTACTTTCTCCATACTAAGAGAACCCCGCGTTTGTTTTTCACCAAGTATGGAAAAACCAATTTTGTGAGGTTAATCAAAAAGTTGTAAGGAAAAAAAAATGGCATGTAGCTTTAAAACTTCCTTATTTCATAGTGATTCAAGTCATGCAAGAAAACACTGTTTTTTTTTTAAATTAATACTTGAATTAAGGGGTTTTTCGTATCACGGACATAAGGGAAAATGACAAAAAATCCTATTAAAATGATCAATATCTCGGAAACCGTGAAACTTAGCATAATAGTAAATGTGGTCAAAAATGTTCAGAATGACCCTTTCTATCATCCCTTAAAACCCCTACACCCGACTGCCAAACACCCTGTATAAATAAAAATAATAACATAAGATATTGTTTTATTACTCTCATCAGTCACATTTTGTACAATATTCTTAAAACTATCAACTATCTCTTTCAAAATGTATGTCATTATTAGCAAATAAATAAAATAAATCCTTTTACTTACCTCCTCCAAATGTCTGGGTACGGCTCATCACAAAAACGGCTTGTGATACTTATGTTTCGCACTGCGTTTCCTCTAATATGAAAGCTAAAAGGCCCTCCTGAAGTATTTATTTTATTTTATTTTAGTTACTACCTATACCTATACCTAGTCGGATCCAAGCTTGCCTGCAGCGAGACCGTTTGTCAAAGAATAAAAATAATGAAGTCAGTAGTCTTCGAAGTAGGTAATTAACTTTAGCGTTGGCAGTGATGCTGGAAACTTGCCTGCGCTCAAATTTATTAAATATTAATATTAATTATAAAGTAATAATGGGACTGTAAACTGCGATCGCTAAATCGAAATTTTCATAAAAATAACAAACGGCGATCTCGCGAAAAGGAATACAAAAATTGGATTTGAAATCTGATAAATATCATAAAAAACTTACCTCTATCTTTAAAATCCAACATCATTATTTTTAATTGAATTAAATCACCGTATTGAAAAACCTGCACGCGGTTAAGTACTCACATCGACATACATGCTACCTTTTTTTTTCTTCCCCTTCCTCCATCACCCCGCTATGCCTTGTGTTACATCTGATTGCCAAAATCACAGACTGTTCGTGTGTAGAACACCACATCTTTGACCAACAATCCATAAAGTCCCTTTATCACTAAACTTTAAAGGAGAATGTCTTACTAATAAAACGTGTTTTTTAAACTAAATAAAAATCTAAAGTAAACTTCCGTTTCTAAACTTTCATTTCTAACAATAAGAAAGTCTTAATATCTTAGAAACTAGTTTCATCCATAAGGTAACGAAGGTAACAGATAAACGTAACAGTGGGGTGCGATGCACCCGTTGCGTGCGATGTGGACATATAGACACTTACCTTTACGGTTTTAGTCGGATCAACAGCTAAAGGCCGTGCAGATCTGCTCGTGCCGGGCACTGGTTATTATGAACCGTAGTGCGAGAGCTACAGTGTATGTTGGTTCGCAGGTGGGGCGAGCGCTGTCGTTCAACAAGACGCCATCGAAGCTGAAGCGCGCCATGTCGTCGATGATCTCGCCGTTCGGCTCGCAGGCCAACCTCACGCCCGCCTCGCAGCTGGCGCAGATGCGCCTCGCCAGCTGCAACAACATCAACGTGAGTTTACGCCGTCCGAGGCGAACTTAACGAGACGCCGCCGTCGGCTCGCCGGACCAAATCAATTACAAATGCTATAAAGAAAAATACGCGAAGGTGATCACTTTCTATCTGGTGACCCTATTGGTTTTCCACCTTTAGCTTTAAAATCCACCACATCCACAGGCACCATTTGTGTACGAAACTCAAATTACCGACAGTGGCTTGCAAGGATAAACTATGTAGTCCGATATTTCTTGCAGAAGTTTGCTTGCAGGAATTATGGCTAATATTAACGATTATTTTATATGTTTGATCAGTAGTTAAACTAATCGTTAAAATCCGTAACTAATGGTTAAATCTCAAGAAAATGTGTCAAAATTTCGATTCCTATTTTGAATTTGATCAATTTAACAAGTGATCTACCAACGGGCCCTAAGTGTAATTAGTTAGAGTAAGAGGAGATGTCGTGTTGTGCAGGAGATGGGCACGAGCAGCGGCGGTGGCGCGGAGGGCGGCGAGGTGCTGGTGGCGCCGCTCTCGGTGCAGCCCACGCGCAAGGCGGGCTCCGCGCTGCACCGCTTCTGACGCCTCGCGCTGCCCTGCCTCGCGAGGCTCTCCTTCACGCAGCGCAGCTCTATCTTACACTCAACGGCCAAAATGTGCTAGCTGCGACAAGCAAAACTATGTTCACACCGAGTATAACCTTGTTCACAAGTCACAAGACAACTTGTATGCCTGGCTCGATCTAGGATGATCCCTGTGACAGCCTTATTTCATCATATCAAACGCTCGCGAGCGAAGCAATAAAGAAGTTGGTTAGTCATTAAATTAATGATCGTCGCCGCAAGGTTGGTTTTAGTGTAGTATCAAGATAAAGGGCAAGATAAACATGTAATGAGTGTTTATATGAGGTATCACAGAGGCCATACGTACGCGTAAAAATGAAAGGCGCTTTGCTCTTCAACCGTCATCGGTCTTCGAGTGACTACTTATTAGATATGCCGTTGAAAAGTCTCAAGCGCGTCGCAGACACAGCTATCAATGTAAAGTATTACAAAAGAGACTATACACACACACACATAGATATAATATTTATTAATAGGACCCATAAGAATTGTGACATATAGCGCGGTATGTACTTTATACTATATTGTATATTATAATTTATAGCTGTCCCTGTAACGCGTTTGTCAAGAAATAAACAACGTGTACATATTTCTCAATACCAGCTGCGATTTTGTCCTTGATTGCACAAGTTGTAAACTACCAAGTGTTACATCTAAGATGTTAGCTAGTAAGAAAACGTGCCGATGGTCGCCTTGCATCTTGTGCTGAATTATCGAAATATTTATTATGTTAAGATTCAATTCGAGGGTCAAACTGAGTTTTAGAAATTAAAACAAATTAAATGAATGTATGTGAGATGTACTAAATGATAATGAAAGATTTAAGAAAGTAAAGCTTCTAAAATAATTGTTCATTGTCTTCGCGTTGTAATGTAATTGTACAAACTAGCAATATTTAATAAGTGTCGTTCTCAAAGAACTTCTTAAATTCTTGCAATAATTTCAGTAGTTTTGTGTTTAATACCACTGTTATAAAATTGTGTTTTTTAGGTTTGGGTTAATGTTTTTTTTTTCTGAAACTTCAGTTGTTGCCCTTGTAGATATTAAAAAAAACACTAATATACTGCAGTCGTACGATAAGTAAAATCGTAAAGTCGAATCGTAGCTTAAAAGGTTGTGTTGTTAATTTGTGTAGCTTTTTGGCTTCCATCAATGCGAATAATGTTTAGATACAATATTTTTCATATTAATCATCATCTTTCCTTTTTGGACATTATTCTTAAGCAATAAAAGGAGTTACGATAGCGTGTATGTTTTGGCACAAGTGGTGAGGCTCGCGGTCGGCCGGATGCGTTAGAACATGGACACTGTTTTTCGAATTGAAACTTTACACATAGTTTAATCGTTGAATTTTAGAAATGTCAATGTTCAGTGCTAATTTCATAATTATAAGGAACAGGAATGTGGCGATGCAAATGTAAAGGTGTGTACAGATTATGCGCGGCAGCCGCGCGAGCCAGTGTTCGCGTGAACATTGGCTCGCGCGGCAAATGTTCGATGGAATTTATGTAGACTTCGGCGGATGCGCGAGGCAAGCGATCTAGCTCGATCAGCGCGTGAAAAAATATATTTAAATTACACAACCGTCCAAATAGCGCGCGCGCCAGCGACAAATTTCTTTGATGCGGGCTCAAAAACCGACAGGGCTCGGTTCGCCGCGCGGCACGTTCGAGCGCGGCAATGTTCGCGCTGCCGCGCGCTGAAATCCCGTCTCCATTGCGCGCGGCCGCCGCGCGATCGAATGCTCGAGTGATTGCCGCGCATAATCTGTACGCGCAATGTTTATGTGCGGAGCAGGCGGACGCGCCGGCGCCCTCCGGCTCGCGCCCGCCGCGCCGTAGTTACTAATTAGTCGGAGTGCTTGGAGTGCCTTTGCTATAAAATTTGAAATTTAATCGACGTCGCGGGTTTATGGAGTAGAGTATTTAGTAGTATTATTGCATATGATGTCACAATACGCGGCCTAATGTATAGAGATCGAATATTAGATCTAGTGAAATCGAAAAGTATTGATTTATAAAATCCAGTAGTATGACTTCTGCCACTGTCTCCCGGTGCTTCTGTTTATTTGCGTCTATCAAAACCCGGAGAAAATGAATCAATTATTTTTCACGGAATAAGTAAAAGCATTGGTTCTTTGGAGTTTTAGTTTTTGAGAATAATGTACATATCGTGATATTTTTATTTTTACCGTCAACGTAGGCATTTGGTTTTTAAGTAGTAATATATAATTTGACTTCAGACTGCTAATAGTTTAACTGCGTCCTTAACAGTGGTCTTGTCACCTAATCGTATTTATAAACACTATGAAACTGATATTTTATTTGAATTATAAGTTTTGTCTATTTCATACAAATTGAAACCACAGTAAGTGAAAAAGGAAATCCACCCTAAAACAGCTACCCTGAGGTGGACACTCTGAGACGCGTGTCCGTCTGTCCCCCCTGAGCGGGGTGGATGATCGGAATTCACATAATATCTTTCATCTGATTTTCCCTCCCGCTTGTGTACAGTCATAGAAACAATTAACGCGGCCCAAGATATTTAGTGAACATTAAAAGACTTAGAAATACATACCTACTTCTTGTTTGAAAAGTCAAGTTTAAAAATTGATTTGTTATATTACTTACCGCGTCATCGTCATCATCATCATCTCTCATATCATTCATCATTAGAGCTGATTTGAAGTAGCGATTACAAGTTTAATATGGATATGACTAGTGCGATTGGTAAGATAGATAGATAGATAGATTTATCCTCCTGAGGTTCCTTGTACTAATAGTAGTACAAAATACGGCCATTGGAATAAAGATCTAATGCCAAGGAATTAAATTGGAATTTCTTTTGTTTTTATGACTACTGATCAAATTATAAAATTGACTTTATTTCATTCATAATAGATTCATATTCCACTGACAAATTTCGTTGTATGGTGGGCCTTAGGAGGTTATTTATTAGATATCATGTTGTTTATTGGTCTTAGTATTCTTATTACTGGCTTACTTGCCGCAATCCAATGTTATAGATAATTAAATTCAATAAATGTTATTCTTGTAACGAACTATAATGTAAAGAAAAATATTTTATTCTAATTGAAGGAGCCGCTAAAAAATAATAGATCATATTTTTGTGTGAATGTAAACACTTTATTGTACAAGCAAAAGAAATAACAATTATAAAATAAACAAAAATATAATAGTGATGTACAAAGGCCAACTTATCTCTTTAAGGGATCTCTTCCAGTTCCTGTCAAAGATCGCACTAGTCATATCCATATTAAAGTTGTAATCGCTACTTTAAATCCGCGTTCATTCATTCATTCATTTTTCTTTTTTTTGTCTTTTTTTTTTCTTCATTTTATGTGATATTTATATAATTCTAGACATATCCTAAAGTATTTAAGGCAAGAAAAGAACAATCAGAAGTGAATTCCGACTACCCACTCCGTTGAGGGCGGACAGACGGACACTCGTTTCCGAGTATCCACCTCAGGGTGGCTGTTTTAGAGTCAATAAACGGAATAAGTCGAATAAGGAATATTCAGTGCCAAGAACGGCAATCGGGTCCTTTTTATATGTAAATAAGGAACCTCGCACTGAATGCATTAGCATGGTCATCGCCCACGACCGCCCTGCCCTCCTAAGACAAATGGCGGTATCTCTGACAGAAGTCCTGTAGCAAATGCAACCTTATTACTAACAAATGAGGGTTATATCTGCTTTGGCTAACGGGTTTGAGATATCGCCTTTTGGCTTAAGAGGGCAGCGCCGCCTGTACGGATGTAGGACTTGCGGTTTGCGTCACGGGCGGTGAACGCGTTGCGCCCCTCCACTCACTTCTCGCTTCATCTAAGTACCTACTATAATGTTAAGTTTTATGGCGAGTCTCACTAAGGCCATTGTCAGCAATCATTGTGTACGTACACGTAATGGATGTACAAAGATCTATATTTATGATTATATTTAAATGATTGATAAAATAAACACATTTATTTTCAGTGAAAACGTTTTTTATTTACCATTTTTATGTATTAAGTCTTCGTTAGTGGTATCTAAATTGAGGACATATACAATAAGCGCACAATAGACAGACTAACCACATAGCCCGCATTCACAGTGTTGATGTTAAATTTAATCAATGTTAATCATACATTTTGACAGCTGTAAACGCTCTAATATCGTCTGTTAAAGCATTTTGTTTGATCAGAACTAATTGTTAAAATTCGAAAAAGGAATCGAAAATTTGACACAACGATTAGTTAGTTTAAGTACTGTTCAAACAACAGGCCCTAAGTGGTTATCATAGTTTGGCGAAATTTGTACTAAGAACTCGTTGTTTGATCAGTACTTAACTAATTGTTAAAATTATAAAAGGAAACGAAAACTTGACTTTTCCTCGAGATTTAACCATTAGTTACGGTTTTTAAAGATTAGTTAATTACTACTGATCAAACAACAGGCCCTAAGTACCGATTTCACCATACGATTTTAAATTTAATGTTAATTTACTGTTAGTTCATACATTTTGACAGCTGTTAACGCTCTAATCGTCTGTTGTTAACATCGTTTGGTGAAATTAGTACCGTAAAAGGGGTAAATAGTGATTAAAGGGTAAGTAGGGACATAATCTACGGAAACAATAGGGACATAATCTACGGAAACAACATTCACGATAACGTACAATTGAAAAACAATTAGTCGGGTAAACTGCTAGTGGTACTGGTATGAGAACTGGTGGGCCGTAGCTAGGTGCCCCGGCGTGGGTCGGGGGTCATAAACGAGACCGCGTTGTGGACGCCGCGCAGCGGGACCGCCAGCACCGTCGCCAGTAACGGCGCTATGCTCATGGCGATCTTCTCACTCGGCATTTCCGCATACACCAAAAACACGATCTTACACACCAGCAAAATCTGCCGACAGATAGAATAAACATCTACCTATGCCTTACCCTTCACAGGCTCAAATTTATATTTCATTCCCAATTGTTTCATTTGTCCAATTGTCTTTATAATATAGTCATTTGGTTCGAAAAATTGTGGTTACCTGGAAAGCTTTCCGGGAGTTTTGAAAATTGGTGATTTTATACATTTTGATGTGCTCTTTCCGAATTTCGAGTTTGTCACCTCGTATTTTAGCCGCTCGCGCCGCCTAACGCCCTACACCCGTGTCGACTAGAGGGAGCGCCTTACTATTAACGGCCTAAATAAAACATTTTTCATCCGATCGAGTTCCGTTTTTTTTTAAACTGACTTCAAAAAAGGTGGAGGTTATACGTTCCACTTATACGTACGTTTACCGATTTCTCCTTCAATTTTCTGGACCGATTTAAAAAATTAAATTTTTGATAGATTATGCCTCCGAGGTGGTTATTATGGTATTAAACGTCTTGTACAAAATGTATTTAGAAAAGTCGGATATAAACCAGAAAACGTGGGATACGGTATTCCCATTGCCTGTCTGACATTACTCAGACTATATATATATATATATACGTATATAGATCATTAGTACTTATGTCTGCATTTTGAAATGTTAATGTAATAAAATAAAACATTTTTAACTTGTGAATTTCGGATAAATGATACAGTTGGAAACACCACTCGTTGGTTGCACCAGCAGCGGGAGCGAGTTCGAACAAAAACTAAAATGTTCTATAATAGGTATGTCTACTAGTCACGAATTTACTGTCATTAAGTATTATCAGATTATAAAACAAATAAAAAAAATAGAGTTATTTCTACGATTACTTCACTATCTATCTAGTAACGAATTAAAAATTTGGCGAATTAAAACTCACACAAATTGACCTAGTCTCGAACTAAGCTCTAGGCTTGTACCACCAATAACTGACACGTCTCTATTACTAGAGGCATAAGAGCGTGTCACAAATTTTTAAGCGCAATGTTGAATAACAAACCCCCCCCGTAATAAAACGGGCTCTTTAATTTTTTCCAGAATATTAAACACTGTAAAAAACAAATATTTATATAAAATCTTCGTATCAAATCGTAATCATTCGTAAACCAATACCTACTCTTTTTATTTTGTAGCATAAATATTGATTTAGTTATAATGTATATTTAAAGTACTTGAAATAATCAAAAGTGCCATTCTTTGCAAGGGATGTTACTGCGAGAATATATTTACTTAAATACATAGAAAATATCCAACCTAAGGAAAAAACGACGGTTTGATCAGTACTTTAATTTTAAATGAGTTGGGATGAACAAGTCATTTCTTCCCGCTTTTGACACAATACATATTAGGACGTGATTGGCTTGCCCAACCGATTTGACAGCGCGGCGCTAATCTCACATGAAACTAACAAGCATACTTTCATGCCACTTTAAACTTTACTCATCAGTACTTAATAAAGATAAGCCTGTAAATAAAACTTATTTAAATTACTTACTTATCAGTAAATAATATATGTATGGTTATATTATATCATGACATGAGTCAAAATATTAGAATGACTCTCGTCGGATCTGACAGTCAACCTTTGCTAGTGGGAGAGGCACCCGAAGAAGATGATGCCGTTGCCGATGGTAAGTGAAATTGTATTGTTCTATTGTGTAATTATAGACTTTAAGATCATGTAGGCAGTCGAAAATGAAACCACGACATTGCGTTATCTCTTATTAATTTCACACACATCTTTTTTAAGCTGATCAGTTTCATTATGAATTCTTTTATTTTATTACTACCTGGGGGGTTATTATGACGTAGCTATGCAGTTCAATTAACGCTGAGAGAAAAGGACAGAGCTATAAAAATTGTATAGCTCTGTCCTCTTCTCTTAGCGTAAACAGAACTGCATAGTTATATCATAATAACCCCCCTGATCATTTTTTAATTGGTTTCTCGGAAAGTAGTCTATGATTTAGATGAAAATAACGAAATAAGGAATACTAAACAGAAATTGTTATCGATTTATCGATTTTCTATTTTTACTTTTTTTGTTTGTGTTGTGTATGTAGTGAATAAAATTAAATATGTTTATTCCTTTCTTTTCTTTTATTTTTATGTTTCAAGTCAGCATTTAGAACTGGAGTGAAACTCGGGCTCCCAAGTCCTGATTCATAAAACAAATAAACAAAATGAAAAGTGTACCAAAGAAATCAGCGGTATAATCTGCCACTGAGTGCTGATGCGGGCCGCGCAGCTGTTCTCCTCGGTGGCCACGTTGATGTCGGAGAGGAAGTCGCGGCTGCGGTACACGTAGACCAGCGCCACTAGCTCCAGCAGGCACACCAAGGGCATAGTGATGCTCAACATCATAGCCTGCATGCTCTCCATCAATGAGAGCCCACCCTGATGTTAATTCATTTCATTATATTTATTTTACCGACAATATAGTATATTATTAGAAGATATCATGCTTTATATACAGGGTGTCTGGGAAATAGTGGCCAACGTGACAGGGCTGGATAGCTCAACTCAGGAGTGTCCAAAATATAATAAATCATGCATAGTAAAAGTCGCACCGAAAACGAGATATCTCAACTTTTCAGAATTATGGATATGCGGTTGTTTACCATTTTCGATGCAACGATATTTTTTATTGACCTAATAGGCTATTGTCGTAGTATTACTTACATTTTATCGTAGTGTTGTAACGTTTTACATTCAGGCAATTTTTTTTTTTTAAGAAAGCAGCGCTACAGGTTTTCATACATGTGTTTTACACCGTGCGGCCCTAATTTTTAAATTTGACTTGAAAAATTAAAAAGAACTGCTAATTATTTATTAATTTCGTTAGAAGGGTCATAAACCAAATTTAATCAGCTTTTTTTACAGTAAAAAAAACCGAATAATTCTAATAACTGTGGTCGTGGCATCTAAAATGGTAAACCGAAAACCCAAAATTTTGAAAAATTGAGATATTTCGTTTTCGGTGAGACTTTTACTATAAATAAGCTTTACTTAACGTTCTGTCACACATACCAATCAGTTGGAAGGATAAAATCGGAAAGCAACTGTGTCAACATTAAAGTAAACTTAGGCTAAGTCGGTACTATGACGTCTCAAAAGTGTTTATTATGTAAACCTACTTGAATAAAAATCATTCTGATTCAGATTCCGATTCTGAATAACCGAGTAGTATGTTTGTGTCGGTGCATTTATCTTCAATACAATTAGGTAGGTACACCTATTTGATTTATGATTATAAGTTGGTTATAAAATCTGTCCTTGAACCAAGGTACAGTCAAGTCAACCTCTGTCAAGTATATTTATACTTAACGATACAGTCTTTATAGCACTTTAGAAGTTATGTAACTTTGTGATTATTATTAATTGTTTATGTACCATCGATTACTGTACGTATAATACTCACAGGTGTAAAAAATGGCACGCTGAGCCCCATGCAACAGATCATCAGCCCCGCAACCACTACCTGCTCCACGAAACTATAATGTAAAACAAATTATGGGCAGAATAATACAGATAACTCTCATATAAGGGTAGCGATCAACCAAAATAAGGCAGTAAATAGGTACACCTGCCAGAAATCTTCTACTTACTAGAAATCTCACATTCAAGAAACGGAACAAATTTCACAAAAAATATTTGGACTTCCCATGCATAGCTACAACGTCGTGACTTTGATAGTTCGTATTACACACCACTAATGTTAGGTACCTAGCCACCAAATTGATTGATAACGGGGTCTTATTTTTAATTACATACCTAATCAGTTGGATTTCTAAAAAATTGTGCAAAATTGATAGTCAGTTGTGATTTGTCTATTTACATATATGTACCTACCTACCTACTTACTATCGCGGGCTTCACTAGTTGATCACCATGGAACCCTGGCCCAGGCCCGTCTATAACGACATCAAAACATCGCAAACGCGCATTTACTACGATTTGTTTATATGTTACTAGCGACCCGCCCTCGCTTCGCTTCGGTTTATTTGAGTTTTCTATAAGACACGTACATAAAACAAAATTTATTATACATAAAAACCTTCCTCTTGAATCACTCTATCTACAAAAAAAAACCGCATCAAAATCCGTTGCGTAGTTTTAAAGATCTAAGCATACATAGGGACAGACAGCGGGAAGCGACTTTGTTTTATAATATGTAGTGATTAGCAGTGATCGGAATAGGTAGTGCAATTTCACGGGATTTCGGTGCGTAAGCTTAGTATGGATATAACTTGCAATCCCGGATTTTCACTTTGAAAAGTTTTAAAGTTTGTGTTTGGTTTAAAATAAATATCAGTAAGCTCAAAAAAGTTATTTATTTATAATTTTGACAATTATTATACTGCTAGTACAAAGTTGGTATTGACGAAATTATGTAGACTCTTTAATTTTGACATTCTTGCAAACAAGAAACCTTTTTTAATAACTAGGTATCTTATTATTTATAAAAATACGAATCCCGGAATCCCGGGACTTATCCATATTATTTATAATGTTTGAGGTCATTCACCCGAAATTGCGCTACCTATTCCGATCACTGGCTATTAGGTCCCTTGAGAGTAGTCAACACCCAAGTTTGCAACTCTGAAAACCATGTGCTACCCCCATGGTGCTAGAAAAACTGCGAAATTTTGGTACTTGTTTCAGTTTTTTCGAAAAAACTAACTTGAGGAAGCGTTTTTCAAGAAACATTGTTTCGTATTCTAATGAAGATAACTAAATTTGCTACATTTTGAGCGAAACTTGAGCACACTTTATTCATTAGTTGCGGATATACAGCAAATCAAAGATGGAGATTGATTCGAGACGCCTATTCCTCGAAATGCTATCTACATTTTGTATGTACGTAGCTACCTTCTATGAACATTTGGGTCTCACAGGATGTATATTATTTTAACAAATACTCACACTAATTTGACTCTGTATTCGAATATTGTATGCAGCGCTGTCTTGAGGAACGTATACGCAACCAACACGTAAGAGAAACTTAAACCAGCGAATATTATTGACGAACTGAAAATATAATTTGTCATGTAGCTTACATATTTATTTATAACCATATTATTTCAAAAGGCTTGTGTGAAGTCGGCAGTTGAGCGGTTAAAGTGGCCGATATTTTGGCCGCCAATATTATATTTATAAAATACCTGGCCTGTTGTCCATATAGATACGCATGGAATGTTTCGAAACTCCGTTGTGCTTTTGTATAATTGCATTCGGGTCATTCCACCGTAACACCCGAAACCGCTATTCTGTATTAGTCATTCTCTCGTTATTCTCTTATACATTTGATTATGCGTGTTAAGGAAAAGAATATATTATCCAAATAGTAGAACCATGCACTAGTCATTTTCCTAGTTTCTTATTACAATATCGAAATAAACCTTAATAAAAAGTAGCCGGTTCGGGTGTTATGCAAATATATTTAAATTAATATTTAAAACCTGACATAGCGCTTAGTTATACTTACATAGCGTGAGCATAACCATGGAGTGAATTTGATGTGCATCTTGAATACATTGGAATTATCCACAACTCGCCTGAAACAAAAAAAAAACATACTGATCCGTACTAATCCTATAAATGTAGAAGTAACGTTGTTGGTTACTAAACCGATTTGGATGAAAGACCCCGCAGGGGTACTTATATGAAAAAATGCTTTTAAGTCAAATTTAATGATTTTTTGGAGAAGTGTAGGTACTTAGGTTTTAACTTCCTTATTAAAATTAAATATGGGTGTTATCACCGCAAAAAGTAAGTTAGTTTCAAAGTTTATAAAAAGACATAAGTTTGATATATCCCAACAGTAGGTATGTACAGTCAAGGGCAATAATATGTATACACTTTAGTACCTTGTCACTTTAACCACTGTGACAGTTCATATATGGCAGTTCAAATATGACGACAATTAGACAAGGTACTAAAGTGTATACATATTTTTGCCCTTGACTGTACCTATATACAGTACCTATGTAAGTTAACGAAAGGCAAACCTTAAAACTGGTGGATGTTGAAAACGGGTATAATACAGTGGATGGTTTTCTTTTTATTTCAATATTTTTTTTGGTTTTTAATTTTACTAAATGTACCTAACATTGAATTATTAGTGAACATTATTACTCAAAGAAATGTAATAATAATAACTTACCTCTTTCTCATCAGTCGGTTAACGATAGTAACATCCTGTGATGCAAGCATGTCATCACTTTATTACCTACCGTAAATAAAGTACCTAAACAAACTACAAATAATCGAATTCTGATCAGGCTATTATCATAATCACGTTTACATTATCTAGAAGCACTCTTAACCGCACTGCAGAATGAATAACTTAATGTGTAAATAAATAACAGAGATTTAGTGAGTTAACTTCCAACCAAGCAAGTCTCGTAAGCTAAGAGAGTCTCACATAGGATAGGACTCGAGTCCTATGTGAGACTTTTTCTGCGTTCGGGTCCTTTGGTGTAAAGAGTTGTACTCGAGCCGTAGATACTATTGCTTGAGTCCACCTCCTATCCTATCCTATCCTAATTGTTTCAGTACCTACAGTTCTCAGTACGGCGGTGTAGCTCATGTAGCTGTTATTTTATTATATATATTTGCATTTAATTTGTACTATTAAACCATTTTTTTTTTTAATTTCAATACAAAAATATCGCAGCTAGACTCGGAGTCGTATCGTGAATCTAGCCGCGAGTCTAATTTGGAAACTAAGTACTTACCTAATAGTCGCAGTGAAAGACTGCTGATTTTTTGAAGACTCAAGCGATAAGTAGTGAAAACTCTAGTCGCTGGACTCGCACTCGATAGGTTACTCACGCAAAAGCCAAGCAATAAGCCATTTTACTGCGGAGGAGATAATGGATATTATCAGTCCCTGACATTACGACATTTATATTTGTTGTCACTGATCAGATTATGAACAAATGGTACAGAGAGTTAAATTTTTTTAATTCAATTTTTATTTATTTTTATCGCTGGCCGTAAAAAGTTTCCGAATTTCAGTAAATTTTGTAGCAAATAAATTTTTCGCGCCTAAACATTGAAGGATTGAATTTTTTGCCTTTCGTTCAGTTACATACTGTATTTTATACAGGAATCCTTCTCACTCGCTCGATTTTCTGTATTGACCAGAGTTTGAATGGCATTGAGTTCATTGCTTCTCTGCCGCAAGTCTCTGCATTTACATCTTGACAATGACAACATGAGCGGCTTCCATAACGATGGGGTTATGATATCCATTAATTAATACCGTAGCTATTTTTAAAAACTCGTTCAAATGAAGAACAATGAGCCCTAGATATAACGCCTTATAAAAACTTGAAAATTGATTGCAAGTGATCATTACGAGACTACAACCCATCACGACCTTTTTACTGAGCATGATTCATCAGCTTGTCGTGTAGCAAGTTACTCGTAACGTGGAACACGCTCTAGAGACGTCTCGGCATTTTGCACTCGAAGCTTTTATTGACTCGGTGCCGTGCGATACTGTACTGCATTACGGTAACTTTTGATTACCACAAGTAAATAGCCAGCTTGGAACCAATCGTCAATTCCGAAAGTAGGTAAGTAGTAATTGTTAATATTTGCTCGCATTACTTTAAATAAGTATAATTAATTATTTCCTAGCTTCAGCCTCTAACGTCTTCCGTCAACAGGATTACTAATTGTTTCATGACTTCTTTGCTTATCATAGGTATCATAGGTAGGTACCGTTCACGTTAATTATGTTATTAAATTAATGAATTCAGAAACTAGTCATTTGCGCTGCTTACGCCCAAACTCACTCTTAAATTAAGAAGTTAAAACCGACACTTTTCTAAGATTTCTGTAAAAAAATCTGATACCCATTTTTTTCTTATACTGCGTACTCTTCACTATCACTAGGTACATAGTATAAAACAAAGTCGCTTCCCGCTGTCTGTCCCTATGTATGCTTAGATCTTTAAAACTACGCAACGAATTTTGATACGGTTTTTTTTAATAGATAGAGTGATTCAGGAGGAAGGTTTTTGTGTATAATACACTCTGTTTTATGTTACGGGTGTTACAGAAAACTCACATAAACCGAAGCGAAGCGAGGGCGAGTCGCTAGTATAGTATAAAACAAAGTCGCTTCCCACTGTCTGTCTGTCCATATGTATTCTTAGATACTACGCAACGGATTTTGATGCGGTTTTTTTTAATAGATAGAGTTATTCAAGAGGATTGTTTTTATGTATAATAAATTCTGTTTTATGTACGGGTGTTAGAGTAATAAACTCAAATAAACCGAAGCGAAGCGAGGGCGGGTCGCTAGTTAGTTTGGTATAAAGATAGCTTGAGCCCCGATGAAGAAAGAGCATAGAGTAGATACTTTTTACAACTGGAAATCGGACATTGCCCGATGTAAGAGCGATAAACGACTTCTACACGGAGTCGCGGGCAACCGCCAGTAATTTATACTACATGATATAACTATTTACGGATTGTGAGCATATTATGTGCACTTTTTATGGACTGAATTAAGAGACTAATGCATAGAAATATAATAAGTATGGAAGGGTAACCTCAAACAAATACGACTGGCCAATCCGCTCCAAAACACCCACTTTTTGAAATGAAAACATCTTATGGCTATCGAGTGGTTTCGATAATCAATGAAATATTAATTGAGTTAAGGTTTGAAGTTATTTATTTCAGATATTGATAAATTATAACATAACGTTTTAGTAGACAGTAATTTCAGTAAGGTTTTATATCGTTTGAAAAGAAAAAATCTGTTTTTATTTTAAAAGCTCTCCGATACAAGAATTTTTATTTGACATTTTTTTTTTCAAGGTTTACTTAAGGGTGAATTGCAAAAATATTGTACATAGTTAAGGGCTCAATTAAAAAACCCTTAACAATCCTTAACTTTTTCCTTTGTGTAACGAAGATTAGTCATATAAGTAATCATAATATGCATAACTTTCGTTACACAAAGGAAAAACAATTGAAGAAAGTTAACGTTGCCTCAATTAAGCCCTTAACTATGTACAATATTTTTGCAATTCACCCTTAAACGCGGCCAAGTATTTCAACATTTGACGTGGATGGTTTAACATAAAAATAGCACAGTAATTGAATAATATTTTTTTTGTACTCGTCGATTAAAATGTGTGTATTACGATTTCATAGAGAATACTGTAACGTCACTCTTTTCATCGTTGAATAGTCTAGATGTTACTTCCGAAACAACCGAAATAACTATTTCGATACGCTCTAGACAACCGAAATAACTATTTCGATACGCTCTAGACAACCGAAAAAAATTTGAAAATAGAACTTCGGATTTCCATACATGTGTGCTTGTTTAAGGAGCCTCGATCCGATACAAAATTGCCAATCTGTGTCGTTTCGGAACGTAGCAGCGACGCATCATCTGTCAAAAATCTACTTTTAGTTTTCTTATATACTTACTCGTATTAATGACTTACATTATTAATTTTAATGAACTCGTACAAAAAGTATTGTTCACAATAATAGTGTCATAATTAAGCTTTTTAATCTCGTACCTTACTTAGGCCACTCAGCAAGCTTCGTGGCCTAAACACGGTACTCGACTAAAAAGCTCTATTATAACACGATTACGAAAAATACTATTTTTATAGTCATGTGTGATAATGATAAACCACTCGACGTCTGATGCTCGATGTCAATAAAATATTATTAATATTATTGTTAATAAATGTTCACAACTTATTGTACAACTTGGGACTGCTGTGACTTAACCTTTTCAACGCTATGTCAAAAACAAAGTCGTCACTCACACGCCAATGACAGTTAAACACCCAAAGCTAATGTCAACCTTACGTCATAGCTACTCGGGTCTAATTTACGCTGTCAACCATGACATCGTTGGCGTTGCACCAGTAGTGCTGGTATATCCGTCAATTGCGTGAAAAAGGTTAAAAAATGACTTCCAGTTTTTAAAATAACAATCCGATTCATCAAAATCCGGGCATCCAATTGTCGCTACGCAATTTGCGACGAACTGCATCCAGCCAAGCCAGACAGCGCCGTTCTTAATTTTATGGAAATCTTAAAAGATCATATAGGTAATTACCGATTTGTATTGTTATACAAAAAAACGATAGTAAAGACGACAATATTTAATTTCCTATTCATACGAAGTACCTAGTAGCTTGTAATTCACATTTTTCATAGATATATATTGCCTTTGCCCAGCAGTGGGAAACCCAAATAGGCTAATATTAAAAAATTAAAAAAATTGCATAACGTCGGTCATGACACTTTAGTAGGTAAGTATGGGAATATTTAAATTTCAATAACTGTTTAATGAAAGTAAATATAGTACTCTGTTTTGTATCTGCGTGGGTCCTGCACCAATTTACAATGCAACTTTGCATTTTTGCAGTATTATTTATATCCGGTAATCATTTTTATTTTTATTTTTTTTTGTGTTATTATAAACAAATGGGGCCTAATATGGCTGCGTTTATCGCGTGAATAGTTTGGATAAGGCATCCGTCATCTTCTGCCACGTAAATAAGTACAAGAGTGGCCGGTGCTTTATCCACATTTGACACGCGATATATAGACGCAGCCATACCTACTAGGCCCGCTGTTCGACACATCCATTTTTTCCAGTATGTGTGTTACCATCTGTTCTATCAAGCGTTTGTTACGTGTATGAAACAATTGATTACTCTCGCGCATGTTGTGATGGACATGGCTCGCACTGGCCTCGCCCGGCTGGACGATGTCCGCGAGCGCGCACAGCGCCGAGCTGCCGCATTGCAGCGCCGCCAGCACCAGCAGCAGCCCTGAGTGCCACACGCTGTCGCCGTTCAGGTCCGGGTCGATGTGTCCTGACGCTACACACAACAATTAAGGTTACCTCATCACACCTCATCTACTTGCCCTTAGGTACCCCAATCATCTGGGGTCGGCGCAGCAAGTCTCATGTTAATCAACACCCTCTTATTGGCATTCAAAATATACCTAACTATTATTATATACTATAACGCTTGAGACAGTCGCAAGGTCGACGCCGGCGCCGGCGGGACGCGACTGTTTAACAAGTGAGGATCGGGTATATGTATATGCACACCCAAATTATTACGTGATCCGCACAAGGTACCCACCATAGTAGTTTAATCCTTTCCCGTGAATAATCTCCGTGCCAGTACTCGAGGAGTGAATATATAGCGCTGTTATAAAAGCATCTGTTACACCCTGCAAAAGACAATGTTGATTTGTAAAATACAAAACATTAAAGGTTAAATATTGAAATTTATCAAAAACAAATACACACGGTGATAATTTCGTTCCCGGTCACTTTAAAAACTTCTCGGAATAATATTTTTCTCGGCGCAGATACTTGAAACGCACTCGTGCCCGCTAAAAATAATGTCCAAATCCAGGGCACTGACACAAACCACGGGTAAACGTTGTTCCAGATTAACTAAAAATACATTTTCTGATGTAGATATTAGTCTGCCCTTCGGTTCTATACTGTTTGGTTTAAAATCATTTGTTCTAAACTCTCTTTAAATAATTTCATGATCTAAAATCACATACTCGTACTTGCTATAATCATTCATTTGCTCTAAACTGCTCTTCATATCTTAACTGTTATAGACCGTTTTAGATTCTTGTTAAAAAATAGCAAATTAAATTAAGGATTTTAGAGTCATGCCTACCGTTTGATTAACTTAGGTAGGTTCAATAGATTTAAGACTGCACCGAGCAAACGTCGAGCGTCCAGTGGCCCTCATTAGTCATTACTTTTACTGTGTTTTCTTTTTAACTAAAGTATTTCCTTGCAATCAGTCTATACGTTTTTGTAGCGCAAGTAAAAACACAATTTATGGGATACGTAACAAACTTTAATAAAAAATAACCCTTTTCGTTTTCG
The DNA here is from genome assembly GCA_963966035.1 of Acleris laterana. Lineage (NCBI taxonomy): Eukaryota > Metazoa > Arthropoda > Insecta > Lepidoptera > Tortricidae > Acleris > Acleris laterana. The sequence goes on from OZ014438.1 coordinate 78,810,972, forward strand.
TAAGTAGTCAGGTTAACGGGAAAAGGTGACCACTTTTTTCCGTTAAGCTAATAACTCGAAGGTGAATTGGTGATTTCAAGAAAATACTTTAGTTTATTAAATAATAGTAATAAGGGCGCCACTGTACATCCGGCGTACGCTCGGCGCAGTCTTAAATGACACAGGTATCAGGAGCTTGCATTTACGAATTCATATGTTAGTGCACCACATACGGTGTGTCCCTGGATAAAGTGCACAAACGAATAGGGCAGAAACTACTTAGATGAAATTTCACGACAAAAATATATTTATTTTCGCGTGTGAAGCCTATCGGAACAAAGTGAAATATCTCGCCTCATTATTTATTTAATCGTATGGCAATCTGTAGAATAGGCGAATACATTATAGATTATTATTTATTATACTTAAGTCAACATTCAGCGTTCTCAGCCAATTAGCTGCGTCTTGAGAAAGGTTCATATGAGATCACGATTAACCTGTTTTTTGATCATTAGCTAGATCAAAAAACAGGTCTATTAGCATGGTAAAATTATTTTGTTTAAATTATCTCTATTACATAAAAGTATCTAATGCTTGCATTATATCTTATCTTAATCTTATGTTACAGGTCCTCCAGTACAGGTATCCTTTAGGATACACTTAGACCCTTAGGATATTTTGTGCAATTACCCGCAATTACCCTCTTACACACTCAGCTGCTCAAATGAGCAGGTTTCCTCACGATGTTAATCCTTCACCGTAAGAGCATCGGATAGCACTTAAGTTAGAAAAACTCATTGGTACATGGTGACGGCGGGGGCTCGAGCTCGGGACGTCACGGTCACGAGTCGACCCCCTAACCCATTAGGCCTCCGACGCTCTAATGCTTGCATTACAAAATGTGATACGAGTATGTATACTTACAGGCCAGTCTATATCAACACAAAAAGGCAAACATCGTAAAAGCGCATGAATATAATGACTGCTATTACCTAGGAGCATTAGTTCCATTAGTATGTGTCTTGGAAAATGACCCTACGACAGCTCAGTTTTTGAAAAAACTCCTACACGAAACCCTAAAATTATACTGTAATACTACTTACCCTCTTATGGCAAATACGCTCGATAATCATGAAAAACCACAAAAGGACCCAAATGGAAATGTTGCAAATTAACAGCGGTATGTTGAGTTTCTCGAAGCTGTAACTGGATGTCACGCGAAACCGAGTCAGTTCCACACTAGGAATGCAATATCATCATTAATGGTAATCGAAAAAGTAAAAGGCTTTATACAAAGACACTTGAGGAATAAGACACAATATATATATATATCGCACCTTCGCTAGAACAAGGGCACAATGTACTATATGATTATAGGGGCAATTGTGGCCTCGTCCTACCGAAGGTGCGATATAGCTAAAGCAGTAAAGAAACTAGGAACAAATGTCCGAAACGACGCACTCACACGCACGCCTCTACGAGACCGCCAAGCGTACATGGCAGTGCTGTAAGACTCGAGTGTCTCGTTGTCGATACCAATGGTTTCCTTTGAATTTTATATTATTTCTTTTTTTTTAGTTATTCGACGGCTTGCTTCCGAAATCGATGTCTGGGGATCCGTGTGATCTCTGACAACGAATCGGTTCACAGAATAAAAAAAAGTAACCGCCATCTTGAACTTTTTAGTTATTCGACTGATTGTTTCTAAAATCGGTATCTGGGGATATTTATAATAGGTGTTCCAGGTGTCCATGGGCGACGGTGATCACTTACCATCAAGTGAGCCGCCCGCTCGTCTGCCTCTATTATAAAAAAAAAACAAGGAATCCGTAGACAGAATGACAAATATCCATGAATCACCATAAATATCCCCAGATACCGATTTTGGAAGCAATCAGTCGTATAAATAAAAAGTTCAAAATGGCGGCTACTTTTCCTCTTTTGAGTCAACGAATTCGTCGTTGGACACCACAGAGATCCCCAGACATCGATTTTGGAAGCAATCAGTCGTATAACTATAAAAATCAACATGGCGGCTACTTTTTCACATTCTGTTAACGGATTCCTTGTTGGAGACCAATATCCCCAGATATCAATTTTAGAAGCAACCGGTCGACTAACTAAAAAGTTCAAAATGGCGGCTACTTTTTTTCACTCTGCTTACGGATTCGCTGTCGCAGACCACACGAGATATCGATTTTGCACTAACTAGTTGAGGTACAAAAATTTAGAGGAGAACCCTTACGGTCAATTGGAGAGTAGGTATTTATCTCGAAAACCAGGCCTAGTTTCATCACTGCTTTAGCTATATTTATATTGTGAATAAGGTGAAAGCCCCTCGCCACATACAGTCACCCATGACAGTGATCAGTAGTAAAAATATCTGGTACACTCTAATGCAACTCTGGTACACTCTTGTAATAGGGACGAGAGCCCAAAGTTGACTAAGATAACAAAGCTGATGGAAATGTATGAAAAATATTATTTAACTGTTCATTGCCTTATGAGCACGGTCGCGGGCTTTACCTTGTCTCAGAAAGTCAACGTTTAATTTTGACGTAATTAAATTTTCTCAAACATGCAAAGAGTGGATGGCCTTTCTTTTGAAAAAAGAAAGACGCGAAGTGACTCATTTTCCTCCTAGGAGTAAAATAAATGTATGAAAACACTTTCCGTCCACGTCCATATTGTTTTTTTCATAAGTGCTATAAACAAACTTAATTATATACTAGAAAGGACCATGAAAAAAATCCTATCCTTACACCCAACTTGTGGGTGCAGTGTGGGGCGGCGGGGCGGCTCGTTGTGCGTGGAACTATCGTAACTAATACTCGTAGTTTTCAAATAATCACTCACTCCGAATTTGTCATAGGTTTTTAAAAATACTTATACCTAATCATGTATTTGTATCATTTCCTCGCATTGTTTGAGAAAAAAGCATTATATACCTATGCCTCGGCGGAAATGTGGATTTCCTGACTCGTATTTTAGCAGGCCTCGCTATTGCTCGACCTACTAACCACCTAGTCGGGAAATCCCTTACTTTCCGCGCCTAGGCAATAATTAGTACGTATTCTCCTAATTTCGCCGTGATAAAAATGACTGTAGTGGGCTCAATAATTAAAGACCGCGATATAAACATAAGTACTTACATACCTACTAACCAATAAAATAATATTTCAAATAAATAAAACTCTAAAAGACAGAGATTATCACACAGCCAATCAGAGGGACCGCACCGCAGCATGAAATTTTGTCGAGGTCCCAAAGCCTCTTATCCACCACTAGGGGACAAATGTCCCGCGACACGTCCGGCAGCGACGTCAAGTGGCGCAACGTGGTCGAACCTCGCTCGACACATGGAAACATCGCGAAACATTATTGGCCGCGACGTCTGGCGAAGAATCACTACGTTGCCGAATTTGACTCATCGTGTCTCGCTTTGTCTGAAACCTAGAGATGCCACGAATAGTGATTTTGCCGAGAACTGAATACCAAATATTCGACCACACGCTCTCGGCTGAAGTACCGAACATTCAGTGGCCCATACATACATACATTAAATCACGCCTGTTTCCCAGAGGGGTAGGCAGAGACCACTTCTTTCCACTTGCTACGATCTTGACAAATATCTTTCGCTTCTTCCACAGCGTGGCCCAGCGTTCGGCAAAATGTGTGTACCAGGGTCGTACAATACTTTTGATGCTGATGACGTCAATTTGCATACAGAATGATTAAAAATTAAAAATTGACATTGAAAGGTTGAAATTTGGTTCGAGTATCGCCGAAAAAGTTCTGCATATACCTATAGGGAGTTAATATAATGGTGACCAATACTGAATTTGTGTCCCTACAAACCCTTATTAAACTTTTTAAGTTTAACAATACTGACATTGAGAAGGACAGTGGCAAAAATCATTGAGTAGCATTATCATTAAAAAAACCTGAATTTATTTTGTATTAAAAAGTAATATTATTAAGTCATAAATACAATTATGGCATTGACATTCATAAAACAAAATTGTCTCAATTTGCCATTTTTAGTGATGAGTGGTGAAAACAAATATGATGCTGCCGTGATCCGTATTTTGATTGCGATTGAGCTGCATTTAACTCTTATCATTTTACAACTTGATAGGTACATAGGATACCTAACCACCTGCCAAATGAAAGCAGAGCACCCTGTGGGTAAAATTTCGTCATTTTGCCGTCATCGGCATCAAAGTACGACCCCTGGTGTGTCCACTAAGGGGGTTTAAAGGGGATGAAAGTTTGTAAGGAAGTTCACCGAAAAGTTGGATAACTACCGACATGTTGAGGAAACACAAGGGCACAAGGCTATAGATGCTGTGAAACCTTTTCACAATCCAGAGTGGTTAGGTTACATACTATGTAGCAGATTGGGGAAAAGTAGAAAGTATAGGAACTTTGATCACCTTGACACGGTGAGAAGAATGGAGCACAAAATTTGAGACTCCGGATGCTCCATCCTTGTCACTTGTCATTGGACTCTAAATTGGCAGAAAGAGATGGGGAATACGTAACTTCGAAGTCGGGCCCCAGATCACCTTAGTCCCGCGAGAAGATCGCACACGAAGTTGTCGTTTGCTAGTAGGAGAGCAATTAAGGATGTTTGAGCAGGTGTTTGAGGAGCCGTGGATATTTGTACAGTACTTCTTTAATGATATTTAAATACAAAGAAGCAGATTTGGGGCTAAACAGAGTTATGATATTTTAAAGTATGTAGTGTTTTTTATTCAAGCATAGCAATGTTGGTCTGGCTCTGATACAATTTCAACGTGCTTCAAACTCATTTTTTGATTTTTTAATAATACTTTTGCAATCTCCTGATTCAATTTTAGACCAGGCAGAACGTCGGTCGCCTAGTGGCTTAGGGGGTCGACCCGTGATCGTAAGGAATTCGAACCCGCTGGGTCACCATGTACCAATGAGTTTTTCTAACGTCCCACGTACAAAATTAATAGGTAGGGTATCCTACCAGGCGATCTTACTGGATATCACGGAATTACCCGATGCTCTTACGGTGAAGGAAAAACGTCGTGAGGAAACCTGCACATTCGAACAGATGAGTGTGTAAGCGGGTAATTGCACAAAAGGATCGAAGTGTATCCGTAAGGGCCCGTATGTGAGATAAGATAAGGCCCGACTAAATTAACTGGATCTTTGATTATTTAACTCGTAAGATTTTCAATTTAAAAAATATCAAAATGTCACTCTCTCTTCAATTCCTTTGTTACCTATAAAAACATAATTCGGTTTAGCCCCAATCCCCTTCAGCCAGGGTGGCCTCTTTGCATTTAAATATAATTAAAGAAGTACAGTACTAGTGGCGACGGTGCCTCAGACACCTACTCAAAAATGCTTAACAGTTCTAGGACTATACATACTCGTATATACTGTCACTTAATAAAAACGAGCTCTTACTAAAAGTAGTTGTACGCGGGAGAACTATACAATGATGGATATCCGCCTGCGTATGTTTCTTTGCATGTTTTGACTGGAATGTATCCAGATCGATAGCCATCGTCCTTTCTGTAACAGAGTGACATTATTAATACAAATCAGTGCATTGGAGCTGAGAGTATTGCACATACCTAATAAAGAAATGATAGTAAAGAAACAATGTACTCCATCAGCACACCTGGGTTAAGTCCGATCTGAGGATAACGCACGAAAAATGCATGAAGTCAGTTTGAATTCTTTAATACCAGAGGAGCTATTGGCTAAGGCACTCCGAAATACCAGAATTTTAAAATACCAAATTCTCAATATACCTTCTTGAATCTCCAAAAATAACATTTAAATTTCGGTATCGTTGATTATGCTTACCTAATATTTCGAAGCTGGTGATTTGGGAATCTGGTAAAGTAAGTAGTCTGGAATTTTGAAACTGTGGTATTTTGGGACTGAGCGGCAGCAGTCAACTTCAAAGTGGAACAATTGTTTTCATTTTGCATGCAGACAAGCCTTCGATTTTCAAAATGAGAACGATCGTGATTTCGAGTGCGTTAGACAAGAGGCCCGCAGGAGGTAACAAAGAAGCAAAGAGTAAACTCGGCTAATTACGTGATAAATCGGTTCTTGAAAGAATAAAACCATTAGGTATCTGTTTATATTTATTATTTTAATTTGTAATAGACTTTCGTCATTATTATATTTCAAGGAGTCCTTGTTCTGACGGATATTCTATGAAATACGGCAAGATTTGTCATCATGTCAATATTGCCAACTTTTGCAAAACCGTAGCAATCAGCTTAAGTCCGTGATACATGTTCGGTTGATTATGCTCTAACGGAATTAAATGCGCTAAACATTTTTTATCACGGAATAAACATAAATGTAAAATATACGCTCTTCCCATTAGAATACTTTGTTTTTTTTCGTTGGTTGACTTTAATCATCATCTACGAGGCTTGCTACGAAAAGTATTAATCGTAATTTAAATCGATTGTGGATACATTCATGAAGCAAATTTTATTTCAAACCGCTTTGCTAAAAATTATTGTAAAAGAAGATTTTATTTAAATTTTATTTAATTTTTCAGAGATTAGTTTCTATGAAATTGTCATTTTTGGTCGATAAATCGGCTTTTTATTAAAATCATGCCTCAAATTTGAAGGGGTCGTCTGATTCTGATGATATTGCCCGTGATTGAATCGCCAGTATTTGTAGTATATTTGAGCAGCTTGTTTTACGTGGCACCGGCTGTCTTATCCCCAAGCCGGAACACAACAATGCGAACACTGCTGTTTGGCGGTAGGTTAATGGATAAGATGGTGGTAGCGATCCGGACGGACCCTGCACAAGGTCCTACGACCCGCTCTCTCATTGTCTTTTTTCAAAGAAAAAGGACTAAAATGTCAAATGTTTTACTTGTCGATTGTGAAACTGGCTGTAAAAAAAGCTATTGGCTACAAACTAATAACAATGTGGTAAAATTTTTACTTGTTATGGAAAACTATGGATATAAAATATCTTTTGACAAAGTTTTAGCCAAATTAATGCATGTTTTATATTTAAAAACAATAATTTAACTAGGCTGCATTCACTTGTCTTGCGCCCACTGACCAAATTACCAATTGAGCGACTTTACGAATTGTTCCTAATCCAAACGCTATGAGACGTTTCAAACGGAAAGGTAGTCACCTTTCCGTTTGAATTACCGCACAATAAGGTTGCATTTAAATGATAAATAGAAGCTCGTGTAACGCCACAATAACCATGAAACATGGTATCACGGAATTATCTGATTCACGTAATTGGCTAAGTAAAGTTTTTGGAAGATATGTATATTATATTTTTTTTCGATAGACGTCATCCTAATGATCAAGAAACTGCGGCTCTTTTATTTTTATTTCCTCTGATATTTTAGAAATATTTTTTTTAGTTATGATGTTGACATTTGGAAACTTTAATGACCGACAAGCTTGTTGCCTTCACTTAATGAAATAGAAAAAAAAAACTGTCACTTCTATATCTGTCAACGTCAAGTCAAATCAAAGTAAACAAACGGTTCAATTCAAATAAGTAAATTCAAGTAAATCTTTGTAATACTCCATTTCCAAAGTCCGTGTGGGATTGCCGAATTCATTGCGTGGATTGTACAATTCAAAGGGGCTCTCTTGGCTATCAAAAAGCAGAGCAAGAGTCGTCGTGAAAGGAACAAAATCGGTGTCCAAGAAGAAGTGCCAAAGGGGTCGAAAATAAATTGTAGACCAAATATTGTGCAAAGGTTGCTCTACAAAGCGGCAAAATGAAAGTCCGGAGTTCGTTCTGAGATCGTTAAAAATATTTCTAAAAACACTGGTCACATGAAACTCAAGCAAACAGAAAAGAGCCGTTGAATTGAATCGTTTGTTTACTTTGATTTGACTTGACAATGACAGATGTAGAAGTGTTTTTTTTTCTATTTCATTAAGTACGAAGGCAACAAGCTTGTCGGTCATTAAAGTTTACAAATGTCAACTTCATAACTAAAAAAAATATTTCTAAAATATCAGAGGAAATAAAAATAAAAGAGCCGCAGTTTCTTGATCATTAGGATGACGACTATCGAAAAAAAATATAATATACATATCTTCCAAAAACTTTACTTAGCCAATTAGCCAAGTTTATAGGTATATTGATGACGCTGATTGTAAGTATATCTCCCGGGACAAGATAGGCTCGAGGGTGGCAGTTTGATGACAAATAACGGCCGATATTAATTTAAGAAATTAATATCGGTCTGATAAATATGATTACAAAATACGTCACAATCTAAAAGATGTTGGCACCTCCGCACATCTTTTCTCCGCGTGTAGTTAGAGAGGCCCAGCGTGGTTGTCCTCTTTACAGTACTGGCCTTGCGAAAGTTGCCGATTCGTGCAGATGCCAGAGAAAATCTACCCTGTTGATGGCGGTTTACATAATTAATAAAATAATACACTACTTATTTAATAAAAACAAATATTACGCGAATGTAACAATTGCGAAATTCGACTGGGGTTGGTTTAAGGACCAATAGCAAAAGAGACACGAGACTTTAAGTCAAAATTATATTAATATAATATTACTCATAATTAATGATATTTGAATGAATTGTACAATTTTAAGTACATTTTGTACATTATTAAGAAAAAAATGGCCAAGAGCATGCACTGACTGATCTGACCATAATCAATCAGTGTAGGGTTCCGAAGCCGTTTCCCGTTACAAAAACTATCTCAAGAAACCACGAGTATGAAATAATATCTCTATTTAAAGTTATTTGTTACTGTCTTAGATGATTTTAGTAGGTATAAAAACTTTGGTCGCCTGTATCCAGCGTTGCCAGACGTCCCGATTTTTAAATTATAATTAAATATCCCACGCTGGGCAGGCTCAGTCCCGCTTTTCGGTAGGGCCGGATCTACCTACCACATGGCTTTTTGGGCCCAGGGCCCCCAGCTAAGTCAAGTCAAAGTCACAAATAGACGATGGACGATAATGCGAAAAACTCCCCCGCATTAGTACATGCCCCTAAGTAGTATTAGCCCAGGGCCCCCCTAAACTCACCGTCCGACCCTGCTTTTCGGGGATAACTCGACTGTGCGTGCAGCGCAAAATCATATTTTTATTAAAATACATTTAATATGGCTATTTTTGCTGAAATGTTTGGTCACTTTCACGTCATCGGCACCAAAACTTCGATCCCTGTTCATAATTCTCTTTTCTAGGCAATCAGGAAATCAGGGGCTGAATAATATATTGCATAGTTACGGTATACTAACACTGATGGGATTGTCACACACACACACAAGCTATTTGCGAACGTGTTACGCGCGGCGAATAGTGACCGAGCTTGCAGCGAATTCGCCGCAGCTGTAGTTACCTAGCTGGGCGCGCAGCGGACTTGCCGCGCACCTGCGGCCGCGCCGCGCGTTGGCGCGGTGACCAAATCGCCAATGTGATAACACCCAACATAATTCTAATTAAGATCTTTAAATAAGTACCTGTCGCATTTGAATACTCGTAGCATTTATTTCTTGTGGTTCGTATGGATTTATATCCCAATCTCTGAAATAACAGCATTGCATTAATCAACAGGTATCCTGAGTCTGTATTATTATTGGAAATTTTATTTGATTTACCTGCAATATGTAAAAGGTAGCTTGGCGTCCGAAGCGGAGCGTACCACGTATAACGTCGCAATGGCTGCTACATAGCAACAGCAAATTGCACGAACTATAGAGTTTATACATATTGCTATGCCGATACCTGCGTTGAGATATGTTGAAGTTAAAATATGAGAATCCTAAGAAATTAGTAACATAATCACATTAATCACTTTAGTTTTATGACACTCCTTGCATTAATAACCTTACAATCGTGATCAGATCCTGTCATGTAACCCTACAACAAACAAAATTTCGCTTTTTAACTCAGAGCATTATCATTTATCATAGCAACATTTTGATGTGTGTATCATCGAAATATAATAAGTATGGAAGGGCAATCTAATCAAACAAAAACAACCGACAATCCGCTCCAAAAAACCCACTTTTTGAAATGAAAATGTTATGCATGAAGCAGACAGTGATTTCAGTAAGGTTTTATACCTACCGTTGAAAAACAAAAATCTGCAATTGGGCGTCCCAGTCCCACTGAATGAACAGTGGTAGTGAATGAACAAAATGAGCCTTTAAACTTCTACCATACAAAGTATTTCTTTTTGATTGGCTTCATTACTATTAACATCATGGTAACATTAACTTCAACTCAAGTGCTTTAATTGAAACATGGCGGACATCGAAAGTCGACGTGTCGCAGATGTGTTTTCATTGTATGGGGCAGTAGTTAGCAGACTGGTAAGTTACCGTGTACATGTATGATGTGTTACTGTACTTATTCCAAACAACTGCGATCCGTAGTGCGTGTTTTATTTTTAAGTCTCAAGGATATTTTTTTCTATTTAGAAACCGTATGAAGTGTTTTTCTTTCAAATTGCCATTTTTAAGCAAATGTGTCATAACTGAATCACAGAAACCGCTAAAACCAATGAATGAACGGCGATGTTCATTTATAGAACCGTGTGAATTACTTATTTTACAGTATTGTGAGTTTTCGTTGTTGTGTTTAAAGTACATTTTTCAGAAACATAGCTGTTAATATCCATAATATAAATTATCCTTCATGTGTGGGTATTCGAACAAACTCTGAAATGCTTAAAATGTTCGTTCATTTACTGGTTTATAATGTCCAGTAAATAAACTACCACCAATGCGACTTGTACATTCATTGGTTTCGCATAAAATATAAGAACCAGTTAATGAACGATCGTTTTTTTTCAAAGAACCTATTTATTATACTACAGCGTTTTCAGGCGGGAAAGTTGCACGTCAATGAATACCTACTAAGTAGTAAATTTTATTTTTATAAATAGTTTGAAAAGACAAATAGGTACAACATAATCAACAATTATACATTTTTCATTCACTACTGGTTTCATTTGTTCATTTACTTGTGTTTCTATGTTCATTCACTGGTGTTTTGGGGTGTTTTCGGCTTAAAATTGCTATAACTTAAAATTTTGCAATATCCTTATAAAACAAACTTTAATAGAAGCAAACTAGAACACTTGCTTAATTGATCGATAACGACAATAATATTTGACCTTCCATTTTATTAAAAAACATTTTTACTCGTAAGGGCGAAATTCTCCTTAAGGGTTCATTTACTGGTACGCTTACCCTACAAGCTCAAGAGTTTTATTTGACACAATTTTTTCATAAGGTTTACTCTACCGCGGCCAAGTACTCTACCGCGGCCAAGTATCAACATTTGACATGGATAGTTTGATACAAAAATAACATAATATGAATACCTAATGAAAAATATTTATATTTATTTTATTTTATAGTAATGTTTTGACAAACATAATGATTCAAGCGTGTAATCTACAGGGCAAAACAATACCAGCTCTTGACGTTATTGGTATTGTTTTCGGCTCGGCCGCCATTACGGTCAAGTAAATAAGAACTAAGTATAGTAACGGTGACAATACATAACATGCGAAGGGCAATATGGCTTTACCATTTAGATTAGAGATCCAGTTCCCATGTTACCGTACTACTGTATACCTATATCAGTTCAGACCCGCAGCGACTTAACCCTTTACTAGTTACTGACAACAACAGTCATAGTATTCGCAAGAAGAACTAAACTGTCAGTTCTTAAGATTCTTTGCCTCTGCCAAGGTGACCTTGGTTGGGGGCTCGGTTGCTAACGCCGTCGCGTTTCGGTCTACACGGTTGCCAACAGCAGTGTGTCTAGTGCTCGCGGACAGAAAACACGCATCGTACGAATGCACAGTGCACACTATATGGCTCGATGCTTTTCAAAATTTCAGTAGGTTGGCGTAGGTTAAGCACTTTTTTGCGCTAGTGAGGACAGAAAACAAAAAAAGAAAAGAATAGGTATGGCTGAAGGACGACTATTGCTAAGTCATTTAAAATTATTGAATTTACTGGACTCGATTCGTAACTTCCTGAGAATGGAAAAATAAATATCATACATAAAAAAAAGCCGTGCGCACTCTGTGCCTGCAGAGACAACTGCGCTCGCGTTGTTTCCAACAAGCGTCTACACGGTGTACAACGGCGGTATACAACCGCTGTTGCCAGCGCACGCCCGTCAACCAAGGGCAATGAAAGGTCAAACGAAATTTGGTTGCAAACCACTTTCTACACGGTCGCAAACCAGTAAGGTCACCATGGTGGAGAGCTTGGTTGCTCACCGTGTAGCAGCCGCTTGTTCATTAAACACAGTTTTTAGAAAAAAACTAACTTCATTGATGCATGCATTTCGGCGATCGCGGTACAACTGATAGGTAGTTTGATGATGATGATAGTTCGGAAATTTTAGGCAAGCCTTTGTGCGCGGATATAGAATCCCATTGAAAGTCGGTGCAATTTACCGTCAAGCATAGGTACCATGCGAAAGGCTCGCCCCGGGCCGCTGATGCTCCACTGGCCGAGGTACACCTCGAAGTGGCGCAGCGGGTTGCCCAGCAGCACCACGGCGCCCACCAGTGCCAGGTAGAACACCACTACCATTAAAGAACATGGTAAAAATCAGAAGACGATCTCACACAAGCCTTCCCTAACGATGTCCGCGACGACGGTCCGCCGTGTGTTACTCGCCTGCGATCAACATCCTGGGTAAGACCTTTGTGCAGCAGTGGGCTTCTGCCGGCCAATTGACGCAGATGATGAGTCGACTTAGAGGTCAATGTGGAGATAGTTTTTCTTTTAAATTCGTTGTATGTGTTAACATTTAAGTTATGTTTTTTCATTTTTTTTATTATTTGTGGGTTTTTTTGATAGTAGGGTGTAGGGTAACTCTAGCGAAAATCATTCAATCAAACCCTTTTAGCGTCCAATATTTCCTAAACGGATCCCTAAATCTAAACAACATAATAATATACACAAAGTTATATATAAACAATCTTAGGTACCGCACACGATGTTTTTAGATCCATACTAATATTAAAAATGTGAAAGTGTGTCTGTCTGTCTGTCTGTCACCTCTTCACGCTTAAACCGCTGTACCAATTTAGGTGAACTTTGGTGCAAAGATAGTTTGAATCCTGGGAAAGGACATAGCATAGTTTTTTTCCCGAAATTCATCCCCAAAGGTGGTGAAATGGGGGTTAAAATTTGTATGGAGCTACGATATAAACGAGTTCCACGCGGACGGAGTCGCGGGCAGAAGCTAGTAAAACATAATATTCGATTCGATCGATTAAATCTGTTAATTTCACTTCAATAATAATAATAATACCTAATCAAGAAAATAGAGCATGCGGCTTTGGCAATTCGGCTCAAGTATACAGACCTAGTCCACCGGTGAGGGCGGCGGCGGCGACGCTGCAGTGGGTGACGAGCGCCGAGCCGACGGCGAGCGAGCACAGCCGCAGGCGCCGGCGGCCGGCCGCGCGCCGCTGCGGCACCGTGCGCGCCGCGTTGTCCATGCCCGGCACGTACTCTGTCGACCACTCCACGGACCATTCGCTTTGCTAAAGGTCACCTTCCAGTTTTAACATAACACTCGTTTTCATTCATAAATAAAGGCAAACAGTGCGCCTTTTACTTAACGCACTCGCAATCGCAATCGTTTTCATTTTCGCAATCGTTCCACTTTGAAGCCGATTTCGATTGCCAGCGCGTTAGGCAATAGCGACGCTGGTTGACACCCAGTGATAAGGGTAACCGTGTCGTTCTAAGTTCTTTCTTGCAAAAGGTAGCGTATTAGTTCAGGGTCTTCCAATGTATTATTTGAATAGATAATAATATACATAGCTTATAGTTATATTGCATACACAATCCCAGATAAAATCAGAAGATTTCTAAATGCTAGCCTAGTGTCCATTATATTACATCATGTTGCCAAGATCTATAAGCTGAGACACGTTTCATCTCATCTCTGTTGGTGGGTGGGGACATTTTTGCCCATACTCCTTTAACACTAGGTTAAGACACTCTCTAGTTAAAATGACAGTTTTCGTATGAATCTGAGGTTTATTAACTTGAGTTAGTGTTGTAACCCAGTGTTCTATTTTCTGTGCAAGCGGCCCTAAGCTGCGAACTAAATAAATTCTTGCTACTCACATTATCCCTGTTGTCAAATGTGAGAATAGTTTCCATAGATTCATTATTTCGTCCTTTTTTAGTACCCATGACTGCAACTATATATTTAATTTAGGGTTTAAAGAGTTACACAATACAGTATTTTAATATTTTTGTTGAAGTTTACACAAAAGATTTATATTAGGTGACATTAGTGATCAATGTGATCATGTATTGTGGTATTGATTGGTGTACATAAACAAACAAACTAGAAACCAAAGAGAAACTACATTTTCCTAGAACCCGTTGAATAAATACTAGCCATGGAATTAGTAAGTACTAACGTACATCTGGAGGTGCACTACACCGATAACGCGAGCCGAAAGAAATGTACTAAAGCTTACTGCGCCCCTTACTAGTAAGGTGACCATATTTGAATTACAACTTGCGGACAAATTAATTTTACAAACCGGGGTGGGGCAGTAAACGAAACAATTTTTAACCGACTTCAGAAAAGTAGGAGGTTCTCAATTCGTCTGTATGTCAACTGTATGTTGTTTTTTTTGTATGTTTGTTACGCGAGTCAATTGTGTACCGACTTTGAAAATTCTTTTTTTTGTTTTGAATGGGTATATCTTCCAGATGTGGTCCTATTGTCACAAAGTAGTGATTTTGGTATTTTCAGTAACCTGGCATTTGCCTTCAGAAAGTATGTTTTGGTGATGCGGAACTGATGATGAAGAGTGAAGACCATAGATGGCCACCGGAATTCCTCAATTCTGTGGATCTGTGTGGTCTCCAACAACGAATCCGTTGACAAATTGAGATAAAGTAGCCGCCATCTTGAACTTTTTAGTTACTCGACTGATTGTTTCCAAAATTGATATCTGGGGTTTTGTGTGGGGTTCCGACAACGAATCCGTTATCAGATTGAGAAAAAGTAGCAGACCACTCAGATCCCTAGATATCGATTTTGGAAACCATCAGTCGAATAACTAAAAAGTTCAAGATGGCGGCTACTTTTCCTCACTCAGTCCACGGATTCACATTTGGCATTATGATATTTATGATTGCTCGTGATCACCCTACTTAACTACTCACTTGTGTAAAAGGGACAAACCAAGACAAAGTAGGTCTCTTTCGACTTCTACACTTGATTACCACAAAATCAGCCTTCTATTTTAACATATTGAGTTCAATTTTACTTTTCGCGATTTTGGCAGTAAGCATTCCAGGTGTACTTACTAATTCCATGATATGTTCTTATTCTTTGCCAGAAGCTAATGCAAACGAGACGAAAAAGATTTATCTAATGGATGTGACTTTTTCTAAAGATAATAAGTAAAACATAGAAACTCACAAAAAAAGCCACTTGGTTTTATCTATTTAGGGGTACGTAGTCAACCAATGAACCCTTATAGTTTCGCCATCTCCGTCTGTCCATCTCTCGCGGTTGGTACTACAAAGATGAAATTTGGCGCAGGTACAGTCGCGGATTGAAAAGGTTGACCAACTTAAGATACCGAGTATGACACATTCCGTCATAATGAATGTCATTTGGTCATTTCACTACATGGCCCTGTCACTACTGATACATGGTTACCATGGTCACGTATAAACAACAGCCACTATTGGTTGAAACTGATCTTAGGCCTGTATAAATAAACTCATTTTGGCTGAGATGCGCGTCACAATATACGTCAAACCGTAGAACACTGTCAATTTTGACACATCACGAGACGAGCATTAGAGTTGAGATTACTTAGTTTATTCATACGGACCTTAGTTATTATTATTCGTTACAAAAGCGTAAGGGGTAGGGTTGCTATGGTCAAGTATAAACAACAGCCACTATTGGTTCAATATTATTTCTCTCGTCTGTTACCCAGTTTAAAAAGGTAACATATGCTTGCAACGCGTAAATGAATTTATTTGAAAACTGGTCAACCTTTTTATTCCGCGACTGTACCTACAGGCGCCCTCAGATATATCGTAGCAGACGAGGTGCTCAAATATTTCTGAGCAACCTTAATTTTCAGTAAATTCTTTACACTACATATAGCCAATAATATTATGAGCATCCAATTAGCCGTAAATATATGAGCAGCTGATTTTCAATAAATTGTGAACACACGAGCAACAAATATCTGAACGCACAGAATGCAAACGGTATCTTGACAGTCGGGTCCTCATAGATATCTGAGCATTTAAGTAAAATGTACATTAATCCGGTACCATACAGTTTAAAAATCCGTACCCTGGAAAACGTTCACAATGACAATCATGATTTAATTTTAGACCTAGTACACATAACTTAAGCGTTGGCGTTGGACGCGTACAAACACACGGCGCGCTTAGCGCGGCGATCGACAGGCGTTGCCGTACCGTTATCATTATGACCTATGAGAAACCTTATCTAAATTGCTTCTGGAGATTCATTCATCATTCGTTATGATGATGATTACGATCTTTATTACTCTAATTTGTAATCAGGACGATCCATGTCCGAATTATATCTGGTCGCTTTTGGATTTCATAATTTGTATCAAAGTGATCATTGTGATTACTCTCCATTTTGGTGATTTATGCGTTCACTCTACTCTACACGATTGCGGGCGATCAAGAATCAAGTGTACAACAAATTGGCAACGCATGTATCTAAGAGCGCGCGGCAGACGCCCGCGCGGCGCGCGCTCGAACTAAAATCTGATCACGAGCGTTTGAGAGAACAACATATTTGTAATTATTGTATGTATGTAAGTATGTAATGTAGGTGTACACTACCGCTCATAAGAGATACTTACCCATCAACGTTATATAACCCCCGAGTAAAATTCAGATTCTTCGCTATCTCAAATCGCGGATTCATCAATCAAACTAAACTACTACTACTGCTACTACTTTTATACTTTAGCAGTTACAATTCGTGTTCAACTTGTGCGGAACGGCAGTCGGCAAGGCGATGTTTAGTAGGTAGCATCTAATTAATGACGATGTATGGCATCATATAGGATGAATCCGACACTCGTTTATACCTAATTATTTTCTGCCGATAAATGGGATATCCACAAAGATATCTTGGATACGTCTTGGATACTTGACTGAGGACTTGGGGGGACTGAGTTTACACCATAGATAGAATTAATACTCCCACGGACAACCACGGACAAAAATGTAAGGATGGGAACATTAATAATAGGCTCTATGAATCAACTGATATGGACCGGTGAACTAGGCAATTGATTAAACTATGGCGCCAACGCAACGCTACTATTATTTTGATGTTTACGAAATTATCTGTAGATTACATTTTTTACATTAAATATTCCAATTTAAGAGTAAAAATATTATTCACTTCTCCTACTTTGTCTCTCATCTCAGACAGGCTCAGTATTAAGACGCGAGCAATGAAAAACACATGACAGCGGCACCACCATCTACGTTAAAGTGTCGAATCCAACTTCAAACCACCGATTAGTTCCCGATTCACCGGATCCTTGCTCGGTCGGATTCTCGTTTCGCCAGAATTACTAATATATGTGACAGTCCGAGGGCCTAGTATGGCTGCGTCTATAGCGCGTGTCAAATGTGGATAAAGCATCCGTCACTCTCGTACTTATTAAACGTGTCAGAAGGTTATACAAACTTTACCACGTGATAAACGTAACCATATTAGGGGCCCAGAACTCTTAATCGTTAACAAGAATCCGGCGAATCGGTAACAAACGAATATCTATATTACCTACAAGGTAAAGAAAAATGCAAGTATTAAAAGTGTTTAAAATCTTATATTTATCATAAAAATACTAGCATGGTGTTTACATGTTATTTTATAAATCGCTTAAAAATAATAAATAATTTGGAGCTCAACATTTGATTTTAACACAATGAAGAATGTCAATAATTTTAGATATTTGGCTGGAAAAAATTGCTACGATATGTCAAATAGATTCCGAAACAAAAGTAATAGGTATATGTATATATGACATTTTGGGTGCAACGTTTCATGTGACTTGGTGTAAGTATTGTCATTCTTCATTATGTTACATAATTTTCGTTAATGGCTACACCGTCGGCGCGCAGCGCGACGTCCAGGCGACGACATTGCACTATCTAATACGCAGAGAGCGCTGGACAAGGGTTGGCTGCTCCATCACATTAAGGTTAACTAACAGAGACAGATTACCTAGCGCTCTGCACTTAGAATATAGAGTAATCTCGTTCTTACTTTGTATTATTCGCGGTAGTTCCTTTGGATGTTCCTTCGAAGGAACTATTACGTTTTTTCTACACTAGTTCTGAAGGAACAACGGAGACCTTTTTTGCATTAGTTCCTTTAGTCATTTTATTTGTTATTTTGCAAAGGAACTCATGCGAAAAAAAGTTATCTGTTGTTGCTTCAGTTTTTGCAAAGGAACAAAGGTGTAAAAAAGGCGAACAAAAAAGCAAATAGTTCCTTCAAAGAATCATCCAAAGGAACTACCGCGAACAATCCCTCACTCTTGTGCGGCCGTCCCTGATATTTGCGTGGGTCACCTACTGTTTGTAGACTAGTAAGAGTTATGTTCTGCTATTTTTATAGGTATTATTACTAGTTTTAATTAACAGACACCGTTATACCCCTGCTACGACGTCAAATATATGTATAAGTTGAAACCATTTTATTCTAAAGTTCGTTATATAGTAATTTAAATGTGTATTGCAATATTTTGGTATAATGTGGCTTATTATTGCTTATTTACCCTATATAAAATATTAATATTATATTCATAATAATATATACATACTGTCCTTCTACGGAAAAAAAGATACATCTACCATAAGAATTAATTGCACTTGTGCCTTTTCTCCGTAGGAGGGCAGCACACATTAAATCACGACTTTTCCCAGAGGGGTAGGCAGAAACCACTTCTTTCCACCTACATATTATATAAATAGTATATATTATGTTTAAGTTATTATTATTATTTAATTCTAAAAAAAGTCCAACCACGGCAAAATATTGCATTTTACAAATTTAAATATACAAGATGCATAGGGTTAACACATTTGAGGAAGCTACTCAATTTCACATGAATAATCAAGAAGCACTAAAAACCCTGGCGAGCCCAGATTTTGTAAGAACGCTCTTTTTTTCTTCATCAGTGGGGTGACCGACAGGGACGCGCATGGGACACGCAAGTTTAAATAAATCAGTAGCAAAAGGGAATATAGGACCTTAAAAGATTAGATTGCATTAGGTGCAGGAGCGCACAAAACGAGCTAAAACGCAGAGAAAAGTAAGAGCTGACAGTAACCGTACGCTTTTAGCGTTCTAAGACATTAAACTTAGCACCCGCAAAGACAGCCAATGTGTGCGAATGCCTTATATACTATGGCAGTGTTACAAGTAAGGAAGAGAAAACGGACACTACGTTATTGATGTCCGTTGCGGAATCACAATCCGTCACGCGCGGCCGTAACGCTATTGTAGCTCGAGCACTGCGAGTGCCTCATATACCTACGCGAGTGCGCCACATATGAGGCACAATCCCTTTCCAATATTAAACCATATCAGTAATTCTTGGAACGGTCGCAATTGTGTGTCCCTATGTAGTGCATTCACGTGACGTGTTCACCTCCAATATGGGGCACGCACAGGGAACGTGTGTCGCGGACTTGTACCAAATATCGTCAAACTACAACGCGCTACTTGTTCGTCTATACGCTAGAATATTCTATGTTTACATATACTATACCTTACTAAGTATAGGCAAGGCATCCTAGTTAGCTAATAGTTTAAGTTTGAAAGGTAGTCGCGACCTACTAAAGTGTCGTCCGACCAAGAGTATTTTATGTTACAATGAGTCGGTTGTTTACCGCATAATGAAAACAGCCCCACTCTGCAAGGGGCTCCCGGACTAACATTCCAGACAAAATAACATTCGTCGCGCTTTTCGGTGACAGTCAATCACTGTCATGAGCCCATGGCCAGGGATCAGAATAACATGACGCGCGAGATAGGAACTATTTCATTCCCCGTGGATGAACACGAGTCAACTCTACCTAAGCCGACCACTGCTCATGACGTAGTTAATTGACAATAATCTAGTTTTTTTACGTCAATTCGAAGTTTTTGCGATTTATCAGCTAGAGACGATAACGCTAAGTTGTAATATAAATACTAATCAAAAATCAAATAAATACTTCACACTTAAAAACGAATCAACGTAAAACATGAAAAATATATAAATATGTACTTATGTATATATATATATAAATGTGTAAAATAGTATTTGAAAACTTTATAATTATTTAAATGTTGTCAACTACGCGAATTGATTTCTCTGTTTTACTCTGAACTTAAACATATTATAAGTTTTTAACCGCCAATTATAAACAACTGGATGTGTTCCTATTCAAAGTTATACAAACCAATGTAATATACCTACCTATGTATGCTATATGTAGTGCTAAACACAATCGCAAAAATCTTGAATATCATTAAATATCTTACACATAACTAAGTTAGAATTCGTTGGACATTTTGGTGTCTTATAAATTATAATTAATAATGGCGCACTGCGGGAGCGTGTAGAACAAACGGTCGCACATGCGCGTGCGCGACAGAAAACTGTTTATTACAGACCAAACTGTTACAAATGGACTCTAAATTTTAACGAAATGCTAGTGTAGTGTTTGTATCTATTTAATAGATATAGCAACCGTGTCACACACACAAGTAAATATCTATGTCAAATGTCAACAAGCTTTTTGACGTTGGATGTGAGATAAAAGTTAACTGATTAAAACTTGGTGTTGTGGTGAGCAAGTGGAAACTAATAGAAACTTAAGCATTCTACAAGTGGCGACGAGGATTAAGGTAAATCAAACATTTTTACAACCGAAACTATGCGTAATAAATACTTAGTTGTCAAACATTGACAGGTTAAGTTAGGACTTCTTGCGTCTAGTTTTATTACACAAATAAGACAGTTCCGGTGTTTTATTGCCTTATTTTAAAGAAAAGGATAAATACTTTAATAAATATAATAAATTAACTTTCAGTGAGGTTGGTTTTAAGCAAATATAAACAATAACAACCGGAATAAGCTTGTGATTTTGTTTGTTGTACAATTGTTGCATTTGCCCATGATTAACTATATAACCATAATCATATTGATGTTGTTTATAGTGGAACTGCTTTATTAGCTTATAATAATAATAACTTCGTACTTCTATGAACAATGGTTTTCTGTAGGTATGGCATCTACAATTAATCATTATAATGGTATACATTTTATAATAACTAGTACCTATATACAATGAAACACATCTAAGTAGGATGTATATCGTTCAAGCATATTTAAGCTAAGAGGACTTACTGAATCACAATGAATATGATAAACAAGAACACCTACGTTAGGTTAGGTAAGCTAAGTGAAAATTATTAAGTCGGTAAGTACCTACATAGGTTTAACCTAGATGCAAGTTTTTAGCCAGGCAATACAAACTATATTAGGGTTGTAGAATCTTAAAAAATATTAAATTATATGCGGTATTTTAAATAACATTCAATTGAAAGCAAGGACTTCCATTAAATTGGAAGTAAAATATTACACTCCATTAAGTTGGATTATTATGGTTTTTATTCAATTGGAAGCAAGGATTTCCATTAAATTGGAAGTAGAATAATAAACTCCATTAAGTTGCATTACGACGATTTGAAAACGGTGGCGGGACGAAACTAGATGAGGACAGCGGAAGATAGGAAAAAATGGAAGAAATTGGAGGAGGCCTATACCCTTAAAAGGGATTCCTATAAAACTTAAGAAATTAAAATAAGAAATATCAATTGCAATAATTACTAACCATAGAGTCACGTTACTTACTAACACTAGCTATTAAGAAATACTTGTAATGGTTTATGGGAAATAATAAAGGCTTTATTATTATTATTACTATTATTTTAAGTTGCATTATATGGTTTTCATTCAATTGAAAGTAAGGATTTCCATTAAATTGGAAGTAATATACTGCACACTTGTAAATTATAAGAGGGCTTTGGGTTTTCATTCAATTGAAAGCAATGATTTCCATTAAAATTGGAAATGTTTATTTCAGGTTATCCAAAAGCATAATGAGTTCAGTTTGAGAGACAGTTCTTCAGTGGGATTGAAATGGGAGAAGTGGAAACGTTCCTTACAAATTCATCTGGAAGCTGCTGATATCAACGACTCTAAAAAGAAGAGAGCAGTAATGTTTTTGTTGGGTAGTAGCGGACTACAAACAATATTTTATAATTTACCTGGGGCAAATTTTGAAGAAACAGACGGTGTTGATGCTTTTAAGGTAGCCATAGAGAAACTTGATACCTATTTTAGTCCTCAGCAAAACAAAACGTATGAAAGGCATATTTTCGGCTCATCAAACAAAATGATGGAGAAAATTTTGAGCACTTTCTGGTGAAACTACTTAGAGTTCAGGCTGAAAAATGCAAATTTGATAAATCGGAAGAACAAATTATTAGTCAAATAATTGAAAAGTGCATTTTTTCAGAGCTGCGGAAGAAGATATTAACATTGGGCGATGAAGTTAAACTGAATAAGGTTATAATGGAAGCAAACCCAATGGAAATGGTGAATCATCAAACGCAAAGCTATGAACGGAAGGAAAAGGATAGCAATGATATTAACCCCAAAATATATCAAAGTAAACATCTTCCAAGATCAGAAGGAAAAATGACAGATGATATAACTAAGAAGAGATGTGGCAGATGTGGTGGACCTATGCATTCAATCTGTCCTGCAAAAACAAGGAAATTTAATAACTGCGGGAAAATAGCACACTACCAGAGATGATGTAGAACCAAAATGTTACAAAATAAAAGAAATTTTGAAGCAGTCTGAAGATTCAGGAAACAGTTATAAAAAACCGAGAAAAGGTGCAACAACAAACTTTTTAGATGATGAACATGTTAAATATATTTAATGTGAATGATGATGCAACAATACAAGGTGATGTAGGAGGAGTAAAACCACAGACCACTTACCCTATAGACTCCGCTTCGGAACAGTTTGTCTAGTATCTCATTAAGCCAAAATGGCGGGGCGCGGGGGGCGGAAAGTGCACCGTGATTGGCTAGTTCAAAGTCAACGAATAATCAAGTGTGCGCGTCGTGGTGCGCGCCAATAGAACCATGGCAACCAATTAGTGTTCTGTGAGCATAAGCATGGCTTACGGGGGCGCCTTTGTATGCGGAGTCTATAGGGTAAGTGGTCTGTGAGTGAAACTAAACATGATGATTGATTCTGGATGCAAGGCAAATTTGATATCGGATGAGGCCTGTAATATTTAAAGAGCAGGAAAGTTGTATGCAAAAATCAAATCAGAGAACCAAACAAAACACTTTTGGCTGATGGCAGCCAAGTACCTCTAGAGGTCACGGGTGTTTTTGATGCAATGATAAAGATTAATTATAGATCAGATCACTGTACAATATTTGTTGTAAAAAATGGATCAAGGAATTTACTAGGGAAAGATACAGCAATTCCCCTAGGGGTTTTGAAAGTAGGTATAGATGTGTACCAGATGGAGCAAGAGGGTAAAAAACCTTTTCCTAAATTTAAAGATATTTTGGTGGAAATTCCAACTGATACGCATACCGACTCCGATAGAAAATAAGATTAATATGAAAATACAAGAATTATTAGATGCTGATATAATTGAAGAAGTACATGAACCATCTGCTTGGATATCTCCTATTCTACCCATATTAAAAGACAATGGTGAAGTACGGTTATGTGTAGACATGAGGCGTGCCAATGTAGCAATACTCTGAGAAAACCATTCATTACCTTGCATGGAGCATTTACTGCCAAAAATAAAAAATGGTAAATACTTCACTAAATTGGACATAAAAAATGCATTTAATCAAGTAGAACTCCATCAAAATTCAAGGCATTCAACAACTTTAATCACCTCGAGAGGCCTTTATAGGTACAAACGACTAATGTTTGGAGTCACATGTGCTCCAGAATTATTTCAATTTTTTTTGGAGAAATTGCTCATCATTTGTGTGAAGGAGTTATAAATTTCATTGATGACATTTTAATTTTTGGGAGCACTGAAAAAGAACATGACTTATATCAAAAGTACTAACGGTTTTAAAGGAGAATAATGTTTTGTTGAATGAGGATGAATGCATACAAAAAGTTAGTGAAGTGACATTCTTAGGTCATGAAACTCATGAATTAACACCAGAAGGAATTGAACCGCTGTCTAAATATATTAAGAGTATATCATAATTTAGAGAACCAGAAACTGTTGAAGAACCCCAGAGTTTTCTGGGACTAGTCAATTACATAAATAAGTGGCTTCCAAATTTGGCAACTATCACAGAACCCTTAAAGGAGTTGCTAAGAATGAAGTTGGGGAAAAAGGCAAACCTAGAAAAATATTGGACTGATGGACAAAATGAGGCTTTCAGAAACTTAACCTTTCGTATGCGGTAGGCAGAAAATTTGTTGGCGGTTCAGTGCGGCAACGCGGTCACGTGACCAGTCACGTGACATCAAACCAACAAAAATAGCGACCATACTGAATATTTTTATGTAAGGAGCAATTTTTAGTAAATTTGATTACTTTATTGGCTAACCTACAATAAACTTTAACCCTTAGAAAGCTTCACAACAAGGTTCAAATTAAATTCGGGAGGCACGCAAAGCATTTGGTGCAGATCTGCTCTCTAGCAGTTTGCGTATATGGAGCAGATCTGCTACTACGCATACGAAAGGTTAAAGGACATTTTGACAAGAATATGACGCAAGTCATAGGGGATGCTAGCCCGGTTGGTCTTGGGACAGTTTTAGTACTCATCGATGAGAAAGGTCCTAGAATCGTCGCGTACGGGAACAGAACTCTAACTACATGTGAACGAAAATATAGTCAAACCGAAAAGAGTTTGACCTAATAACAGATCATAAGCCCCTAGAGTTTTTGTTTAGCCCAAGACCAAAACCTTGTGCACGTGTTGAACGATGGGTTTTGAGGCTACAGGCTTATCATTACAATATAAAATATAAGCCAGGAAAGACCAATATTGCAGACCCATTGTCAAGGTTATGTTACCACATTAACATGGAATCATTGGATATTGATTATGTTTAACACATAGTAGAATCAGCAAGACCCCGTGCCATTTCATTAAGAGATATAATTTAGAAATCTGAAACTGACATTGAAATTTCTAAGGTAAGAAAAGGCATCTATGGGATGATCAATGGGATGACTCGATAAAAAACTACAAGATGTTTGAAGAAGAGCTATGCTTCTATGACAATATTCTTCTGCAAGGAAACAGAATTGTCATACCTGAGAAGCTTCGGGAACAAGTATTAATAGCAGCTCATGAAGGCCATCCCGGCATTGTAGACATGAAAGGAAGATTGCGATCAAAAGTGTGGTGGCCAAAACTGGATAAAGACGTCGAAAGATTAGTGAAATGTTGTAAAGGATGTACCTTAGTATCACTTCCTTACGGACCTGCACCTATGAAACGCCGTGAGCTTCCAGCAGAACTATGGATTGATGTTGCGATGGACCTTTTGGGGCCATTACCGTCCGCTGATTACCTATTAGTTATCGTAGATTACTACAGCCGTTATAAAGAAATTAAAGTAACTAAGACCATTACAAGCATACAGATCATCAAGCTTCTTAAAGAAATATTTAGTCGCTTGGGTTTTCCAGAATCGATCACTGAGCAGTTTAAAGATTTTTGTAGTGAATGTAACATCAAACTCTTCAATACTGTCCCATAATGGCCACAGACGAATGGAGAAGTCGAGCGTCAAAATCGAGACATAGTAAAGCGTTTAAAAATCATCAAGACAGAGAACAGAGACATAAATGAAGCACTATATGAATACATGATGATGTACAACTCAACTCCTCATAGCGTAACAGGAAAGACTCCATCAGAGCTTTTCTTCAAAAGACAACAGGGATAAAATTCCTATACTAAAAGACTTAAATGGTAAGGAAGATGATTCTGAAGTTAGAGACAGAGACAAGATACAAAAGGAAAGGAATATGGATACCAGAAAAGGAGAGCGGAAGATCCAGGACTGATGATAGGAGACAAAGTTTACATAAAAGAAATGGAAATGGGAAATAAACTTACTCCCACATTAATCCCACTCCGCATGTAGTAGAACAACCGATTGGAGGGGATGTAACAGTACGGAATAAGAATACAGGGCAAAGGTTAAGAAATATAATTCACTTGAAGAAAGTCGAACGTAATTGGCAATCAGTTATTAATCAGCCGTCTCATGATGGGGTTAAGAACACTGATAATGAAAATTCATCTGAAGAGCAATAAAGTGAGTAAATTAATGTTTCAATTTGTGTTCTTAAAATAGGTAGTATTTTTATGTAATGATTTTTATGAACTGATTGTACCCCGTAACCGATCACATTACTCTAATAAATGTTTAATATTATTTTATTGATTGTTTGATATACTAGATGTGTCTTTGATCGAGGCTGTGGCTGTGGCTGTGGCTTGATCCACATTTGAATAATTGATTGAAAAAGATTTCATAAGGAAGGGATGTAGTGTTTGTATCTATTTGATAGATATAGCAACCCTGTCTCACACACACAAGTCAATATCTATGTCAACTGTCAACAAGCTTTTGGCGCTAACTAGACGTTGGATGTTGTGGTGAGCCAGTGGAAACTAATAGAAACTTAAGCATTCTACAGCTAGTATAGTGCATTTTTTAGCAACATATTAATTAAAGAAACATAGTAAAATAATAAAAAAATAAATTACGCATTCTATTTGGCTACCTTAGCACATTTAAGAAGACAATTGCTATTTCTTTTACATAGGCGATTTCGGAAAATTACCTTTTATTGAAAAAATAATTCTAAAATTCGGCCAAGTTTATGCTGCAGCGTATTTAAATTGTCTTTAACGAATAACTTGTAATACTTAGTATTAGTATCTTGGAATTGTTTGGCACATTTTCTGTAGTCATATCACGACTTTCTAGTTTAATTATACATGAATGATAAAACAACAATTATAATTAATTATAATATCAAACAGCTAGATGTTATTTGTTAATAATCATAAAACATCATGGTCTATGCGTTAGTAAAAAATAGTAGATTGTTCAACAAGGGACTAAAACAAGCCATAATGACACGAGATGTTTAGCCACCCAAGCGCAGCGCGGGTGGCTATAGCTCGAGTGTAATTATGGTTGTTTAGTCTCGCATTAAACACTCTACTTTTCACTTTAATTGCGAGGAAAAAAACGACGTTCTACATGTATAAAATTACAATATGGATTAGAACAAAGTTTCTTACAAAATTGTTCTGCGGTTTTTTTGTTGTTAAGTGACGCTTTAAATTCTTGCATATTTAGCCAACAGATTCAAACTTGAAAACTATTTTATAACCAATTGGACCATGCATAATAAAATGAATTATCCTTAATGTAATTAAATAGATTCATGTTCGTAATCACTAATCGTGTTTCACGAAATTAAATCGTTATTTTTTATATTTTTGCACAGTTATTATTTTGAGGTTATCAACACGCTCAAAAAATGGTCCATACACAATCACTGAAAATGGCGACCATCCTCCATTCACAAACACCGTGATTGGCTGTTTAGGAGTTTCCAAAATAAATTAAAAAAATAAAGAGTTTTAGTCCCGATGTGCAGAGACTAAAGTAACATTTTAAGAGCATGAGAAGTGAAAAGTAATTTTAAGCATGTCCGACCGTTTTTGTACGCGCGCCCACAGGGTGGCGGTTAAAAGGTTAGAAAGGAACCTTAACGGCTGTTTGTCATTAGTGCGGCTGGAAGGAAGGAAGACTCTTTTTCACAATGGAAGCTTAATTTAACCTGTTTTATTTTTTGCAGCATAAAAGTTCAGCTTGCAGTAAAAGTTTACAAAATATTAAGATTTAACACGGTAGCGACATGAACAAACTAGTAAATAATGAGTTAATAACATCGTATATTTGACACCTTATATCTAGAATATAAATACAACGGCAGATCCGTTGGTCTCAATAAAACCCGCGCTTGTGTTAGTTTATTTGTTTGGATCGTCTCTACTTGTCTCGGTCCAACGCCCTGGAGGTCCCGAGGCTAGGCTTCGTGTCCAATCTCGAAAATGCCGGAACTATCGACTGAACTGACTCCTCGAAACCAGACTTCAGTACTTTTAAATCGGAGAAACGAACCTCGAGACGCAGCAGAGTTTGTTAAGTACAACTGTCGCCATTCAGTCAGTAGCTGGAGCTGAATTAAGTAAATTGTTTAAATGTCGCGTATCGTCCTTTTTTTTTTACGACGGGTTAAGTTTTATTGTTTTAAATTAGCTAATTAAAATTAAATAGGCAGGATCATGTTTGCTTATACCTGTCCTTATATCATCTCCTCTATTGAAGCCTTTGAATTCGAAAAGGCCTCCGCAACATCCCTATTCCCATCCCAATGCACGGTCCAAGACATGTGCACAACACGCAGTTTTTGTACATTTTGCTACTTTCATAAATAAACTATAAAAATATTTAATTGCCCGGCATCACACAGGCCTAATTGCACATTTAATATAGTGTTTCATGCCACGTAAGGTAAACTTATTGTCTAATTATTTCCACCTTAGACATAGTCGAGGAGCTGTTAAGCCAATTTTGGGTAAGTGTTTGAGGCACCGAGAAAGCTTGGGCAATACTTCTTTCAGAATATTTAAATACAGCCCCTTCAATTTATAAAACTAGTATTTTTTTATGCAAAAAATGTTCTTGAGTCTTTTTGTAATTTTAATAATAATAACGTTCAATATTTAGTTGGGCCTAACCAAACCATTTAAAAAACTAAATAATATACTAGTCACTCTGAAATTTGAACAATGTTCATAACTGTAGTCAAAACCTTTTCGTTTCGTCAATACAAATTAATTTAACACGATTACTATTAATCACGTACTCTTGAAGTATGAGCATGGTCATAGTATTTATTTATTCACTTAAAACCGTTGTCTTCATGTTTTGTTTGAGGTAGTAATAGTAATCTCTAATTATTATTGTCTTTTTGACTTTTTGATGAATAGCACTTTCGGTTAGAATAGAACGAAAGCTGACAAATGGTTGTCATAATATTTTACTTGTCGAAATATTGTCGTTAAAAATGTAATGATGTATCGATAGATTTGATTGATTTATTAATTGAGAGTTTATACCCAGCAGTGAAATAACCGTTTAAATAAAAAAAATTGGTGCCTTTAAATATTTCGAAAGCCTTTTTGTTTTAATTACATAAACATATAATCGAATTCGATGTTACGTTAACCCTGTCCCTTTCTTTCGATCACGTCATAACTGTGGAGTAAGTAAAGCTTTCAACGTATTGTAAGCTAAAAAAGTTGGGTGCGTGTGATGGAAGCGCGATGCACATTGACAAATTGGCTAGACATTGCGAAACGACGACTATGTATTACCTTATGAAAAAGTAATCGACTTGAAGCCAGAACGCTTACTATACAATAAATAACTGGGTTTATTAGTTTTATTAGAACAAGCCGAATAGCCCGCGCGTGCTCAGGCAGGCGTCTCTTCGCCAACTTACACCTGCGCCGAAAAGTTCCTTCAAAATTACCATTCGCACAGATAATATGATGATGCTGATGAATATTCGTACATTTATTCAAACTTTATAATTAATTATAATAGGCAGCATTATTCCCATCACTATTTAATCGTCTATCTACAGACCATTACAGTCCTTGCTATTCTGCCCTCCTAAGCCAATAACCAGTATCTTAAAATCAATTACCAATGCAGATTCAATTCTATGTCGTTAATAATAAGATTGATATTACTACAGGAGGTTTATCTTAGTTACGTCGTTTTTGCTTAGGACGGCAGTATTATCATTGGCAGTCCGACAAGGCGTCCGGATAAATAAATATTCTGAAAAAGACAGATAATTTCGGTAGGACATTTGACTTGCCATAGGTTATCGAGAATGTTGAACCTTGAACCTGGAGGGAAAATTCCCCAAATCATAACCTACCCAAATATGGTAAACAGCTCTTGGATTACATAATATAATTAATATCACGTACGCGTTAAGTTTGTCTTCACGTGTTGCATGATCCAAGTCTATGATCGCACAGAAAGAAAAGATAACTCAATACTTGTCAGGTGGCGACTAAGTAACCAATTTGAAAGGTTATGAGCGGATAATTATTATAGTTTTATTTTATTTTTTAATATAAACACTATAGCTAAGTATACGTCTAGTTGACAAAATTCAAATTGCTATTCAAGTACTTCCAGCGCCTTAACACCAAAAACCTTGTTATGTATGAATAAAACATTCAGGAGATTTTTTTGTACTAGTAATCTCAGTTTGAAGTTTGATTACCTTTCAAAACACATTACTACTATAAAAATCGAATTCCTCTTAATTACATAATATTATACTAACAATATTTAAGAGTTTTTTTCCGGATTAAACTCCGATATGTATAGGCACAGTTTTCACAATAGTCGTGTCAGTTACTTGTCTGCGTCGCCCGCGCAGCGGGCACGCGGCAGAGGTCAGGCATTACTCTACAATGTGTAAATCGTTCAGCGTTTGTTGTTGTAAATACAACATCAAAGTTTACTATATTAGTCGAAATTGTAAATTGTATAAACATCTATGATGACAAAATATTTTTAATTACATTTATGAGGTAATATTTTTATTGCTGTATTCGTCGTAGAGGACATCAGTTGCAATCACAACTGCACCGAGTTTATTAGTCTTCATTTAACAATCAACAGTTAGTTTAAAACGATCTTTACCTATATTACAATATTGGGGTGTGATCCTGATCACAATAAAAATTAAACTACTTGAGTCACCAATGTCGTATTATAAAACACAAAAACGAATATCGAGCGATTTGCCCAGCTTGCGGGCGGAGGCGGGCTTTAAACACACGTCTCAAACAGAACTTATTTTGTTTTACATCTTAAGAGAACACGTATCTCAATTTAATTGTTTCATACAAAACCACTCGTAATTTCAATCTAAACTGTTATTTCAATGAAATAAATTGTTATATGGCTACTGCCCAGTGGGACGACTCTGGCAGTCTCGGGGTCGGAAGCCGCCAGCTATCCAAGTAATATGTTTTTTTTTTTAAATTAAAATCTTGTCATTATTCGTTCCAATTAAAGTATCATAAAGAAAGGCATTTAGGTAATTTAACTTATGAATATTTAAGTAACCATCTAAGTAGTAGAACAAAAGAGGTTCAACACTAAAATCTGCACCTAGCTATCTTTTATCTCGGTGCATCGTATATCCGAGGGGTGGCTACAACCCTTTAGTATCAAGTATAATATTGAATTTTCGTAATAACCGATTGTGTGACTCATGTTTTTTATGGTACATCTTCATCTTATCCCTTAAACAGGTTCTGTACCAATTGACAACATTTTACTTTTTAATGAACCAAACATTAGGTCATATGATATAATAAATCAATAAATAATTGTCTATAATTCGCTAATAATTATCCCCATTTTTTTTATAAAGTCTAAATGTAGCTGTTCACAGTTTAAGAAAATATAAACACTACACAGCATAATACATATTTTTATATCATACATAAAACAATATTTGGTTAGAGGTGGATCAAAACTCCAACAAACTAAAAATATATCGTTGGGGGTGGCCAACTAAATTAAATAAGCCTTTTGATTAATAACGACGCCTGAAGTCGTCATGAGCTGTCGTGCCCACTACGGCAACGCCACCGACGCTTATTGTTGCCAAATAATGATTCCTTTTTTTTGACGTGTTTAAAAAACCGAGCTCGGGTTGAAGCTATTACTCGTATTAAGCCTACGCTGCCTTTCTGTCAGTCCGTCCGTCTTTCTGATCTACCTTAAAGATCTGTATCTTTTGAGCCCTAATAGATAGCAGTTTTGATTTCTTTTTTATAATATGCGTTATATTTAAGTGTTATAACAGAGGGTTTTCTATCGAATAATCATAAAAAATAATTAAATAACAAGGGGTTCCCATACAAGAAAGGTTTTTATAAGGTGTTTTTTGTTTTTGTTGTATTTTATAACGGTACTACAAGAGTAAAAAATCGGTGAAATCACAGTGGAGACTAATACTGCATAAAACAAATAATAAAAACCAGCCAAGTGCGACTCGCAATTGGCCCGTTTTTTAGATAAAGGCTCTGGTTTTATTTTGTGGAAGTAATCGGATGATACTTAACATAGTTATTTATTTCTTATAATTTTTTTTTTGTTAAAATTGAGCAACTTAAGACAGAAAATACGTGAACCTAAGACGTTATTTTTTCGCTAACCAGCTAATAAACTGGTTTACCTAGTTGAAAGCATACAATGTTGCCAATTGTGTACCTATAGCTGATTTTGAAAGGGATATAGTTATAGATATTATATATAGTACTGTACGAGTTCAGTAGCCGTTTGCGAGTGAGAGGCTTTACGCCCTCGCCGCAACCCGGGCGCGGCGCTAGAGCAGCGAAGACAGCGCCGTCACGCGCACTAGCTATGGAGGCGGCGGCGCCGGCGCCTGCGCGGCGTCCTGGGGCAGCGTGAAGTTGGTCAGCAGGTCGCGCACGGCGGGCCACAGCGTGCACTCGCCGTGGGTCTGGTTGAACTCGCTGAATCTATAACAACACCGAACCTTCTACAAGACGCGGAAATAGAGTTTTTACTAGGGAATAGACGAAGGAGAAGGCAAACGAGCACAAAGGCCTGATGGTAAGTGGGATTTGGGCTGTGACTCATAGAAATTTAAAATAGACCAATTATTCCGTGGACGAGTGTATCGTTCGGCAAAACATCCAATCTAAATAATAATTCGACTTAAAATTCACTCGCACGGAACGTCAGGGATTGCGATAAATTACAAAGGTGAGTATCTAACGTTTGACTCAACACATCCAAAAAAAACCTGCTAAGCTGTAAAATGCATGTGTTGTAAATTCAAGGTCGCAGCGATTGCCGATTGACAAACTAAAAAATACAAGTTTGTTGTAAGCTGACAATCTACCGCGTCGGTTGCTTATGTCAATTACTTACAAGTTGCATTTTTTTTAAATGGATTAATATGTTATGCGTTTTGTGCATAGCTGGGCACCGTTAATCAAATAGTTAACTTCGTTAATCGTTAATCCGCTACAAAAAAAGTTTGCTTCGTTAAACGTTAACGCGTTACATTTCGGAAGAATTAACGCAAGTTAACGTTAATCGTTAATATGTGTAAAATTGCATTTTCAAATCGTTGCGTTAGTGAACTTATAAAACCTGTTGGTTTAGGTTTTGGAAGTTAACAGGTTAGGAACAAAACAAAATACTTGTGTACATAATTTAAATGTGTAATTTAATCGTCGGGCATAAGGTGCATATTCCCCTTCATGAACATTAACATGTTGAAGTTCTCGTCTGAAAGCGAGGCTCGTTTTGGTGTTAAAATGTCTTTACCCGTGAAAAACAGACGTTCAACTGCAGCGTTTGAGGGTATAAGTAGCAGTATTGTATTTAATGAATAGATTTATGAATATCTATTCCCCGAGGAATGCAGCATCGTTGAACGAGTTTTTTTATTTCATGTCCAGCAACATTTTAACGAGACTTGAACTTTTATTTTGGTGTCTTTCGGCCAAGCATCGCTTACACGCAAAAAGTATTTGCTGGCCCGATCTGGATACAAATTCAACATACTCAGTCAAATGTAGCCATGGATTCTCATCAGGACCGCTGGAATCCGATTCCATGTCTTCCATGAAATGGTTCTTATTACTACACTGCACAGTACACTTTTTCTACGTAACTGAATTACACTGCACTCTTCTTTATCAACACTACACAATGATCACTGACAGTAATTTATAATAACAACAAACAAAACACTCGTCACTCTAAGCACCGGCGCTATGTAATGAAATGATCAAACGAAACACATCTCTTCGCAGTTTTCTCACTCGCACGCCGGTATAATATATCTAGTTTTGTTCTTGTTTCACTCGCTGCCATGCGCCGCCCGGCATTTGTCGTTTCATACTTGTCTGAACCTGTTTTTCACGCCGCGCCGCGGTGCCGCGGTGGACTAACGATTAACGCACTTCTGCATATTAACGGAAGTTAACGTGTCCGTTAACATTTTTAAAAGTTAACTTAAAAGTTAATCCGTTAATCAAAATGTTAACTTTGTTAATTAACGATTAACGGATTAACGAGTTAATGCCCAGCTATGGTTTTGTGTAGGTCCTAAACTTTGAAAGTTAGAAATTCTTTAACTTTGAACGATAGGTAAAATGACAACTGGTTTATGAATACTATCCATATAGTATTAATAAACCGGATGTCATTTTACCTATCACATTGCTTGGTAACATTGTCGTATAGATGCTTGGGGTAGGCCTATGTCCACCATTGGTCGTCCTCCGGCTGATATATCCTCGTAAGGCCCAAAGTCCTACATAAAGGACATCTGTCAAAGTCACTTTTGACTTTAGTTGACTGATATAAGATTATTTTTCAAACTAATTAATTTTGACGTGGGCCTTACGAGGATATGATGATGATAATGAGAATGATTCATTACTAGTATTTTATTTTGTATCACCCTATACAGTATGTAAATGATCGACAGGCAAAGAATTAAACCCGTCAATGTTTAGGCGAGAAAAATGGATGTGGTACCTAATTTAATGAAATCAGGAAACTTTTTACTGATAGTGTAAAATAATAATAATAATGTAATAAAAATGTAACTCCCTGACTCATTTGATTACAATCTTATCAGTGACAACAACGTAAACGTCATAATGTCAGTTAAAGTATAAAGGTGTGTGCACATTCACGTATTAAATGCGACGCAGTTCTATGTGTCGTCCGCCGTTATGGACACATCTCTGCAAGCGACGATAATTATTGTCATGCACCCTTCTCATCAAACTAGGATTTTCTCGAAAGCTTGAACTATTCGTAATTCCATTTCTTCGCGAGTACTTGATTCTTTTTTGAACACCAACTGTTTCACCCAACCCCAAAAAAAAAAATCAAGCGGGGTGAGATCCGGCGAACGCGGAGCCCAAGGGATTGGTGCGAACCGCCCGATCCATTGGTTTCCAAACCTGTTCCGTACTCGAATCGCGAGGAGGAGCACTGTCATGTTGGAACCATGTCTGTACGTTGTGACTGAGAGGTAAGCTATCAACATAGCGACTGAGAGGTCCGTTAAGTACTTGGAGATACCGCTCAGCGTTTGTTGTGCCATTTATGAGCACTGGCCCAATGATATCGTTGTCTCTTATACCGGCCCATACATTTAAAGACCACCTGGTTTGATGAGATAGTTCGCGACCCACGTGTGGATTTCGAACTTTTGGAGCCCAATGATGGACAACCCGTCGATTAAACATAGTATTTCTTGTAAAGAGGCTCTCATCACTCCAAATAACTTTTCTTAAAAAGTGAGTATCTTCTCTTTTTTTTTCTAACGCCCAATTAGAATACTCAACCCGTCTGGGATAATCGTCAGGTTTCATCGCTTGAACCTTAGTTACGGAGAAAGGATGTTGCCGATCGCGATTTAGTATTTTGTGTACGAGGGTGTGACTCAAGCCTAAATTGCGTCCTGCCCGCCTAGTACTAGAACCTGGTTGGTTTTGAAAATGATCCAATACCTGTTCTTCCCGCGTAACATGAACACGTTGAGGACCACCTGAGTTCACAGGCACCGGCCGATCGTTATTTCGCAGCCGTGTAATGAATGGCATTAACGATGACACGAGCATTACTTGGTTGCCTTCTTGTAGGATACCTCTCGGAGTCCAAGCGGAGGGCTGCATTCCCATTGCCCCTGCACTCTCCGTACGCAAGGATATTATCCATTATCTCAACCGCAGTAAAATTTAAAGGCATTATTATTGCAATTACTATTTAAATTTATATGACGAAAGTGAAGGATGGAAAATATCAAATTGAAAGAAAATACAATTTATTGGTAGCCTAACCTTTTTGTTATGAAAAAAAATATCTGTCGTTCTATGGTTTGAGACAATCATGACAGAGCAAAAATGTCAGAGACGGTGTTTATTAGTCTTTGTTATTTATTTACACATTTTAGATGAATTTGTTCTACTGGTCAATCAGTTTCTACGCCGAGCAACAGCTTTGCAACTGCTGCAACAGCCAGAATAAGTCATCGGCAGTTAGGTAATGGTCACTCAATCATAGTAACCGGTTGCCACTACAAAAATTGGATTGGATTGCTTAAAATTCATTGTGCAGTGCGGTTAAGAGTGTGTGTTCTAATGTTAACTTGATACGGTAATGTGGTCATAGTTGAAACTGTAATAGCCTGATATGCAGAATTAGATTATTTGTAAATACCTAGTTTGTTTACTTTAGTTATGAAGTGATAAGTGATAACTAATGTCAAACTTGCATCACAGGATGTTATTAAGCTCGTTAACCGACTGATGAGAAAGAGGTTAAGTTATTACATTTAGTAAAATTATAAACAAAAAAAGTGATTGGATTAAAACAAAAAGTGGTTAATTGTATTATATCCGTTTTTAACATCCACCGGTTTTAAGGTTTGCCTTTCGTTCATTTACATACTGTATAGTATAAAGAAACGTCATCGCCACCAAAAGCTCGACCCTTGAATGTGATGATGATGGCTGCTTCGGTTACTGTGGTAGGTGGAGGGTGACAGGTGGATCGTACCGTTTGAGGTGCAGGTTGACGGCGATGAGGTGTGGTTGTGAGTCGCGCTTGTCCGCGAGCTGCGTCACGTTAGACTGCATGTCGTACACCAGGGGCAGCACCAGCTGGGTCTCGCCGCGCGTCAGACAGATCTGCTCAACGTACAGACACATAAAGGAATGATTAGTGATGGAATAACAAAGATGTAAGCACGGACCACCTGACGGTAAAAAGGCTCTCAGGGGAAACGAAAGTTAATTTCACAAGCAGAGAGATACTTGCATTGTTGTGCTTATTTATTTTCTACCCCTGTATTTGGCCTTGTCAAATAATTGCTCATTTACCGTGCTAGGCATGTTTAGTGTCTTTAGGGGAAATTACAGGTCTGGTTATGGAAATCTAAAATATCCGAGGCACTAATACAACAATGCGGCGCTCTTACGCCAAAACTATTGACGTTATGGAAAATAAGGTTATTACATAAATTGTAGGGAATCGTCTTAGTTCCATTTAGTATACAGGGTGACCCAAATAGAGACGTCCAATTATTATTTTTAGAATCCTTACACCCAGGTTTATCCGAAAATACCCCATGCATGTTACGCAATTTTTTGTAGTATAGAAGTTTTTTTAATGTGTATTGTGAAAATTTTGCCAAAATTGGATGGACTTAATTGGATATACGTAGGTTCGATTAGGTTTGATTTATAAGAAAACGTACGGAATTATGAAAATTCAGGATTTCGATCGATTCAAAGTTAGGGCTTGTTTACGGAGACGCGGGGCGTCGCGCGTAGCGTTGCGCCCGCGGCGGAATCTTCTGATAGTCTTGCGCGCTCCGCTACACGCTCGAGAGTCCGCCGCGGAAGCAACGGCGGGCACCGCTACTATCTTCGCCCCGCACCACGCGCCACATCACACCCCGCATCTTCATAAACAGCATCGTAGATTGCAGTAAGTTTGTGTTTGCGCGTGTGATGACGCGGTCCGCTGCACGCGCCGCCTCTCCGCTCCGCTTCTCCGTAAACAAGCCCTTATCTGGGTAATTATTTTTCCGGAATGAAATGACTTACGAAAAAGAGTATCTTATGTTTGGCGAGCAGCACGGCGGGTTGTCCGGCGGGCACGATCTGCGGCGCCGCGGGCGGGATGCGCAGCGCCCACTGCAGCTGCCAGCCGGCCGGCGCCGCGGGCTCCAGGTCGGCGCGCATCAGCGCCACCAGCGACGGCAGCGCGGCGGCCGGCGCGCCCCACGCGCGGCCCCACCCTTGCAGCGCCGTCGCGCGGTAAGGAGCTATCGCTACTCGCGTCTCGAAGAACTTTTGCATCACCTAACATCACATTATAAGCCAATATTATATCTACAAAACCACATAT
>OZ014438.1:78849407-79042101 GCA_963966035.1 Acleris laterana
GCATCTAGTTTCATCCCTATTCGTTTGTGCACTTTATCCAGGGGCACCCTGTACCCTTACCCCAAGCTCGTTGAGCAGAACTTTGAGGTCATTGAGCCTCTGACGTGACCTCACGTGCACCGTGTGCGCCAGGAGGCGTTCCATGGATGGCGCGTGCGGCGTCAGCGCGGCCGCCACGCGCTCGGAGCCCGCGAGCGCCGGCACGTGCCACACGCACAGCGCATCGCCCTCCGCGCCTACTACCAGACGGTACCCCAGTTCACAACCCAGCTCCCTGGAACACACATCATATATGGTCTGGCTCTGCTCTAAACAATTATAGCAGGCATCCATAGCATAGGACGTATGAGGACGGTCACCGGCAGCAGATGAGGCGACGGTCGCGAACGTGGTCAACTTACTTCCAGTAAGATATTTGTAGTTTCTGACCCGGCGTGTATCTGTCGACCTGGAGATGCTTTGACAGTCGGTCGCGGCACAGCCGGAGTGTTTGCGTATACAGCAGCTCGAGGGTGAGCGACCGGCAGAAGTACCGTAGCGCTGTAAGGGCCGCGCCGAGCCCGGACGACGCCAGTCTCGCTTGAGCTACGCCGCGTAGCCAGGTCAGCTGTGACGTATGCACCAGCGCCTTGCCCTCTAGCAAACAACGGATATATATGTTAATAAGAACCTTTCTTAAGATGTAACAAAAAAGTACCCCAAGTGATTCCCCAGGGCCAAAGCTATCCATCGAAAAAGAAGTTCATTGCTTTAACCCTGACAACACAACTGGCAGATAGCCAAAAAAAATATTTTGCCTCACCGCTAGTTTCACTGTCCTGTATCAATATGGCGATGTCCAACAACCGCCAGGGAAGGTTCGGCGCGTCTCCCATCACCGTCAGGGAAACGCTAAACTCCTGGCCAACTGTGAATGTGGCTCGGCCATTGTCTACCTAAAAACAATAAAGGATATTCGGTTCATGTGATTTTTTAGAAGTCACGAGTTCAGGTCCTTAAATATATTTTTAATGTTTGGTTACCATTGTATTTAATCTTGTCGAATTTTCAAGATTGTAATAGAAAATTCTCGCGAACTGATTTTTGACACGGATTATAGTTTAGTTTTTTTGGTGAGTTCCGTGTGTGTTGCATGACCTACAGTTGACCGACACGGCGATGTCTCTCAATCCAGGATATGCGAGGGTTTAGAAAAATAATAATTCTCAATAGATTAATAACAAATCTAAATGTTCTTTTTACTTTTATTTCAAACACGTAGGTAATTCTAACAAAAAAAATAGATCCTAAATTACGTGGAAAAATATAAGTTTGTGCGATAGGTATTATGTTTAAGAGAATGATTAATGAGTAATACCTTTAAGTTTCGTACGTCACTAGGTAATGAAGCGGTGGTGAGTCTCTGTCGCACGATGTGTGCGAGTGCTCGCAGAGTGGTGCGGCGCTCGGCGGGGGTCAGCGACGGCGGCGGCACCAGCCGCTCGCGGATGACGGCGGGCAGCCGGCTGTACGTGCCGATCGTGAGCACCTCCACCGCCGCCGCCATGTGGAACGTGGGCAGTCTGCAACACGCCGCGCGCTCAACGACTCATCCACCACAAAAACGCATCAGCTGCTTACTAAACTTACATAAATCAACAAGGCTAACAAGCAAACCATCTATGAAACCACTGGAACTAATCTAACGATACCCCATAATTTAAATCTAGTGTACAGATCACAAAGAAACGTGGATAGAAACCTCCGAGATACATTGCCCGCCTTTCGG
This sequence comes from Acleris laterana, assembly GCA_963966035.1. Lineage (NCBI taxonomy): Eukaryota > Metazoa > Arthropoda > Insecta > Lepidoptera > Tortricidae > Acleris > Acleris laterana. Next base: position 78,851,176 of record OZ014438.1, read on the forward strand.
GCCAGAGAACAAAACACGGCCCAGCGAATAACTACTCACTTCAAATTGGGAGTTTACTTGAATTTATTTCGTTATCAATCATTGTTATCAACTACGCCAACAGGTGTCACAATTCCTTAATGCGTTTTCAGAAACTGCAAAAATAATCACCGTAACAAAAAAAAACAGACGGAATATCATACTTTCGGTAAGGAAATGTCGATTCGTAATACGAGTATATGACTCGTATTAATGAATAAATAACTAAGTAAGTATATCTGATAGATAAAATAATTTATTTTAGTTTTCGACCAACAATAGGGTATATTTTGACAAGAGTGAAATTAAATTGGTTTTTCACAACAGATAAACATTATAAAAATACTAGGAAAACATCAATATTTTATTTGTTTGGTATTTTAAGATTTTTAAATTCATAAAATCCAACAATAAGGCCGCTGTTTGGTTATGACGTCACAAGATAGTAATCCCTATAAATTCCATAGTAACGGAGCTTTTTTGATGTTTCATAAAAAGAAGCTGATTTGACTTTTGTCAAATACCGTATTGTCAATGTTTGGTTGTTACAGAACAGTGCGTCTATAGAATAGTTAAATACTTTATATTTTTGTCGTAAATTTAATATTCATTTGTAGATATCCTGGTATTCGATTTTACTGTGCGATATGGAGTTTTTAAACTTAAGATGGCGACCAAAGAAGACCACCGGAAATCTTTACCGGAATTGTTGGAATTTGCGATGAGATTTCTCTAATGAGAAAATGAAGCTACTTTTACTCATCATTATGCATGTAGTGAAGTGCAACTGATGGTGAAGTACCAGGAGAACTCTTTAATGATTAACGTCCCTGCATCTTGGACAGCGACATTTTGTTAAGGCTGATGGAAAATTGATATTAGACTATAAGGTTTCATAATGTAATGTATTATGTGCTGCAGTTTCAAAATAATGTAAGAAATATCACTAAAAAGGTATTTTCTTTTTACAAGAAAACCGTCTCCAAAAACCCACTAAGCATACATACACACATACATAGCTTCACATTAATCCCCCGACGGGGTAGGCAGAGACTCTATGGAACGCCAAATGCACCGGTCTAAGCATACAAGTACAACTTTCGCTTCTTCTACATTAATCAAAGGTGAAATAATGACCAGTCTCCTAGAAATTGCCTATCTGGTGCCTAACAGGTACATGGAATATATCCAAGCCAGTGTCAAGTAGGTATACTTACACAATAGTAATATGCCACAAGATTCTTGCCACCAACATAAATCAGTCCATAGGTATAGGTTTTTCAAGTACTTTAGCTATTAGAATTTATGGAGACGGTTTTTTTTTTTGTTAGAAAATAATATATATGAAGGTTTACGAGCCAACAATATTATACACGGTGATTTTTTATCAGTGATCAGGAGTTGAAAATTATTAATAAGCAACAAAAATGGAACTTAATGGTTGATGTCTCAAACAATTAACTCACTGTTTAATCTATTTAAGTTAATGATATTGTTAAAACCAATCACCACTGGATACATGGACATCCTACATTAATTATTGAAGTGAAGTAGATACGTCAAGTGCCATCACTTTGGCAGGAAATTTGACAGATATTACGCCAATGAACTTATCCGTTAAGTGTTGCTAACTCATAGACTAAACAATTAGTAGGGTGACAATTAATTTCAATTAAAAGTTAGTTTCAAAATAATTTTTTTGCATAAAAAAAATTAGTTTTGTTTCATGTAACTGCGACTTAAACGTGATCGCCATTAATAACTGAATTGGAAAAATTGGTTCCTGATCACCAAAAAAAAATCACCATGTATATATCATCTCAATTAATAAAAAATTACGTTGAGTTGTTTTTTATATTAAACCCATACCCACCTGTGAATTCAAAACAGAAATAATATTAAGTATACAGCTACTCCATTTGTACTCTGATCGCGATGACATTGGCACTCCACTAGTAGTAGCTGCATAAGGGTGGTATTCCAGTTGTCCAAGACGTTTGTCCAATGTGCATTGGGTCTTACATTTTTTAAACACACTGTGAGACGCAAATACACTTTGTATGGAGATCTTGGACAAGTGGAATACCACCCTAAGGTAAAAAAACGAGCATCTAGTCGAAGCCACATAAGATGATAAATTGTACCAAGCAAAATTGAGCATTGCGTTACCGACATATCATTTAAATTAGAATGTTTTATTTTGACAATGATTTTATAGAAGTATGAAGTTTGTATAGGTCATTTTCATTTGCAAACAAAAGAGTACATAAACATAGAACATTGGGCAGGGCATGTCTTGGGTGGGAAGTCGAACAAAAGGCCCAATTTGAAAAGTTTCCCGTGTGGTTGTTGGCATGAATGCAACGTGACTGGCGAAGAACGTGAGATCCCATAATGCCCTATTCCTCAATTCAAATCAGGCTTAAGGTCACCGGCTCACTACATCAACTATGCTATGTAACTGTAATGATTAGGTTCATAAAAGTTGGTATCTAGACTAATTATAAATTAGACAAACAATTGTAGCGTTTCAGGAATTTAACCTGTAAAATGGTAGAAAGGAATAAAAAGTTGTATATGTAAGTTTGAGCATTTCAACAGAAATATTAAGAACTTGGAACCAATCGCTGATATAAGCTTCAAACTGTCATTTTGACGATAGCTACATTTTAATTTCTTCTTTTTAAATATCTTCAGTAATAATGCAAACTAAAATTTATAGTGTATCTACAAAAGAAAAAAAGTAGCTATCATCAAAATGTCAGTTAGGAGTACATGCTACTACTCCGTTGATTAGTTAAGTTAGATGACATGAAAAACTGGTACTCTGAATGTATATAATTTAAAATAAATGTATCTTCATTGATAAAAAAATAAATGTGACTAACACACAACTATAATAATTTTTAGTGCTTGTTATTTTTTCTCAAGAACATTACATGTCATGTTTATGGACAAGATTGTGAAAAACTAACTGTTAAACAGTGGGCATAGCTTCTGTCTGGCTGCTAGTATTATAAGTAATTAATATATTTTAGTTATTTACATAATTAAGACAAAACCATCACAAATACATGTCACAATATAAAAATGCATTTATATTATAAAAATAATTATACCTTGCATGGACAAGAGTTTCCCGTGCAACTCTGGCCAAAACATCCGCTGTCTCTACAAAAATCAGGGCCTGTTTGTCCAAAAAGCCCATGATGTGTGCAGAACGGTCTACCTTAGTAGCACTGCTTGCCCACTTGACTAGTGCCAGCAGACGTACAAACAACTGCCTCGTCCGAGCACTGAATTTGTATATCTCAATTTTACGTTCCATGTCTGTTTTACGAGGTAACCTAGGAAAACAAAGTTTAGGTGATCAACCCAGCTTTTAGTCATAATAGCCACTTAAAAAAATAAGAATCTTACAATTCTGCCAGAACTGTGAGCTCATCATAAGTCCGTTGTACTATAAAATCTATCAGTAAAGCCAATGATATAGAGCCGCCTCTGGCTCCTCCTCCCTCTGCACCCTGGTTGCACGGCTCGATAGCCACTGGTACCATGATCATCACCTTTGTGTACTAAACACCTTTCCGTGAAAGAAACTGTAAAACTACGCCTAAAACTTTGTGTATATAAATATTGATATCGAAGAAATTAATACACACAACTGCTAGTTAAAACTTTAAAGTAACTGAATAATAACTATTTTATACGTGTCTACCCTATACGATAGATAGCCTTATGATTTCATGTCAATGAATTTTATTGCTCCTTATGACTAATCACAGAAAAGCCAGCACAACTACTACTCAAAACGTAGCAATTATCGTATTCTCCTTGCACCACACCACACTGCCTGCTCTACACCCTTCCACCACCACGCCGCCCTTGAATACTATAAGTATAAGTACAGTAGCCTTTACTGTCTTTCTTTGGCCACTGCTGATCAATGCCGCTTATGCCACCACAGATTATAGGATATGTCTAAAGTATGCCAACTGCCACTGGCATTTTTTTTCTAAATCTTTGACATCGGCCTTCCACAGGCTACATAATATACATGGCCCTATTCTATATCCACGCCTCATTAAGCTGCAGCCACCTCTACAGGCTTCGGCGTGTTGGTATCTGTCTCTTACTTTAACATAAAGAAAGAAAGAGACTTCAACACAACCACTCGTCTACTTCTGCAGATGTGATGTGGCCGCAGGGTTAAGCTCGATTTACAGTGACAAGGCAATAGAAAGCATCTGATTCTATTTGTCTTTCATACCTACTTAATTATATTGCATTTCATATTTGCTTACTGGGGAGTTTTTGTGAGTTAATGTATTAGTTACCAAAAATTGGGACAAAAAATCGTCTTTTTAAGGTGTCATTTATTATTTATAATAGTGGTAATGTCTAACAAATGTAAATAACATAGGTATCCTAATAGTTTTCTTAGCACAATTTTCAAAAACTGTGTAAACTTTATGCAATAACTTGTCGAGTGGTTTCTGTAATGCCTGTATTTTTTCTAAAAGTGCTCAATAGATAATGAATGCCAGTTTAGATCTTTGGCTTACCGTATTTCTTTTTAAATATCGAAATTGGCTGTAAATAAATGTTTTCGATACTTCCAATACTTTTTAAACTTCGTATGCCGCGCTTCAAAACCGGCGGCTATCTAGTGCTCACGGATGATAAGTGATAACATCACATCACAGCGGTGCGCGCCCCTTAATTATGATCGGGTAAGTTCACAGCACTTTATCTTTTTACCGTAATTAGTTGAAACTTTCATACATTCAAAAAAATTCAAATTCAAAATTAAAAAATATTTATTCAGTAAATAGGCCACGTGAGGGCTCTTTTACACGTCGGTAATATAGAGTGAGTCTACCAGCGCTTTGGAAAGACCATCATTGCGGAGAAGAAGCGCTGCAAGAAACTCCAGCAAAAGGTAATTTTTTCAATCTTAAAAACATAATGGTACTTAACACCAAGTTACGTTAAGTAAACTAAGTTACATTAGGTAATAAAGTAATAAATAAATAAATTCTTAAAACTAACAAAAAATTAAATCATTACAAATATAAGGTGAATAAACCTTAAACAACTCTACGTCAAAAGCCATAACTAGAATAATTTATTTAACAATAAGTCCTCGCAAAAGTGAACAGACCGGACCCCACAAACAGCACCCGTTCACGAGTATGACGCGTATCTCAGCCATCGCCTCTCTCAACCATGTGTTCGGGAAAGTGGCGACCCGATCAACGATGCCGCCGTAAGCAAAGACCTTTGAGCGAGCGTGACATGCTCATGCTGCCGGACAACATGAAATTAATTTTGTGTGAAGCAGCTGTCCGGCGAGAAACATCACAGTGTGTTCTCGTTTAAAAGCGTCTTATGCACACAAGAACTAGTAAACATAAAATTGATTGCTTGAATACACAGTTTGCTTAAAGGCTAAATGATTATCAAGGTACCTTCAGATATTATAAATATCCTAGACACTATTTAAAGACATCTTGGTCATCATTGAAGTCATTTACAGTGTAATATGCCCTACCCAACAAGCAGCGCTTGATGTGGGACTTAAATTTATTGAACGGCATATTGATGATATCAGAAGGTAAGTATCTTTTTGTAAAACGTATACAGTTCCCCGCAAACGAGGTGCTTACGTCACGGAGACGATGACCTGGAAGAGCGAGCTCATCCCTATTTCTAGTATTCAAATTATGAACGTCGCGGTTATGCCTAAAATCATGTATGTGTTTGCGTACATACATGATATTCTCAAAGATATATTGAGACGCGACTGTAAGAATGTTGATTTCTTTAAATTTATCCCTAAGCGAAACACGAGACCCCAATTGATAAATAGCACGTACAGCCCTCTTCTAGTACAAAGATGATTTGGATGTCGGCCGCTTTTCCCCGCAGCAAAATTCCATAGCTCATAACACTATGGAAATAACTATAGTACACAAGTCTCGCCGTCTCGACGTCAGTAAGTTGTCGAATTCGCTTTACCGCATAAGCCGCCGAACTTAGTTTACCTGCAAGTGTGGATATATGAGCACTCCATTGCAGTTTCGAGTCAAAAGTGACACCTAATAATACTGTTCTATCTTCGAATTACAGTGGCTCAACCTTCAGTCTTATTCTATCCACATTCATGCTTTTCACGTTGGACAGAGAAAATTTAATGCACTTGGTTTTCTTGGCATTTAAAAGTAAGTTGTTGGCTGTAAACCAGTCAACAATTGTAGACAACGCAACATTGATGTCATTATAATTATCTTGTTCCCTATCCGCTTTAAATATAAGTGACGTATCGTCAGCAAACAAGACTATTTCGTGTTTATCGCGCACTACATACGGGAGATCGTTAATATAGATTAAAAATAAGAACGGGCCCAGGATAGAGCCTTGAGGCACTCCCATAGCAACAGATGACCCAGAAGATTGTGTTCTGTTAATGTCTACCCGCTGAGTTCTTTGAGCAAGGTAAGATGTAAGAAGATCAAGGGCACCGTTTTTGATGCCATAGTAGCTTAACTTCCGCACTAACGTAACATGATCAACACAATCAAATGCCTTGGACAGATCACAAAACACTCCAATTACATCTAGTGATTTCCAGGCATCAAAGATATGTTTTACCAAAGTTGAACCGGCATCGGTAGTAGATCGTCCCTTGGCAAATCCGAATTGACTTCTATGAAGTAAGTAGCTCATATTGATTAAAGTGTGAGGATATTTGATGAAGAACTAATTTCTCAAAAAGTTTACTTAGTGCTGGTAGTATTGAAATCGGTCTAAAATTTGTGGGGTCTGATTTTGCTCCTGACTCAAACAAGGGTATAATCTTACCATGTTTCATAAGATCAGGAAATACTCCAATATCGATACATTTGTTAAACATAGTAACTAGGTAAAGCGCAGTTGACTCTAAGATGGAGTTGAGTACTGTAACTGAGAGGCCCCTAAGATCTTCAGTCTTTTTGACATTAAGAGACCTAAACGTTTTCATCACAACTTTAGAGGTGACATGATAAAAATTAAACACATTCGTGCATTCCTTAACATTAGATCTTAATAATATTTCAGCCTTACGAGTATCACGAGATGATAGTAAAGATAAAGTGGTCTCCAAAGTTATATTAGTAAAAATCGCTCGAATTCTTTTGACACATCAAGGTCCGAGTTTACTAGAGTATCTTCAACTTGCAGGCTGTAGTGCGGGTCTCTAATTCTAGTTCTGCCGGTTTCAGTGTTAATTACATTCAAACAGGTTTTAATCTTGTTGTTAGATTTACAATTTTTATTCCAATAGTACTCGGACTTCGCAGCAGCACAAATCTGCTTGAATTCCTTAGAATAAATTTTGACATACTCTAGAAACTCAGGCCTATGATCGACAGCTCTTATAGTTATAGCATACAACTCATACAATTTATACCTCTTTTCATGAAACTCCGGTGTAGCCCAATCATTAAATTTCGTACCTTGCTTGGCTTTTACCTTTGTCAGGCTAAATCATGCATCAAATTCTTAAATAATACAACTAAATAAAGAAGTACATAAACTATACGGATCTTCCCCAGTACACGTCATATATCTCAGATGGTTAGTGACCTTAGGTACTATTCAATAATTCCAATCGATTTTCAGTAATTTGTCTAAGTATAAACTCTTGGGGGGCATTATCAGTCTTCCTCTTAAAGGAAGCTTGCTGGCCGCAGTGATCCGAACTTAAGATATTGATTACGGATTTCTGAATAGGGTCAAAATGACCAAATATATTGTCAATACACGTAGCACTCGTTGCTGTAATTCTTGTTGGCTCATAGAACAGATTGACTAAATTGAAAGATTTAAAAGCATTCAGTAAGTTAACAAACGTGGGTGATTTGTCTAGCAGATTAATATTAAAATCACCACAAACAACAATACACTTTTTAGTACTAAAAACACAACTAAGAACATTCTCTAAAATGCTCTCATAAAAAGCCTGTAATCCGCCGTAGGGGGCCTGTATACGCAAATAATAATAAATTGCTCCAATTCAACACACGCAACTTCAATATGACGTTCAACTGACTTCGCAACAATATCTTTGCGCTCCTTACATTTAATGTTTCGTCTGACCATTATCAGGGATCCGCCTCGACTGCAAGATTCACAAGATTGTCTAGCAAACATGCTAACAATATCATGATTATTAAAATTAAACATGCACTCATGACCCTTAACCTTTCGGAACCCAACTTTGCAAAACGTCAAACCCTCTGGAGCCCACGCATTTTTTTGCGCAAAGCGTTGGCATCATGAGATGCCAGTGGGTATTCTAGGAAGTGAAATACAGGATGTCGTTAAATTCCCTACCTAAAATATAATAACACATCCAGAAATAAACCATATTTCCGAAACTATAGGTGTAAATTCGAACGCAGGTATTAGAGCATCTTAAGATGCCAGTGGGCACCAACGTAATATGGCTATGACATCTTAAGATGTCAGTGGGTTCCGAAAGGTTAAGCCAATGCTCAGTGACACATAAAACGTGTAGGTAGGTATATTAGCACTATCTATAAACAAACTAATTTCTAGTTCCTTATTCATTCCTCATTCCATATTATTTGCCAGCATAAAAACATTCAATTTAAATAGGTACATATTCTGTGCAAGCGTAAAAAGGTTTTCTTAAGCGGCTTTTTTCCCGAGTTTTGGGATACCGCCTGATAAGTTACTTACGAGTAAGTATATACGGTATATACTGTCGTCGCCATGTTATGGAGTCAACGCCTACATTATTACGATCACAAGACGGTAAAAAAAGACACAACACAAAAATAATAACATGTTTATATTATACAATACAATAGTTTCGGAAAAAAAACAGTTTTGAACTTCAATTATATAAACAAAATTTTAAAATGTGTTGTTGACATTCTATGGCAACATAAATAAATAAATATTTTGCTTTACGCGGCACTCTCCCAGCGGCCGTAGACAACTTGTCAGGATATAAATTCGTATATATTTCAAGTGACTCTATCTCGATTAAAGTTAAGAATAAGGGTATTTATCAGTGAGTTACTAAATAACTATAATAAAATTAGTGATCTTAATTCGGACTCAAATTATCTTTTATTAACGCAGAAAATAGCTGGATATAAATTTTTTTTCTATATAATCGGCGCTCTTGTGAAGTGCGAGCACCGTGAATAAAGGTGGTGATAGACTTGAGCATTTGCTAGTAATGCTCGCCGAAATGAGCGTTTCGATTGGTGGTACGAAATGAATAACCATCAGACCGCAGATTTCGGCGGCGAACATTATAGCGAATGTGCTCAATGAAATCAGCCCTTAGACAGCGGATTATCCAACACTCTACTTGTTTTCTCCTCGTGTCTTACCTAAGGCCCTACTTTGAGAATCAAAGTTACGTTACGTTACCTACGTGAAGTTACGTTAGCTCCATTCCTGTCACTCGTTATTCGAGGATAAATCGAGAGAAATGGATAGAGTTAACGTAACTTCGAACTTCGATTTTCAAAGTAGGACCTCTGTAAATATTCGTCGGATATGTGGTGGGCCCATTATTTCCTCAATCTATGTGACAGTAAAATTGACATGACATAAGTGTGTTGTCTGTGTTATCTGTCTACTTCGTCGTTCAGTTCATGTTCATTCTTCATTCTTTTTCTTTGCGGAGAGTTGTGACTGTCTCGCTAATTTTGATTTAAATGATAAACAAAGCTTTCTTTAAATCCAACAGTGAACCGATATAAATTAGAAATCAACCGAGACTTTATTAAGTTTCACTAAAACTTCTCTAATTTGGCCTATCAGTAAACATTAACGTTTGTATTCATTCTATTTACTTAAATTTGTTACTTGACCTTTTTGTAATGCTACATGAACGTTTTCCTTATAGTAAGGAAGTTTAGTTTTTTTTTTCTATTCTCAAAAACTTTGTGCTCGTCGCCTATCAATTATAGGAATACGCGAGTGGTCAACATGGGATTGCTTACTGAGGGAAGTCCACTTTCATGGGAAGAAACAAAAGCTCTGGCGGAACATGTCAGGCAGCACGGGATCGAGCAGTTTATCAACCTGTACGGTAAGCTGCGGGAGCGCACCGGCGATGTGCTCAAGTGGGGGGACGAGGTAAATCCGACACTGATGTTATTTCTAGTAGGTCATCACAAGATGACAAACTAATACAAACCATAGCGATTACGAATATTGTGCTTATCTTTATTTATTATGATAGCTTTTGTATTAGGATTCGTAAAAAAATATCTTCCTGATGTTTTACCACCATTACCATCATTACTTATACAAAACATTATTTGTTTCAAGCTTTATTTAACCTACATATAAAAAAAAACAATATCAATAATTAAAAATAACTACATCATGTTGCTGCTCAATCACCAGACCTTTCGTTAGTGTAGGATCACATGTTAGTGATGTGAGAATGTTTTCCAAATTAATGGTTGTACCAGAAACTAAGAAAACTTTTATTTAAGGGATTATACCACAGTGCAACAAATTAGTATGAAGTTAGAAAGTGAAAAAATAGAAATTAAAGAAACTATGATTAAAATTACATTTCCAGGTTACAAAAACATGTTTTTTTTTACCACTTACGTCAGTAGAAGTGTTTTCCAGTAGATGACTTAGTCTAACTTCTTTTAATTTAGATTTTTTTTTGACTCTACTTTGAATGCCATATATTAGATACATTTAATACATTTTGTCACATCACTAACAACTGTCTGCTACCAATTTGCTATATAGAAACTGGGGTCTACTAATCACACACATATTGTAATTTGTTAAATCAATTTTACTTCAATTGTAGGTGGAGTACATAATAGTTAAGTTTGATGATGAAAACCAACGTGCTACAGTCAGTCTCAGGGCAGGGGAGTTACTACCTCAACTGCAGCAAAAAGAATCATTGGATCCACAGAGTAATTATTTCTCTTAGTATTTAAAAGTATTAAGACTATTAAGACAAGATAGTAAGAATGATGTTGCTTGCCATAAATACTTGCTCCATGGGAACTAGTGGTGGGAAAACACATTTAGTATCAATTCTCTGAATAGCCAAAAGGAACTACAAAGTAAAAAATGTTTGCTGTATTCCAGTGGATTTGCAAAGTTATTCAAATCTTCCAGATCACGGTAGTCAAATTATTAATTGCAATCTAACCCTGCGGGCCAATTGTCTAACGCACTCACAATCATGATCATTTTCATTTTGAAAATCAAAGGCTTGTCTGCATACAAAATGACAACAATTGTTCCCCTTTGAAGTAAATTCCGATTGCAAATGCATTAGGCAATAGGCCAGCAGGTCATGGACATGTTCGAACTTCGTTATTGCGGGAGCAAAAACAAATCTATTAAAGATCACATATATCAGAAAGTCTGTTTAGAACAAATATAATATTCTGCCTATACATTCTAAGCCTCTAAAAAGTTCTTCATATCTAGTACGAAGTTTTCGCTGGAAAAGGTCAAACAAACTTTTCTTGCACTGCGTAAAAGCTGCCCTATAAGTCAAAGTGTGAATTAGAAATGTGTCATCACAATATCACACTAGCTTCTGCTGTTTATTTACTTCTTGCATTGTAGTCATGGTGTGGCACATATTTCAACAGTTCTTTTAAAAACCCTAATGTTCCTAAGCAGTTTTTTGATTATATTATCAGAAACAATGGCTTCGAAAGTTGCATAAATGGTTTCCTTTATCTTTTAAACCGTGTCCAAAAAATATGAAAAAAATACACAAAGGTAATGCTTATTAAATACTTCGAAAAACCGTTTAAGTTATTGCCGCAAAACGCCGTGTCTCAACAAAAAACTCTTTTGCTGAGTATGCGTTGTTTTAGGGATCCTGCCGTTTGGCCAAAGTATTTATGGTCAAATATATCATTTCCCAAAACGTCCGCGACGTCCTTCACGCCGCAGAAGGCAATACTCGCACATCCGGCGGGCAAGAGCCCATTAGTGCGGCTAACGATGCCGCACTGCCAAACAACTAGGTTCGGTGTGCCTCCTGTTAGAGGCACGCCACCAAAGCCCGAATAAAGTAGTGACGGTGTTCCGCCCACCAACTACGTAGTCATTCCAAAAAAAAAAAAAAAACCCAAAAAGCATTTTGTATTATTTTGGTTTTATATACGATATATCGAAAACGCTTGCTACATAATATTAGGTTAGGTTACACATGTGACTACATAAAAAATATATCAACTGTGACGGGAACATATTTTTGTGAAGTGAATATTTGGGAAAGTTGTTTTGAGATAGTTGTTTGTGTTTGTAGCAATGGCTTTTATGGTTTGACATGCTCTTGCTCGGTTTTTATTTCTAATTAAGGTATTTATATGTCTGGTTATAAATAATACATTAGTAGGTAAATGTTATTTTCTGGTTTCAAGGTGCGTTAATTAAGTGCCACACCAACTCTGTCCTGCAATTAGCTATTAATTTTTCATGTCTGACACTTACTTAACACCGCTAGTCATATTATTAAGTATGACATCAGTCTAGGGTTAGGATTCTCGTGGCATTTTTGGACGAGTAATGCAGTAGCAAATACTAACTTGCAAATAGCGAAGAAAGCAATAAGTACTAATTGTTCAGCTTGTACAGTAAGTCTAACGCAGATGAAAACATATAACGTGCTGAAACACATCAATAGTACTCAACACCAAATGAATTGTGGCGACCAACATGACTTTGTTTAAGACTTGTGCATATTTCTCATTGCGTGTAATGTTCCTTGGAATTGGGTAAACCATCCGGATATTCGAGAGCTTTTTGAAAAATCAACTATTTGTTAAAAATTTACATGGCAATAATTGATAAAATAAGACTTGCAGTTTCCGATAATACGAGGGCTGATTGGAAAGTTCGCGGCCTGACCATTAAAAAAAAAAAAAAAAAAAACAGCCGCCATTTTGAACTGTCATTATTCAGTTTTCATCCCGCGAAATTTTAACTGGAAGACGAAATTTAATATAAATTTTACGTCTGATTTAAAAATACGTGTAAACAGATTTTTGATAATGGACAATTTGGAGCAACGTGCTGTAATTAAATATCTTCATAAAAAAGGATTGACTCCGAAACAAATTTATGAAGATATGCAGTGTACATTGGGGCAATCCTGTCCATCATATACGATGGTAAAAAAGTGGGCAGCTGAATTCAAGCGGGGACGAATCAGTATCGCAGATGACCCTTGTCCCAGAAGGCCAACCACTGCGACCAATCCACATAATGTGGCAATTATATGCGACATGATAATGAAAGACCGACGGTTAAAAGTAAGAGAAATAGCTGACATCGTGGGCATCTCCTATGAAAGAACCCAAAACATTATAGTCAACGAATTAGGTTTTTCGAAGGTGTCGGCGAGATGGGTTCCAAAGCTCCTTTCAGTGGAACAAAAAATCACTCGTCTAACAATTTCACGCGACTGTCTAGACCTGTATGAAGCTGACCCTCAAGACTTTTTGGACAGATATGTTACTATGGATGAGACATGGGTCCACCACTACATGCTCGAGACTAAACAGCAATCGAAGCAGTGGGTTCGTGCTGGATCTCCGCCTCCCAAAAAGGCAAAGGCCATTTTGTCGGCGAATAAAGTCATGGCATCAGTCTTCTGGGACGCAAAGGGAGTAATAATGGTTGACTATCTCCAGAAAGGTACCACTATAAACTCGGACTATTATTGCGAACTTTTACGGCGATTTCGAGAGGAACTGAAAGTAAAAAGACCCGGATTGTTGACAAAAAAAGTTCTCTTTCACCAGGACAACGCACGTGTGCACACGTCACTAAAATCGATAGCAGAAATTCACAATTGTGGGTTTGAATTATTGCCCCACCCGCCTTATTCGCCGGATTTGGCACCGTCGGACTTCCATCTATTTCCAAACTTAAAAAAACACATGGGCGGTAAGAAATTTTTGACCAACGACGAGGTCCAAGCTGAAGTGGACACCTATTTTAAGGACCTGGAGGAAAGTTTCTTCAAAAGTGGTGTATTGGCTTTGGAATCCAGATGGAACAAGTGCAAAGACCTCGACGGGGACTACGTAGAGAAATAAAAATATTAAAAAAAAACCTTGGATTTCATTTCATACTTAGGCCGCGAACTTTCCAATCACCCCTCGTAATTCATGGCATGTCTTTATTTATAAAAAGTCATGTTACTTGTTATTTTTTTTGTAATGTATTTGGTAGGCTAGGTACCTACCTATTATTATTTAAAGGAATTTTAGGACGCTATTGTTAAATGAAAGTAACTTTAGGTAGTGTATTTTTTGGCATCAGGCATAGTTTCATTTATGCATTAAGCACCATGTTTTCCCTTCGTACTTTTTTAAAAGTTTCAAAAAACAGGTTCAAACTATTACAATACATTTCACATTCCATGACAATTTAAACAACTTACTTTTTTTCCTCTTTTTTTTTTTACATTTATTATATCATAAAAGTATCTATAATAACGACTCCACTGCACTTAGTTCAAAATTGCCACCAAACATCCCAACTCTAGATATCACTCATAGTCTAGTGCTCTCGCAAATTAATTATCTGTTGATTTATAGTATAATATTTTTTTGATTTTGCACCAAAGCATTTGGCTAAGGAGGACAGTATCATTTCTTAACCTGATTGACCGTGGAGCTTTAACAACTGCCAGCAAGGGAGCCCCACTGCGACTTACTTGTTTTAACTTTATTGTGGCATTACTGCAGTCACATTCAGTCTATACTATACGTTCTTTACTGTATCTTTACTGTATAGGAAAGTTAAGAACATAGGTAATTCTTTTATAAATAATAAAGCTCAAAGCGTTATTTGATTACCAAGGTGACACGGAAAACACATTTTAAGTCACCTTAAACTTTTTGAGATATCGCGATTAGAAAGTTAGGAACCATATCATAGCGTACGTTATTTTTGTGTAGGGGTTTTTTCAAAGTAGAAATAAGCTAATTATCTGCAAGTTCATAGCTAACTCTCCTATCTAAGATTAAAATCTCTTTTTTATGTTCTTTCCGTGTACCCTTCATATTGCAACATAACATTGGCAAATAAATAAAGAGTCAATCATGATGGGCGCACATCAATCTGAGCAATTGCTCGACGACATGAGCATTCGATCGAGCGGCAGTATAGTCGCGAGCGAATCAACAAAATAATGCTTAGATTTGCATTTGGCGAAGCTTTTGCAGAGCCGAACAATTGCCATTGTTCCGCAAGTTTTTTTTTTGATGAAAATTTACTTGGGCGTTCGTAAAAATAATTCACAAAATATTCGTACGGTTGTTATGGCTCTATTTAGTTCGTAATTTTTAGTACGATCAAAAAGGAACCCTTATGGTGAAACTTCGGTGTCTGTCGGTCATTATGACTCTTTTTCTCAGCAACTACAGATTCTATCATAAAATAATGGCATAGGGATTCTACCTTCGGATTTGAGTGGCGCACGTTGTCGGATTTGAGCTCTCAAGTTCTCGTGGATTTTTTTCGCGTTAAACCTGTAGTTTTTTGTGTGTATTTTTGTTGTGGGTGTTTGGTTGGTGTTGGTTTGTATATTAAAATATACGGGTAAGTGATTGTTACCGGAGAAGCCGGCAGTATTTCTAATGTGAGATTGTTGCCGGCTTTTCCGCGTCGCATCATGGCGTCTGGTGGTAACTTTGACCCCGGGATCACTCGGGTTGACCCGGTGTCGGGGTTATCATCTCCGGAACACTCAATGGAGATTATTGAGGACCCTCCGTCCCCTTCGTGCTATTTGGACATTGAAGAGTCAGTTCCTGTTAGGAAAAGAGATCATTCGGCTATCGCCAATGAGCCAAGTTCCCCCGAGCCTACAGAGCCGCCGAAAATGTTACGTTCTGAGTCAGTCTCCGTGTCTCAGCATGACTCACAAAACATACAAAATTCCCCTTGCTCAATCTACGCCTAATCAGTCGCAGCGTCACTCGCAGAGCCCAACAAATTCGCCGTCGCTCCACCGAAATGCTTACATTTTATCGGATAGCGGGCCTTTTGTGGTTCACGTTGTTCGCGAAGTAGTGGAGCCGGACTCGGGTGTCCATATAAACCATATAAAGTTTGGTCAATTCCTGTTCGCCAAAAAAGTTTCAGGTATTAAGGAAGGCGGTATAAAAAAATTTGGTAGGAACAGGATGGGTGTGGAATTCATTAGCGCGGTTAAAGCTAATGAATGACTTCCTCACAAATCTAGTTATCGAAACTGCAAAATACAGGTCGTTCATCCCCTCTTTTAATGTCTCGCGAACTGGGATAGTTAGGGGTGTCCCGAAGGACTTTTCTAATGAGGAGCTCCCAGATCTAATGGTAACTCCTCATGGTTTCGGAAAGGTTATAAAGGCCAGGCGCCTGAATTATAAAGTCAGAGACCTTAGCGGTGGTGTCCCTCAGTGGGCCCCTTCGGAAACTGTGGTATTGACCGGGAAAAAAACAAACCTAGACTGGTTATCAGCTTTGAAAAAGTCTTAACGCTGAGAGCTCCTGTCCAGAAAAGCCTAGCCTTACCTCTTTTCTCCATTCCATTTGAGGCAATAGTTCACCCTCCTAATGTCTTCTATAACTGCGGTATTTCAAAAAACTCTTCTACTGCTAATTCTATCTTCAATAAATATGTTAAAACTCATTTCCCTTCCCACTTAACTTTTTTCACAGATGCTTCTAAACTCTCAGATTTAGGCTGTGTCTGGTGTGCTGTAGTTTGTCCTATGATTAAGTATTCAGCCATGTTTAACCTCCCCCCAGAGTCATCAGTCTTCTCAGGTGAATGTCTTGCCCTGTGGAAAGCTGTGGAACACATTTTCGCCAATAAGATCCCTAGATCAGTCATCTTCACGGACTGCCTTAGTGCTCTTCAAGCCATTTCCCTCCATCCTCTTAAAAATTGTGCTCGTCACTTCATTGTTTGTCAGTTAAAACAATGTATTTTCTTGTGCCACTCGTCTAACTTGGAGGTTTCTTTTGTGTGGGTCCCTAGTCACTGCAATATCTCTGGTAATGAAGCTGCAGATCAGGCAGCTAAGGTAGCAGTAATTCATGGAGATGATTCCCCTTTTAAATTTTTCTCTCCAGATCTAAGCCATATTCCTGCGAATTCCCTAATTAAAAAATGGTCTGCTTGATGGTCTTCCTCTAAAAAAACTTATTACTATTCCATGATTCCATCTAGGCCTTGGTTCTTCAAAAATCGATCAATTTCTAAAAGACATACTAGTGTTATTATTAGGGTTAGGACTTTTGGTAGCATATCGTGGTTCTAGAATCCATGGTCGCTATTTCCTAATTATTATAATACATGACAGTTTGACCTTTAGTATTGTCATATTTCAAAATAAACTAAATACATGTTTAGTTCGGTTTATCTTCATATATACCTACTAACATTTGCTTGTTTTAACGCTTTCACAGCAGGGATATCTTCCATAACATAATTAATTTAAATTGGTCTAGCGGTTTAATGAAATGAATAAATGAATTTTGAAATATTAAAATAATGAAGGTCAAAATCAAAGTGGTACGTATTATAATAAATAGGAAGTAGCTACTCCATGGATTCTAGAACCACGATATGCCACGAAAAGTCCTAACCCTAGTTATAATAAGGCTTCGGCTTGGACGTGTTTGCTCGCCGGAACAGCTCCATAGATTTAAAATTAGAGTCTCTCCCCTTTGTGACTGTGGAAAAGAAATAGGAACAGTGGACCATATATTTTTCAATTGTCCCATTTATAACAGCACATGTGATTTGTATTATCTTCTATCTAAAGCTTCTATCCCCCTTCCTACTAATATATCGTCTCTCCTGTGTCACATTGACTGTAAAAAAATTGTTGCTATAATTTGTAAATTTATTGACAAAAATAATATTGAACTCTAACATAATATTTTCTTAAACTTTTTGCTATTCTTTTTTCTTAACAATCAATATATTGGTGATGGTTGCTTTGTGTTTGTCCTTTTCTTCAGGTTTAGCGTTCTATTGTATATTGTATTTTCTTATTTTAATTTAAATTTCTAACGCGTGCAAAGCTCGGATCTTGACATTGGCAGAATTGTGCTGGCAATCAGTCACAGAGGCCATAAATAAATAGAAGAAGAAGAAGAAGAATAATGGCATAGTTATACAACTATAAAGCATTTGTCACAGCAAAAACATGAACTCTCGCACTCCCTAATAATATTAGTATAAATAATTTACAAAAAGTGACTGGTCCCCCCTTATCTTCAAAGTGAATTCGTCAAGATACAAGGCAAGAGCATGTCGGACCATGCTCAGTGTAGGATTCCGAATCCTTTGCTACAAACAAATTAGACCTCACGACAAACTTAACTTGGCCGTTGGAAAACTGTTATGCTCTTACATCGACATAGGTCGCGGTCAGTTTACCAACACCGCAAATAAGTTACATTTAAACCGTTTTTGCCTAACTCAAGAACCAATGAAGTCAACTTAGTCGTGATAGTTTTCCTATTAATTTCATTATATGTGCTTTCACTTATGATATTTTTTAGATTTTTAGTAAGTATTTGTAGTTTGGGGTGTAAGGGACACTTGACTCTAACAAAAAATAGCCCTTTAAAGTGCATCTCCACGTTATCTGTAGGGGAGGTACATCACAAGATTTCATTTTACCACTTTGTAGGCGTGACTTGCCATGCCATTTGACATGCCAAATTACACCTTTCTAGTAATTATTCTCTCTAAGCTAGGCTACGGACGTACGGAAGGACATGGCGAAACTATAAGGGTTCCTAGTTTGACTACGAAACCCTAAAAATATTAAAATATAAACTATATGTATTATTGACTAACTAGACATGAGGTGTTTTTTGAGTGCGAGGCACTTCAAATTAGGTTTTACCATTGATTTTTATGAATGTGTAGGTATATTTTTAACTTATATTATAATTTACATTTACAAGGAAATATCAGCATTCAAATAGAGTAGTACCGTACGACTAAGTATTTTCTTTAGATGAGTAATATGACCAAGGCCATTGAAACGCTTCAATACTGCCAGTCATCATGGCTTAGATAAGCGTGACTGAGTTACCAGAATATAGAACTTATTATGCAACACAGTACAGGCACAGTATAGAGAATAGTAGCTCGACTTCAAACAAAAGTACATCGCGTCGCGCGGCTTGCATGTGTGCGTACGCGGTCGTACGGCTGTGGGCGGGGTACCATCCTCATGAAACTACGTCTCTGGTCTGATTCGTACTGATTTGTCATTTCGTTCGGTCACGTTTGATTGAGGAGCGCGTACCTATTTAAAATATCGAGCGAATATTTTCACCGAAAGGTTGTATGTATTGTTTAGTAGGTATACGGGTGCCCAAAAAATGGTATTGTGTTTTTGTAAATCGGCATCTCGTCAATCAGCATTTTTATTTTTATTACCTACTAGCGACCCGCCCTCGCTTCGCTTCGGTTTATATGAGTTTTCTGTAACACCCGTTCATAAAAAAATCATTTATTATACATGTAAACCTTCCTTTTGAATCCCTCTATCTATTAAAAAAAACCGCATCAAAATCCGTTGCGTAGTTTTAAAGATCTAAGCATACATAGGGACAGACTGCGGAAAGCGACTTTGTTTTATACTATGTAGTGATTCTAGCACTCAAGTGTACCTACACGTTACTTGTTTAAATTATTCGTCGTTATTCTCAGCGATGTACCGCGTCAGCGCACGGGAAAACCTAAGCTGGTTTTTGTTGCGCTTCTCAAATGTAAAATGTATTAGGTAAATATGTTTCTTTTTCTTGTTACTCAATAAATAAATAAAATAATAAATACTTTGATTATAATTTATAATTCATAGATCAAAGTTTGCCCAAGTAGGTGACTAAAATAGAAGAAAAAGTTTGTACAACCCTGGGCGCCCGAGCGGCAATAGGTATTATAATGTCGAACTACTTTTTTATTTATACTTTAGTAGGTACCGGTCGCTATTGCTGAGTTCTTAAGTAGGTACGGACTATGTTAAGCATTTCGAGTCCTGGCGCGTCGCCGAGCTGTGGTGATTAGTAGTAATAGTAACCTCAAATGAAACTGCAATGAGCCCTCGCTTTAAAATCTTATTTTTCCGACACATGAAATGAAATGCTCAAAATATATTTATTTATTTATGAGAAACAAAACTAAAATAAGTATTAACATGAGTATGGTTCATTATGTAACATCAATGAAATATAATCATATCTTTGAATACATTATTATTTACTTTTTTGAAACTGAAATTAAAGCAAATTTTCCTATTTATAATATTTAAAGTACCCCTCCATGTGGCATTCCCATGGGACACCTTGTAAGACAGGTGTTTACGATTTTAAAGTTAATAAGGAAAATAAAATAAAGCGTTCATTTAAATAATGCAAAAACAATAATTAAACGAGCATTCTTCCGCGTTACGCGCCGTCTAAAGCCAAAAATTTCTGCCCTTATGACATTGCACATAATTTAGATGATACGTAGGAGATCCCGCTCTTTGGTTTAGATGGGCAGATATAATGTTATTAGTTTAATTCACTTGGAGTATGCACGTTCAATCATACCTCACATATTTATCATATCCTTGAGTTAGTCTGAGTTATCTCTGCTATCAGTAAACAGTGCTTTCGTTACGGCGGATCTCCGTTACTACTGCTGCATCCGATTCACTACTAAATAATAAAATAGGAAACAAAACAATACTGGACTAAAAGTGGCAGATTTCATTCGATACTATAATTATTTTTAATTCAATTATACTCGGTTGGATTCAGGTCAACATATGATAAGGAGCGTGCATTACTCATGAACATACCAAAACTGAACTGATTTATTAAATTCGAGTTATGCAATTTCTTTTAGTAAGTATGTGTTTATTTTTACAGTCGCTGACGTAATAATAGGGCCATTGTGATAAAAGCATAAAACCTGTAGCACAGTTAGAGGACACCATTGTGATTATTTTAACATGTGGGGCCAGCTGGGGTTGGCCCAAACGTTTTTTAGAGGTCAAATTCGATATCAAGGACCTTTTTTCCGTTGTAATGTATTTTGGTGAAGACAAATGGGAAGGGTATAAGGAATCGACATCTGAAAACACATTTACACACCACCTCCTTTCTAATGACACCTTAACCATCAAAATCGGTTCAGTAGTTTAGGCGGAAGTGTTTTGTACATTTGAGAGACATTTAGCGGAGTACTGAATAGTTGCTAAAAGAAAACAATTTGGTTTACAAGAACTAAAAGCATTGAAGAGCATCTGGGTCATTCTGGGTCAATCAACTTTTCTTTGTACCTCGTTGCAATGGTGACGTCTCCTTGGCCACTCTTTAAAACTATGATTTCAATGGATAAGGTCCACTAAAAATCGGTTTTATTGGCAATTACAAATCCATTCTTTAATGGCCTTACTTCTGAGTGTGCTAGAAGTATATATATATATATATTTAAGAAACTCTTTCGTTGTAGTCCAGGAGACACGGGACAGAATAAAAACAACCAAAAGTTGATCCACCCATCTACTCTTTATCTCAGGTCAATTAATAATTTAACATCAAACAATTTAATTATTAGCAATACCTAAAGCAAAGGCACAGAACAGAGCATTTAAGCGCAGCTTTGCTACATTTGCAACACCCCCTACACCCCTTAGAATTGCAGCAAATCAGCAGGTATAGTATGAAAACGTTGCCTCTGGAAGAGTTGTCCGAAGAGGCTGCCATCCAGTCGTCGCCTCCTTCGCCTCGCGAGAAAAAAAAACTTCAATTAGATAGCTCCACTGTCAAAACAGTAAAAATAATGTGATCCTATTGGTGGATTTTTGCTTTACCCACTGAATAGCTATCTTGACAAAATGTTGGAAATTTACAAATTCTTATTTTTTTGGATTCTTATATTATAGGGTTTATTTATACAGGGTTGAAAAAACGGACGCTACATGGATGGCAACTACCTTAAATATTGGAAATAGCAAGATCTACCCAAAGGACACTTAGTTTTATTTTTGAAATCAAAAATACTGTATTTGTGTATTTTTATATAAAAATCCTCTTCCTTAACGGGGAATTGAACTGGTGCAATATGACTAAAACAATAAAGTCTTATGATACAGATCGAAAGGGTCATTGATAGTGATCATTTATAACACAATAAATAAGTACACCTTTAAATTAAATAAAGACCGCAAAAAACCCTTTGTCATATTTGACTAGGGTAGTGATTCTATGAACATCGACAGTCGGACGGACGGACGAGTGAATATCCAAGCGGCGAGTTTAAGTAGTCCCGTCAGTGCCAACAAAACATAATTTTAGCGCGTGCATTTTCAATTTAGCAGCTTGGTTTCTGCCGATGGATCGAACGTATAAGGCTGCTTAATTGAAAATGCACGCGGTAAAATGTGTTTTGTTCGCTCTGACGGGACTACCTAACTCGCCGTTGCGATTTCACTCGTTCGTCAGCCCGTCCGTTGTTTTTAAGAGAATCACTTCCCAGTTCGATTTCCGGTTAAGCCAGGTAGGTATCTGCCGCTGGGAATGACTGAAAACTAGAATTACAATAGTTAACATCGGTAAGTGTAAGTTCAAGTATTGAGAGTGACTTTTGTTACTTGTTCCCACGCTGTGAACAGCTGGGAAAAATATCTCAGTAGTTCCCACCTTTCGAAAAATATAATTGTTATTTATCGTCTTCATCTCCTTGCTTAACATTAAATAGTGTGCGGAGGAAGCAAGGCAGTGCTAGCAGTACGCAATATTCCAATGTATGCTTACAGAATTTCAGTTTAACCCTTAAATTGGCAAAAATAAAAATCCGGTTACGTGCGAGTCGGACTCGCCCACCGAGGGTTTCACCGCTCAGTAGGTATTATTATATTACGATTTCGAATCGAATCTGCGCGAGCCCAACTCACCCTTGTTAGTATTGGTTTTTTTTCAGGGCTTGTACCATACCAAATTTCACGCGTGTATGTTTTACCGTTTTTACGTACAACAAAAATAAAAATATATTGAATAAAAAAGTTTCTTGTATGCGGAGTGCGACCTCTTTATTATTTCACTTTCTTTATTTCTCTATATTTGTTAGTAAATCCATCTTAATAACACATTTTGAAAAAAAAACACCCGTAATCTTTTACAGTTCAAATGATTCAACTGTTTTCTCGTCTACCCCATAGCGTGGGGTGTCGTTGGATAGGTCTTCCAAAAATATTGCGGGTTTGTCAAAAAAGTTTTCGATTAAGGGACTCGTTTGTGAAAAGTAATAAAAGTAAAAATCTGAAACCAATCTTTTAAGGAAAACTATCACAACAAGTAGACTTGTTTCGTTCCTGAAATACAGGCGACTAGTGTTTATATACCTACTAAAATCATCTAAGACAACCAAATAACTTTAAATAGAGAATTAGTTCATACTTGTTGTTTCTTGACTTAGTTTTCAGACAGACATACTCTTACCCACTGATCAGACTTGGAACTGCAAATTTCTTATTCGGGAGGTCACGCTTACGTACGTACGTACGTGCTACGAAAAGCCCTTTTAAATTGTCAGATTGTCACAAGTCGTCACACTTTTTACATACGTGCTATTTGAAACCTGATCGATCACTAATATCAATCAATACGCCAGTATATTGTAATGTTTTGGTAAGGAAATCGTATACATCTGACAATAAGGCCCAAAACCGAAATGTCATTTGTTTAAACTTTCGCATTTAAACCTACAGTCTCTAAAACGCTGACTTCACAGAAACAATCAGGCGAGTGCCGCACTCTCGAGTTACACTCTGCTCTCCCCTAGACAGGGCGCATGCATAAGTCACACAAATCGTGTTGCGTATGCAACCTTATGCATAACCTAAGAGGGTTTGGTATACTTCGGCTAATGAAGTGTAGATGAGATTCTTTACTTTAAATGACATAGCTTCTGTATGAATGATTTCAGGTACGCTTAAATTCTTAGAAAATAAGCGTTGCTTGTCTGATTATGAGTAGGTAACGCAAGATAAGTCATTTGCTTATTTGAAGGAGATATTTGTTTACCCTACTCAAGGAAGTGTTACTTTAACGTATAGAAAATCGTTTTAGTTGAATGTAGAACTTAAGATTGAGTGAAATCTGAAATGCAGTGTGTAGATAATATTTTGACGATAGCTATTATAAGTCAGCTCTTAAGGAATATAATATTACATTCCTTATTCCATAAGATTACCATTTGTTACTCGCGGCGGCAACGCATCTGCGATTCATTTTTAGATGATGCGGGAGTTTTTTTTTTTGAATAAAAATTGGTTTGCGTTTGACCTCAGTCTCATCTTAAGTGACGACGAGGTCGGAGGTGGTACGTGCTTACCCAGAAAATGCCTACACACTTTATTCGTTCGCTCCTCTAGTATACATTATTAAGAAGACTAAGAATGATCTTTACAACTTTTCGACACATAATGTTCGTTCAGGTTCAAAAGTGGCAAAGGACATTTTTGGTCGATCGTACAACGCACATTTTTTTTTAGATGTGAAGTCATTATGGCGGCCCGAATATGGGGCGTACATGGTGGAAGGGACACCAGGAAAGCCTTATGGCGGCCTGTTGGCTCATTTCAACATTGTGGAGGCTAACATGCAGTACCGGCGAACAGAAGCCAGCCAATTACTTAGAGACGGCGAAGTTATAATGAGCATCACTAACTTTCCGAGGTTTATTTTGTTTCTCGTTTTATTACAGTCTGGTAATTTCAATCTAAACATTTTTGATGTTTGTATGTCCATAGTCCGTTATATTATTGTCTGTTACTTGCCCAACTTTAAAGGTGGGTCCACACTTGTGACATGACGGGCCGGACTACCTGGCATCGTACAGGACATGTTACGCTAAATGTGGACGATCTAGGGGTTGTGCTGACACGGTCACAAACCGTGTACGATGAAATGATGAAACAAGTGTAGGCGTATGGTGTCGAACAAGACTGCGTGGCTACAAGAGGCGGCGAGGGCGTATCGCGACCGGGACGCGTCTCGAGGTGATTCACTGCTACCCCGTGTCGGTATCTGTGTCATCTGGCGTACTTCTACGCGTGCCATAAATGCAAGTGTGGACGTCTCCTGCTGCTCTATTGCCTAACGCACTCGCAATCGCAATCGACTTCAAAGCGGAACAATTGTATGAAGACAAGCCTTCGATTTTCAAAATGAAAATGATTCAGACTGCGAGTGCGTTGGGCAATAGCCCCTCTAGTCACGCGCGGACGATAGCGAACATGCTTTGAAAAAATTGACTCACGATGGATCTGCTCGTAACACGTGACTTAGATGCGAGACAGTACACAGACCAGCGT
Organism: Acleris laterana; assembly: GCA_963966035.1. Classification (NCBI taxonomy): domain Eukaryota; kingdom Metazoa; phylum Arthropoda; class Insecta; order Lepidoptera; family Tortricidae; genus Acleris; species Acleris laterana. The sequence continues at coordinate 78,876,621 of OZ014438.1, forward strand.
CCACATTGGGCCCGGCTAGTAGATTGTAACTTCATACATTGTCCAGCCGTTTATGCTGTGTCCAGCAATTTCTTCCAAACGTCCACATTACCGTACTGACACGTGTTTATGATACGGTCACGGGATAATGTTCGGTAAATTTTCACAAGTGTGGACCCACCTTAAGAGCAAGTCGCCTCAGTACTGATATATCTTTTTTCCTTTGGATAGCAGTGAAACTTTAAATTCATGCACCAAGGGGCCACACTACGCGTGCGTGTGTGTTTGTGTGTGAAAACATGCAGTTTCTAACTACTCTTAGTTACGTCATCTCTTCTTAAGACATTGCCTAATATCTCAAAAATAATTTGATCAGTTAAAAGGCTCTTTGATTTGTAGATAATTTAAATGTTTATGTATTCCTCAGACTAGGGTGCGCAAATTTTACCTCCCCGCCTTTTCCCCCGAGTACGAATGGAAATATCTCGAAGTCGCTGTTCTTTCCTGATGAAGCCATATTCGGCGAACATCCTCGGTTTAAGACGCTGACAGCAAACATAAGAGAACGACGAGGGGAGAAGGTTGCCATTAACATTCCGGGTACGTATTCTATTAATGTTAACCAACCGCGTTAGCATGTTCGCGGATCGAAAGATAAGAATAAGAAGAATAAATTCATAATATTTAGCACTTTAAATATCATATTTTTACTCTTTTCATTGATGCTATGAATTCAATGTACGTAGAAACCTGAGCAGGAAAAAGTGTAATAGTCAAAGAGCGGAATTCTTCATAGCAAAAATCAAACTGGCAGAGGGATTGACCTAACTGTTTTATCGACTTATCGATGTTACGGAACAATATCGCATTAGGTATCCATAATCAACTTAAAAGATTATTCTGTAACATTTGACCTCTTTGATAAGCAACTTGCATCTCCATATTAAAGTAAATCATGTCAGCGTCACATATGTCATTTATGTCACTTGAGTGATTTCCGTGCCGTGCTACTAAAATGGTTAATCCTAAAAGAAAAACAATAAAAAAATGGATATAGAAAATAAAGATTAAGATTTCTTTTATATAGAAAATTTAAAAAAAAGTATTTTTGTTTTATTCTTTACTATTATACTAAAATACAGTGGCGGTCAGCTAATTAGGGACACCGTTAATTTGTTTGTACATGTATATCCAAAAGCCTGATTTCATTACTTTAACTTTGTTTCGTTAAGTGACAAATATTTATCGATAAGTCGATAAAACAGTTAGGTCAATCCCTCTGACAGTTTGATTTTTGCTATGAAGAATTCCGCTCTTTGGTAATAGTACTTTATGTGACTGTACATATAACATAATGAAGGGCATTAAACACGAGTTTATGAAACGAGCCGAAGGCGAATTTCATAATAACATCACAAGTGTTTTAATGCCTAATTATGTACAGTTACATACACTACTTTATCTACCCACTTATCATAAGCCTCCATGATGCATTCAGGAGCCGCATGTTATGACCGGCATCGCGGCGTGGAACAGGGCCACTAAATAATTTTCTGGCAGTTGTCATTTTTTTTTTATTTCAGTGACAAACTTTAGTCGGGTCCAACAATCATATCGTTCGATATCTTACTTACGTGCGATATTTGTCAAATTTGTATGCAAATTGATAATTCATTTATACCTAAACGTCATCTCGACTAATATTAGAATAGAGGTCAAATAGAATTTCTTTGTTTTTCAGAGATGTTCGAATTTTGAATGAAATAATATTATCGAAATCGATGTTATTATTTTGCAATAAAACATTTTTACAAATAAGAAAGTTGTTCGAGCAGAAAAGTATATTTTTATGGTGGTCATAATCATAACGAGCGGTTCTTGAACGCATCATGGAGGGTTTATGGTATTTGGATATATAAAATATGTAAGAATACGAGTAGATATGTTTTCTTCACTCAAATAACAGCACCGCGGTTTGTGGCCGATTTTATGTGGATAGAATGGGTCATGGACGCATTGTGGTCGAGATAAATTGTTTCACACGAAATAAAACAAACGTCTAATCAACGTCAAAGTTACATTGACATATTTAACAGTTTGTTAAATATGTTAATATATTTATCTAAGGTAAGATAGACAGACGGACTCAGATGGACAAATACTCAGACTAAGCTTCTGTCCAGAAAAAAAGCCATGCTTTTTGCTACCAAATTAACAAATCCGAAATCATTATAACTACGTCAAGTGCTGCGAAGATCTTATTATTGCCAACTTCCCACATATTGTCAGATCAGAGGGGCTATGGCCTAACGCAATCGCAGTCGGCTATAAAGTAGAACAATTGTATTCATTTTGTATGCAGACAAGGCTTCGATTTTCAAAATGAAAACGATTGCGATTACGAGTGCGTTAGGCAAAAGCCCCTTTGGTTTTAGACACCATTAATATTGTGTTGCCATCAGATTTGCACGTGTTTTCCAAATTTTAGCGCTTTCCAATAACGAGACCTGATTCAAATTTTAAGATTGTGTTTCATACATTAGCCTCTGTATCTGTCTGTCAGCGAAGTTGTAACGGTTCAGCGCCTACTATCGCCTAGCGCCTAGTATCGCCACTGTTATGAGCCTATGCTGTGGCTTGGCTGTATCGAAAATTGTATCGGCAGTATACCGGGACGCGAACACGACGATCCCAGTTGATATCTCGCACGAGCTCGACCCCGCGGCGAAACCCGACTGCGTGTACATGGACGCCATGGGCTTCGGCATGGGCTGCTGCTGCCTGCAGCTCACCTTCCAGGCCTGCTGCATTGTGGAGGCGCGCACGCTCTACGACCAGCTTGCGCCCTTGTGTCCCATCATGGTAAGCATTTCATTTTGGTGGTAAGACAATAATTGTTGTACCCACGCTTCCTTTATTTTTAATATGTTCCTGTAACTTGATAACGTAAAGTGGTAAAGTGGTAACTTCGCTGGTGCTTGCGCTTGATGTTTAATTCATGTTTTTTTACCTTTTAGTTATATTGTACCGTTTGTGCCCAAATATAACATTAAAACAAGACTTGAGACGGTCGCAATGTGCTTTCAATTGATATGAGATTAAGATTACCGTATTGATCTGAAAGCGTTGTAGGTAATATATAATTTGGTTATATTAAATGTGAAGTTAGCGCTGTCGGCGGCGTCGCCTATCTACCGGGGCTTCCTCACAGACGTGGACTGCCGCTGGAACGTGATCGCGGCCTCGGTGGACTGCCGCACGCGCGAGGAGCGCGGGCTCGACCCCCTCGAGAACGACAAGTTCCGCATCAACAAGTCGCGCTACGACTCCATCGACTCCTACCTCTCGCCGGAACACGAGAAGTGAGTATTTATTTATACAAACAAATACACAACAAAAACTCGCCTAGTACTAATGTTAAAATGGAATAAAAACTTATTTTAGAAGTCGCGGTATATCTCATATTAATTATAAACCATAAATCATCATAATAGATGATGATGTCATACCCAATCACACTATTCACTATGAATCGCTAATGCATGGTCTTTCTAAAACATTATTGGACTTGTAGTTTAAGGCACATTAAAAGGGTTTTAGTATTTATGGAATAGTTCTGTATTTAGAAAGTCATATTTGTATGAAAGTATGAACAAATTAAGTGTGGACCAATATTTTCCGGGGAGCTTATTTTTATCATTCATTATAATTACGATGAGTGTACGAATTGAACTGTAATATCTCTGTAAGCGCTCAAAATGCCGCGTCATGACTACCAGTTGCCGCGCTCTGTCACGGTGCGGATACCGCAAGGCCTGTCACGTACCTATTTTAAAAGTTTGATTCATGTGGGTACATACCTACTCGTACATCATCATGTCATGACAGTGTTCATTGTTCAAATGAAATGTAATATTTATTTTTTCATACATACCTTATGTAACCCGCACATTAAGCAGCAGTAAAATACGTTCGTTCGTAATGCTTAGATTAGTTGCTACAGGGCCCATACATTCATGCCGTTGACGTAAAAATGATGTCACGCTACATAGAGTATGATTCCAATTAGTACTTCGTCATAATAATTTGTCAACTTCTTTAGTTAACCGGTATTGATGAAATAATCAGTACATGACGTTTAACTAATTTTACCTTATTGTCACTCAAATAAAGAACAGATTGTCAGTTTATTAAATAATTCATACTTACATAATATGTTACTTAGATTTTAGTAGTGTCTTGGTTATTGTTTACATTTGCTATTGTTACAGGAGTTTTGCAACAAATATCCGTTTTTAATCGTAAAGACAAAAACGATTATTGTACTTATTGTGATCAAAATATAACATCAAAAATCAGCACTGTCGCAACACATAATATGTGAACAACTAAACATATTGAAAGAGAAGAAGGAAATTTAAAACAATAGGAGTTTAACCTAGAACTTACGAATTTTATGATAGCAGCAGGAGCATAAAATACAAAACAAATAGTTTCATTTACGTTTTATGTATCAAGTAGGTGTTCATTTTTCTACGCGTCAATAGATAACTTGACTCGTTTGTACAGTCAAGGACTTTAATTGTTAAGCCACTATGGAACCCTGTCATAATGACAGCATCAAACCTTATGAAAGAAATTACGCTAAAATTAATTATCAACGTTATGCGACAGGGTTCCATAGTGGCTTAACAATTAAAGTCCTTGACTGTACATGATTCAATGATTGACGACTAATGGTTAATAATTACAATGAAACCATTTGAAATCATACTCTATGTAGAGTGACGTCATTTTTGCGTCAGCGGCATGAAAACTACGGGCCCTGGTTGCTAAGCCTGGTTGCCGGAAGGTCTTGATTAAAGATTAAGTAAACTTAAAGATAATTTGTGAGTTTTGACTATTGCGTTACTTACACTTTCACACACGTTTACATCGTTTAAGACTGCGCCGAGCGTACGCCGGATGTACAGTGGCGCCCTCATTACTATTATTGTGTTATCTAATAAACTAAAGTATTTTCTTGAAATTGGTCGGTAGGTTTTTGTACTACAAATTAAAACCCAACTAATAGGGTAAGTATATCGAGGGTTGAGTGGTCAAACCCGATAAATCAAAATAATTGTTTATTCAAATTTCAATTGTTTTGATGTATTCATTAATGTTCTTTTAGACACAACAAGTTATATCGACTTATCGGGTTTGACCACTCAACCCTCGATATCATATAGTTTAATAACAATTCACCTTCGAGTTATCAACTTAACGGAAAAAAGTGGCCACCTTTTCCCGTTAAGCTGACTACTCAAAGGGTAGTTGTTATTAAAGTTTGTTACGTATCCCATAAATTGTGTTTTTACTTACGCTACAAAAACGTATCGTCGGATTCCAAGGAAATTCTTTAATAAACAAAATTAATAAAACACAGTAATAGTAATGAGGGCGTCACTGGGCGCTCGACGTTTGCTCGGTGCAGTCTTAAGTTATATGGTGATTTAAATAAAAATGGCCGCCATTCATTGGAGTGCTCGCTTTGTGTGGCTGGCAAGCGGGAAACATACTATACTATACTCTTGAACGCACTACAACTTAGTCGGCTTAACCTTAAGAACTGCATCGGAGTGGCATCACCCGCGGGTGACAGCGGACACCATTGATTATAAGTCCAAAAAATGACATTAAGTTTCAAAACTCTATCTGGTCACACTCATTATATATTTAACTGCCGCCTACAAAGGTTGTTTGTTCTTATATAAGTTTTGTAATTAATGTGGTGTATTATATTTCAATATAAGATCTTATCTATGTCCAAGCAAACTTTGAGTGAAATGAAAATACCGACTTTGATAAGGATGATAAGCATTTTTTAATTATTTGTTATCAGTTATACGAGTACAGTCGATGAAAAGGCTGTGAATGATATGAAAATTATAGATAAACTGTTTTCAAGTGGTAATAATTTATTATTTCTGTGGTTATTGTCCAATAAATAAATAAATAAATATTAGGGGTCAAACACACAAATTGACTTAGTCCCATACTAAGGTCTAGGATTGTACTATCAGACTATTGGAACCTTGACCCACCATAGAACTGTGTCACAGAGACGTTATGATTCAAGTCATAAGAAGTGTCAAACAAATTGTTTTATAATGTCACTGTGACACCGTTCTATGGTGGGTCAGGGTTCCATCGGGCTGATAGTACTATTCTATGGGTAAAAGACAACTCAATACTTATATAGAGAACTTACTTAAATACATAGAAAACATCCAAGACTTAGAAACAATTACTCACGCTCATCCATCACAGACATATTAGCCCATAGCTTCGTAGGCAGGGTCAATAACAACTAGGCCAATGTAGGTATAGGTATTCATATATTGACTCACGTTTTTGTGGTCTGAGACCCGTTTCAGAAATGCTTGTAACTTGTAATACCAGTTGAAGTCTCTTTTTAATACATATTGTTGGAAAGAGAGATCCGCTTATAATAGAAGCTATTATTTTATATACAATAGGCCCCTGGTTATTTATGAAACTGCCTTGATTATACTTTTTTAAGGTTTTATAATGGGTTTTAATTAGCCTTATTGTGGCCGCCACGGTCTCCAGGCTCAAATCCTTAATAGAGTGGTGCGGTTGCAAGTTAATTAGTATTTCAGACTCAATATTAATGGTCATGTCATGCATGATGATCTGTCTGGAAGTGTAAAAGGGGAGTTTACAAAACTTCACTGATTTGTAATGATTCTAGTAATGTAAAGTACCACTAAAAAACTTCTGAAATAAAACATGTTTTTTTGTGACATGGACATAAGGGTAAATCACCAAAATTCAGATTACAATTATGATTATCTCAGAAAGTAATAATTTTCGGCCAGGGTACTACATGACCTAATTTGCTCCAAATGAACTCTACTATGCATCCATAAAAGAATTGTATCGAATATCCAGTCACCCTGTATACAAGTACGATCGTGGTTCAATTGGTTCAGTTGACCTCATGAGATCACCACCGTCGTAGAACTTTCATTTAGCAGACTTGACAGATGAAGTTGTTTTAGTTGAAATACTGATTCGAACAGATCTACCCTATATTGTGGCACCGTTTGTGCATTTTGAGATATGTACGCCCCTGGAGTTAATTCTGTCCTGTTGCCGTAGGTACAACGACATACCAATAGTGCACGACAAGGCGATCTACCAGCGCCTGCGTGAGGGCGGTATCGACCACCCGCTCGCGCTGCACGTCGCGCACCTCTTTATCCGCGACACTGTCTCGCTCTTCTCCGAGAAGGTGGACCAGGATGACAAGAACGACACCGATCACTTCGAGGTGAGATTCCTCTTCTTATCTTTGAAGAGATGGGCCTATTCCGATACATTTCGATTCGAACCTGTAGAATATTTCATGCAATTACCCCTCTACACACTTAGTTGTTACATTGAACAGGTTTTGTTGTAAAAACAGCCTACAAAGTTCTCCGTTCCGGCAAAAGCAAAATTAAAAAAAAGTTATTATTTACCAAATGTAGGGGTCGCGTAAAGCGTATGAAATTTCATTATATTTCGCGTTCTTACTCCTCGCGTACTTTTTAAAACCATGTTTGAGATCTAAGTTATCTCTCAATTCTGTCAACATATGTGGCATAGCATGGATTCCATATTTGAGAAGCATACTCAAACTTACTTCTAACATATGAGCAATAATAAAGCACTTTCAAAGTCTTAGCTTGAATAAAATGGACGGAATTACGCATTATAAAACCTAATGCTTTACAGGCACTGCTTACAATACCGTAAACATGCTTATCACAAAGAAGCTTAGAATCATGAACTACACCTCAATCTTTAATATGTTGAACTTTAAGCAGAGGTTGGTCCTTTAAAACATAAGAAGTAGAAACTAATTTATGCTGACGAGAAATAATTGAGAAACACTTAGATGGATTTAAAATCCAGCCCATTTATTCGACAATATTCAGCGAGACGCATACAAAGCTAGCAAAAATGTATATATGCATACAAACAAAATATATTTACTTATACACGGTGGGGCCTGTAACTAGAGCAAAAATTAAAAATGTACATTCTTCTCCTCAAACTACGCCACGTTTGTATAACAACTTTGAAAAAAAAACTTGCGGTTTGAATTTTATTACATTTTAAAGTTAATTCGAACACGCAATGTACTATGAAATTGATTATGTCTGTAGAGTGACTAGACTGACAGGCGATGTCAATTAGACGGAGTTTTAAGTAGGTATATTGAAAATACTATTTACTTTGTTTGAAAAAATAACAATCTAAAAACTTTATGATTTTAAAAAGTTGCTAAACAAAAGTTGTCTAGTTTGAGGAGTAGAATCTACGTTTTAATTTTTTGCTTTAGTTACAGGCCCCATCGTGTATAACAACGCTTACTTACAATAAAATTGCAGACTGGTTACAAAACTTTTTGCGTCGAACACGTGGTTTCGTAGTTTGACAACTGAAGATTTGTTTCTGTCACACTCGCACATTCTCACGCCGTAACGCGATCAGTGTTCTTTTTTTAGAACTAAATCTAAGTTACCTATTTATCGATAGAGTTATCACAACGCTGCGGTCTATAGTTTTTGATATACCAACTACTGTTTCCCTTTCCCAGTAGTTCCCCTTACTCCATTTAACCTTATATACATATATGTTTTTACATAATATTATATTTACAAATAAATTGCCGAATTAACTTAAATCTTCTTTATTACATAGTATAAAATGAAGCCGCTTCCGCTGTCTGTTCTCTTAGATCTTTTAAACTACTGAACGGATTTTAATGCAGTTTTCAGAAATAGATAGATGAGTGATTCAAGAGGAAAATTTTATGTAGGTATAATAAATTCTGGTTTGTGTACTGGTGTTACAGAAAACTAACATAAACCAAAGCGAAGCGAGGGCGGGATTATTTATACCAGCACGGGCAGCACGGCACATCTGCCAGCGACTTGCGCGGCAAGCGAGAAAGAGTGCGATGTAGGCCTTCCTCGCGTGTTGGTAGCACAACGTGCGCGACCAAAATGTCAAGGCGACAGATCTGTCGTTTGACAGTTTGGGGCGAAATTTCCTCGCAATTCGTAGCACAAGTGCCCATAAGGCGAAATAATACCACGCAATTTTTTTGATCGCCAAGTAGGCCAGTAAATTCCCCCACGGTGAACAGTGAGTTTGCTTTCAACGAAGTGAAATGTAATTTCTTTTTGAGAAATAAATAATTCTTTAACCCGAATAATCTGCAAAATTAAATGGATAAAAACTACCGTTTTCATTAAATTCTCTATATAAAACGCCAATTTCATAGGCCTATTATTATTAATCTAAAGACCTAAGCTCACTAACAAAGAACTCACTAGCCGTAAAAATAGATTAAACCACGGCAGGATCTTCGGGATTTTGTCCTGTTTTGCCCGGTGTACCCATGCCCTGAGGTTTGGTTTGTTAGTCACCGCACAGAAAGACTGGACCACCCATGTGCAGCCATCGTTCAACACTTCGTTCACATACAACCCGCACGTTATAATACGCCACTATTACAGAAAAAACAAAATACGACACTTGACATGAATCAACTTGTTCAATTATTGACGACGCGCCTCGTCATGCTTTTATATTATTTCCCCTACATTGCTCAATATTATGTTTCGTTATAATTCGTGGGACTGTCACACCATGACGCCGCTGTTTTAGAGGTCAATGGATCCATTGATCTATACCTACTAATAGTAGGACGACCGTTATCTCTTGCGCGTGGAATTAAGCTTAATTAAAGTATTCTTTTTTGTGACTGTTTATTCTTAAATAAATAAATTGTTTCATTCTACTCACTCCCCTACTTCTTATTGGGGGTCGATTTATAAAATATCCTCTTTTAGGGTCCACAAATGTTTTCTTCAAATTTCAAGTACCTAGTTTCAGCGGTTTTGGCCGTGCGATGTCAGTCAGTCAATCGCGGAAGAGAGATATATATATACGAGGGACCTTCAATATAAAGTGAGATTGAGATGCAAACTCTTTAAATATTAGGAAATTATATACTGGCCGATAAAACTAATATATCTAGCTGATTGCAATGAAAAAAAAATGTAACTGTCTTTTGTTTAAAAAAATACGGTAATTTCTTCGCAATGCTATTGAGTACGTTAGCGAAAATGGAGAAAATTGAACTGCGCGCCGTTATCTAATACTTGTGTTTAATTTTTTTTCCACGCACCAAGTCAATTTAGATTTGCGGGACACTTTAGGGTCTAATGCTCCTCCGTACTCGACAGTCGCACGTTGGTGCGCCGAATTTAGATGTGGAAGTACATCGACCATGGACGACCCCCGCTCCGGACGCCCTACTACAGCTGAGCAGTAACTGAAGAAATTTGTGAAATAAGAATAAGTGGAAAACTTAGTTTTGGCGGATCGTCGTGTCACGGTTCGTTTTATTGCTGAAAATGTAAATATTTCAAGGGGGAGCGTGTATAATATTTTACATGAACGCTTGGGTATGAAAAAGGTATCTACGCGTTGGGTATCAAGAATGCTTACTGATACGCAAAAACAAACTAGAGTCGAGATTTGTCAAGAAGCTTTGGACCTGATGCAGCAAGACCGGGAACTTTTTTGGCGCGATTTATAACAATGGACGAAACATGGCTCCATCATTATGACCCTGAAATGAAACTGCAGTCTATGACATGGAAAAGGCCATCATCTCCAACTCAGAAGAAATTCAAGGTGGGCCCATCTGCCCGGAAGGTCAATGCTCTGTTTTTCGGGATGGTATAGGGGTAGTAATGATAATAATGAGTATCTCGAGCATGGAGCCACTATTACGGGCACTTTATATGCCAAACAAATAGCAACATTGCACAATAAGATCCGCGAAAAACAGCGTGGTAAACTCTCGAAAGTTGTGCTGTTCCACCAGGACAATGCCCCGGCACACAAGTCCGCCGTTGCAATGGCAGCAATTAGTGATGCTGGGTTCGATATCCTTAAGCATCCTCCGTATTCACCAGATCTCGCCCCCAGTGACTTCTACCTATTTCCGAGATTGAAAGAATACCTGAGAGGCCAGAAATTTGAAGACGAGGACGCGGTAGTGCAAGAGCGAAGCGATGCAGTACAAGTTTGCGGGTGGTAGGACCTTGTGCAGGGTCCGTCCGGATCGCTACCACCATCTTATCCATTAACCTACCGCCAAACAGCAGTGTTCACATTGTTGTGTTCCGGTTTGGGGATAAGACAGCCGGTGAAATCACTAGCATAGAGGCATTCCATCTTAGTCCTCAGGGTTGGCAACGCATTTGCAGTCTTAGGATTGCATTGCAGTCTTGTGAATGCGAATGTCTATGGGTCACAGTTTCCACTTACCATCAGGTGGCCTGTGTGCTCGTTTGTCTTCTCCATGCCATAAAAAAAAAAAAAAAAAAAAAAAAGTTTGTTGAAGTACTCATGATGAGACCTTTTTTAAAAATGGAATTTTAAGTTTAGAAAATAGATATACTAATTGTATTATGCTACAAGGTGACATTGTCGAAAAATAAAAGGACATTTAATAAAATCTATCTATCTACTCTCATATCGTAAAGTTAGAATTATAAACTTCAAAACGAATTTATATTGGCATACTTTATAAACACAATACCGAAATAAAACAATAAAAAACCTTAACATTATTTCTCTAACAAAATAATGTTATAAAGTATTTTTTTTACCATTACGATACAAGTTAATCCAAAAAGTTAATGTCATCAACGAGGTTCCATATCAATTAATTTTGAATAATGGAACGCACATGCGGTTCGCGTCGTTTTTACAGCATTACAAAAAGTTTTCATTCCAATTTTTACTCGTCTGTGACAGCGCCCGCTTAAATGCATGCGCGGTGATGTGCTAGGTTTTGGCACCATTAATTGAATACATTTTGTTGTAATGTATGAGAGTAGATAAAGTATTGTATGATGAAACTGCACATAATTAGGTATTAAAACACATGAATTTTACATGGTTTTTAATAGTATCACACTTCATTATGCAACAATTTCATATTAGTAGTTTTATGCAACTGATGCATAATGAGAGGGCTTAAAACACGAGTGTGGTTTTATGAAACGAGCGTCAGCGATTTTTATAATAGGATCACACGAGTGTTTTAAGGCCTAATTATGTACAGTTGCATACACTACTTTATCTACACACATATCATAAGTACTCTAAGATGGGTTCAGACCCGTAGAGATATGACCTGCAATGCTACTAGTGCTACCTGTAAAGTATCTATAGACTATAGATATTAAAATAATGCAATAAAATAGTACGTTCTCGGACATTGAAGTCGTGCGTTTGTTCATACTCCAATCTAAAAAATCTTTGTACGCCTTTTCATACTTGGGTCTTGATTTTTCTGGCAACAAGTTATTTGTTACAATCGTTGCTGCATTTATTATATCCGGCGGAGTGTGCATAATATCGTTCTCGGAGTCACTACTACTCATATTTTTAACTAAGTAAAACAACACAAACAGCTTTTCACAATCCTACTTTCGTAACAATAAAAACCAAAAAAACTTAGCCCCAAACTAAGCTCTAGGTTTGTGCTATGGGTACCAGACAACGATATAAATATCTCGTGTGTTCATAAGTTTTGAGACGAATTAAAATGTTCGTAAAAGATATTTTTTTCTGAGTTAAGTATATTTTTAAAATTTCATATAAAAATAATAACCACTCGCTTCGTTGGTAATAGTAATAGGCTTGATTATCATAAGCGTTTTGATTCTTGGACGTTGTATAAAGTGCTATTAAATTATCGAAAACCATAAAGGGTGTGGTATTTTACAATACATAATATACGATTATGACATGACGTCATATTGCTCAACCTCATATACTCGTAAATCTCCATAAAAGCCATAATTTTGACCATTTATAAAATTATTAAGTACTTAGCTATAATAATAATAAACATAGAGGTAATGTCAGGAGGGCGATCTCACACAAAAATTGAGCTTGGCCCAAGCTATGCTCTAGGTTTGTACTAAGACTACTAGTGAACGATAAACATACTGATATTGAGAAATACGTAATTAAATACATAGAAAACATTCAAGACTCTGGAACAAATACTCGTGCCTAGGATTGCTAGCAGCAGCAGGGTCACTAGCAAATATTGTAACCGCGTTGTGGTGACCTTATTTGAGCTGTCATTGACCGTTATTGTATTTCAGAACATTCAGTCAACGAACTGGCAGACGATGCGGTTCAAGCCCCCGCCGCCCAACTCGTCGATCGGCTGGCGCGTCGAGTTCCGCCCGTGCGAGGCGCAGCTCACTGACTTCGAGAACGCTGCCTACGTTTGCTTCGTGGTGCTACTGACGCGCGTCATTCTCTCCTACAACCTTAACTTCGTCATGCCGATTAGCAAGGTAATTGTTAATTTTGGGTGAAAAGTTATTTTACTTCTCGTGTGTTGAAACACTCGCAGGTAAAATACAACTTTCCCCCTTTGTATAGCAAATAACTATTTATGTACGGTCAAGTGTAAAAATATGGGAGAACGCAACATCTCCAAAATATGTCCTTATGGGTACCTACTTCCACGATAATGTAACGAAAGTTATCAATGTTATCATTTCAACGAGTGTTTTTTGAAACTTTGAATGCTCATATTTTTCTAGATATAAATTTAAACACGTATATAGAGATCAATGAATCCTTCTATTTTGAAATATAACTAAAAAAACAAGTAGAATGCTAGAAATTGGTAACTTGCGTCACTCTCTGCCATGGAATTGCCCTAATGCACCTTATTCCAGTGTAATAAGAACTTCGTAACATATTTTATGAGACGATTCTTTCGATACATATTTTGCACTCACTTTGCATAACAATAACATTTTTTAACACACTGACTGATACAAACGCACAGAGGTTTCTAGAACTTCTAAGTGGTCCTCTTGTCAATCATTTTACTTCACTTGTCTCTCACTCGCTATTAATAAGAGAGCATGAGAGTGAGTGACAGAAAAGTACAAACCCGAAGCACCTTCTAAGAGCTATCGCTTTGTAAACGTTTCGTGGTTTAGCGCAAGATTACTTATGTTTTGGGGGTTTTTTTTTTATGGCATAGAGAAGACAAACGAGCACACAGGCCACCTGATGGTAAGTGGAAACTATGACCCATAGACATTCGCATTCACAAGACTGCAATGGAATCCTAAGACTGCAAATGCGTTGCTAACTCTGAGGACTAAGATGGAATGCCTCTATGCTAGTCATTTCACCGGCTGTCTTATCCCCAAACCGGAACACAACAATGCGAACACTGCTGTTTGGCGGTAGGTTAATGGATAAGATGGTGGTAGCGATCCGGACGGACCCTGCACAAGGTCCTACCACCATGTTTTGGGTAAGAGTATGCTCATGTATTTATACATACTCGTATTTGTATTTTCTTGCTTGTGAGAACTGCAATAGCACTGGACCGCTGAATCAATGAGAGGCATCAAATACCTTTATTCATGTACATATTGGTTATGTACAGGTGGATGACAATATGCAACGCGCGCAACGGCGTGGCGCGTGCCGCGGCGGCACGTTCTGGTGGCGGCGCGACGTGGGCGCGCCCGGCCGGCCCGCCGCGCCCAGCGGGGAGACCGAGCTCGTGCAGATGACGATCGACGAGATCGTCAACGGGAAGGTATTCTCGGCACGTTTTTCAAGTGATCATGGTGCGAATACTTCCAACATTAGAAAAGTTTAATTGAGTTGGTCACGGCGACGCGCTGGCTTAGTTGGAAGTGACCCTGCCTACGAAGCTAGCGATCCTGGGTTGAAATCCCGGTAAGGGCAGATATTAGTGTGATGAGCGCGAATATTTGTTCCAGAGTCATGGATGTTTTCTATATATTTAAGTATATATTTTTCTATATAAGTATTTATATCGTTGTCTAGTACCCATAATGCAAGCCTTGAGCTTAGTTTGGGACGAGGTCAATTGGTGTGACATTGTCCCCTGATATTTATTTATTTATTTATTTATATACAACACTGGAGGTTGAACGCCGAACATCCGTTCGAAACAAGAAATTAGACCTATATGACGTCACGAATATATTCCATCTCTTTCCTCACAGTCAAAATGAAAAGTAGAGTGTCTAACTTGGGTGAAATAACCCATTTCCACGCGAACTAGTGGCGCTCTCACTTCGTTCGAGGGCCAGAAATATCTCGAGTGAAAAGGGTCACTTTCAACCCTTGATTATCAATCTACTATTGTTTAGTTAAACGCGGCCCTAAATTTAATTCTCAACTATTCCATTATTAATTTTACAAGCTTTTATTTAACTTGCAATGTATTAAGGGTCAAATCATCTAAGTTAAATTTGGCCCACTTCCCGGTTTTCGATGAACCTGAAAATTTGCGTACGCGTTTAGTTCTGTTGACAATACAATAACATAGTTCCATATTAGGTTGGCCATAGGAACTCCTAAATTACACATGATAAACCCGGCTGGTTAGAATTGTCTTGACGAGTAGATGACGACTGTGCAAAAAAAAGTACAGTCGGCAACAAAAGCTTGACCCAAAAATTAATTTTTTGATAGGAACTTATGCTAAATGTAATTGTTATTATATCATATTTTTTACGATGTAGCCGCTCGTATCTTTGTCTTATCCGTTTCAATGTCAACGTCTATACATATAGCGTTACACAGGGTGTTGAGGTCTCACGAACGTGTACGCCTGTCAGGTGGGCGTGTTCCCGGGACTGGTGCCGCTGATCGAGTCATACCTGTCAGGCATGGACGTGGACGCCGACACGCACTGCTCCGTGCAGCAGTACCTGAAGCTCATTCAGCGCCGCGCTTCCGGCGAGATCTCCACCATGGCCACCTGGATGCGCCAGTTCGTCACCTCGCACGCGCAGTACAAGTAAGCCCACACAGTGTGACCACATCCGCGTTGTAAAATGGAATAGGAAGGTAATTATGTATATGACACGCATAGATCCCATGCAGACGAAGCCAGGGCCGGTCACTAGTATTTTAACAAAATTTGTCAACTGCAACACAGCATAAATATAGCTAAAGCAATAAAGAAGCTACGATTTTTTTTTCGAAACTACGCACTCACACAGACGCACGCCTCTACGAGACCGCTAAGCGGACATGACAGTGCTGTCTGTAAGACTCGAGTGTCGCGTCGAGACCGATGGTTTGTTTTGCATTTAATCCGCTTCTAAAATCGATATCTGGGGATCTGTGTGGTTGCCGACAACGAATCCGTTAGAGATTGAGAAAAAAATTGCCGCCACCTTGAACTTTTTAGTTATTCGACGGATTGCTTCCAAAATCGATATCTGGGGATCACTGATCGTGATCTCCGACAACGAATCCGTTCACAGAATAAAAAAAAAACTTTTTGGTCTCCGACAACAAATCCGTGGACAGAATGAGACAAAGTAACCGCCGCCATCTTGAACTTCTGATTGCTTCCAAAATCAGTGTCTATCTCGATCCCGATCGAAATAAAAAAATATTTATTCTGTTAACGGATTCGTTCTTGGGTACCACACAGATCCCCAAATATCAATTTCGGAAGCAATCCGTCGAATAACTAAAAAGTTCAAAATGGCGGCTAATTTTTCTCAATCCGCTAACGGACTCGCTGTCGCAAACCACACCAAATAAATCGATATTTGGACTAACTAGCTGAGATAAAAAAACTTTTTTCAATTTTACTAAAATTTAGAAGACAACCCTTACGCTCAATTGGAGAGTATGTATGTATCTCGAGAAATAGGCCTTGTTTCTTTTCTGCTTTAGCTATATACCATTTATTATATTGTGATTTGTGACTGCAAGTCAAGACTCGCACACCAATACGATACATACAAACAGTCGCACGCACACAATATGGAGTCGCAATATCAACTTCATAAAAGTTGTTTTTTTTATATTTATAGCATTTTTACGGTTGCTTGGTATGTCGTATTTTGAATTCGATATCGGTTCGCTTACAGAAAAGATTCGGTGGTTACTGAGAAGATAAACTACGATCTCTTGAAGACGATGCACGGCATCCAAACAGGCTCAGTCCCCGCGCCCTCTCTCCTGGGAACCAGCAGCGTTTCCAAGACCAATGAAGACATTCCGAAGGCTTTCACCAAGATGATGAATAAGGACTGCCCCTAGCCGCCGCCCCTGCCTCGAAGCTTGATGTGCCTTTACCACGGGTGGGGTCGTCCTCCTTATTAATTACATAATTCGGGTGAACTTACTACTAGAATAATAGTTACACTTGCCTTATACATACAGTGGTACATTATCATACGTCTTAAATTCGTGAAATCAAATTATTATATACAATGTTGTATACTTCTATTTACATTATTTGTTTAGACGATATAGTCTCAAAATATTCTTTATAATAAATTAACAGAAGTTATTTAATCGCTTGATAAATTTTGTCTCGTTCTACTACTGATAGATACTCAACCGATAGGGCTTTATACGACCTGCCCAATCTCAAATAAAATCGTACTTAATTGCATTTCTAAATAAAATAGGTTTTCATGCTGCATTTATGAAGTTCGTCATAGTCGTAGTTGTTGATGCCCGATCGGTCGAGTAGTTCAGACGACTGCGGTTCGCTGCGGTTACATTCAAATGCTAAAGGTTAAATTTAAA
The DNA here is from genome assembly GCA_963966035.1 of Acleris laterana. Classification (NCBI taxonomy): domain Eukaryota; kingdom Metazoa; phylum Arthropoda; class Insecta; order Lepidoptera; family Tortricidae; genus Acleris; species Acleris laterana. The sequence goes on from OZ014438.1 coordinate 78,894,324, forward strand.
ACTATGGTGACAAAATTTATCGCGTCGTAAGCATTTCATTCTTTTTATTTTTGATATTGTTACATACATTTAGTGTACTTAAGGGGATCTTGTGCATTTCTTTTCGACAGTTTTATGCCCAAAACAAAAGCAGACATTAGCGATTATTTTAAAACAAGCCTAGTCATCATTTTGGGAAAATAAACAAATCTGGTATTTGTATGAAACCGCTGTCTACATCAAATGGTCAACTGAGTGACTGACTGAAGTGAACGAGCTAAGAGCTTTGGTACTCTACCTGCGCTGAAGTCATTTAGTTTTCCAACATTCTTAAGTGCCTGTACTTATATTATATCCTGTATTACAAACAGTAGATTATTAAACAAGGTTTATGTATTTGTTGACGAAGAAAATAAATCTGAATTCATATAGTATTTAAAGTGTTAGAGAAATCTATTTTTATGTATATTAAATTGAGATAATGGTTAATATATGATAGGTTTATGATTAGTCTGGTAACAAAGTAATACTGTATTGCCTGTTAAAACTAACTAGACTTTGGTTTTGTAATGATAGGAAACTGTGTTTTTTTTACCTTCGTAAGACCCAATGTGCAATAGAATTATTTTGTTACAGCCAATGAAATATAAATCGTATTATAAAATAAATAGTGTTTCTTTTGAGGATTCGTTACAGAGACCGTTTATAGAACATACGAATACAATGAGCTGTGTACACTAGTAATTTATCAGGTTCATTTGTACACTTTATTGCGCGGTGGGCCTTACTTAGTTAAGATTGGTGTTCTTATTTAATATAGGTTATTACAATACAAGTCATGTTAACAAAGATCGATGCGCGAGTTCAGTTATTGTGCATGTTCAATATCACAAACGCACATTTCAAACATCATAAAAGCGCCAAACATTCCAAGCTCCCAAATTCGCAGTGTACAGATTCAATAAGCCTTAAATCGGCCAACGATGACTGTAATCAAGTCGATTATAAATTGTTAAAGTTGCTAGTTGTAAGAATATCACTGTGACCATAATATTAAGGTGAAAGATACGCTCAAACCGCAATAAATACCTCATTTTAAGGACTACTAAACAGATGGTGACACATTCAAAAATACATATGTAACGTGTAATATAGTCAATAATAAACTTGTAGTGTTTTCATTTTACTTAAAATAAATCCATAGTGCAATCTAAGAAAAAAAAAATTGCTCTCGAACGCCTATAACGATTCTGAAGGTTCTTCCACCACATTGTTATTTTTTTTCAAAACAGACTTTAACACACAGTAAAATTAAAATGTTTTTTTTTTTATTAATTTACACTCAAACAGGATTAAAACAGTCTAACAACAATAGAATATAACTTTTGTGTACATTTTAAAATAGTGAACACAACCAACTTAGTGATAGTGGTAGAAAATAATAATTAGCAGAAAATTATATTTAAATACAAATTAAACTGAAACTTAAAATATGAATTAAAACTAAATTTAGAAATCCAAAAACCTAAAAAAGAATATACTAATAATATAAAAACTAAAAACGAATTACAGATTATAAAAATAGCAAGTCCTAACGCATTGCAAGTCTGATCTTAGTTTTAGTCGAGGCCAAGGAACCACAGTGTATATCAACAACCGATTTCACGCTGTTGTACGAAGAAATCATTCGATACAGAATTGAATGACGACCTACATTTGTGCGATAAAAAGGCAGCACGAAGGGTTTTCTATTGCAGAGTCTGCTGTTGGTACGGGGTACAGGGATGCCAATTTTTTCCAGGAGCTCCGGGCAGTCCACGATACCATGAATAATCTTGTACAACAACAGTATGTCACCGGACTTCCGCCTTTTAGAAAGTGACTCTATATTAAAATGTTTGAGCCTTGTTTCGTAACTGATCAGAGTGTTACATTTATTGGTAGCAAAAGAGACATGGTAAAGAAAACGTTTTTGTATCCTCTCAATCCGGTCTGAATGTACCATGTAAACTGGATTCCACACCGAAGCGCTGTTTTCGATGATACTCCTCACGATGCAGTTATAGATGGGAAATATTACTCCCGGATCTGGGAAGGACTTAAGTTTCCTGGACACGAATCCCGCCAGCTTAGAAGCTCTCTTCACTATCATATCTATGTGTGCACGAAAATTAAGCGAACCATCCATAATCACTCCGAGGTCGCGAATAGATGTTACCTCACAAAGTCGTATGCCGTTTAATTTGTACGAAGCGGGAATAGGGTATTTTTTTTGAAAAATTTTTATGTGGTAACAGTTGCTTTCATTCAAGATCATTTTGTTTAGAGAACACCATTCAGAAACCTTATTCAATTCAGTTTGTAAGAAATGTATGTCATGATTCGTTTCTACGAGTTTGTATAGTTTGAGATTGTATAGTTGTAGTGTTAGTCCGTCCGCCCTTAGTCGGTTTTAATTGTATGTTATTTTTTATTAGGCTTTGCACTAATCGCACGACAAAGCAAATAAACGTTCAATAACGTTTCTAGCATGCTTCTTTTTATTAAGACTAAATTATATGTTGTTGATGGCACTGTTACTTTCCATTTTGCTAAGCCGACTTAAGTGACGCCGTTTCCATTTTCGTTGGCTGGGTGACGCTGTTCCATGTCCTCCCGCGAGATTGCGCTTTAGTTCACGAACTCTCCGCTAGATGGTGCTGTTAGTTCCATTTCCTCCCGATCGATGGTGCTGTTAGTTCCATGCCCCCGCGAGATGGCGCTTTAGGTCACGAACTCCCCACGAGAAGGCGCTGTTAGTTTCATGTCCTCCCGCGAGATGGCGCTGTTAGTTCCATGTCTTCCCGTGAGATGGCGCTTTAGTTCACGAACTCCCCGCCAGATGGCGCTGTTAGTTCCATCTGCTCCTGATACATGGCGCTGTTAGTTTCATTTCTTCCCGCGAGATGGCGCTTTAGTTCACGAACTCCCCGCTAGATGGCGCTGTTAGTTCCATGTCTTCCCGCGCCATGGCGCTTTAGTTCCATGTCTTCCCGCGAGAAGGCGCTTTAGTTCACGAACTCCCCGCGAGATGGCGCTGTTAGTTCCATGTTCCCCCGATAGATGGCGCTGTTGGTTCGATTGGGTGAATCAACTTTTAAGGTAGTCCCTATTTTCTGTCAAGTTTCACAAATTACATGTATTTTCTTTCGACATGGCCTACATGTTAATTTAATTAGACAAGCAGGCTAACAGTTGAACTCATTTAATTTAATATAATACAGTTTTGAACAATAATATACCTAGTTGGTAACGCAGGGGACGATGTTGTCCCTAGGTTTTGTATGAAAAAAGTGCATTTTCCCATGAGTTACCCGGTTTTTCCGATGATTAAAAAATATTTGAGGTGTTTAACGTGTGGGGTCCATAAATTTGATGGTCTGATTTTAATACATCATCATTATAAAGTACTCCTTTTCTTTTGCGGTATTAAAACTTTCCTGGTAACTTATGGTTAAAAGTTGATTCACCCCCATATCATGCCGATAAATGGCGCTGTTAGTTCCGTCTTCCCGCAAGATTGCGCTTTAGTTCACGAACTCCCCGCGAGGTGGCGCTCTTAGTTTCATGTTCTCCCGATAGATGGCGCTGTTGGTTCCATATCCTCCCGATAAATGGCGCTGTTAGTTACATGTTTTCCCGCGAGATGGCGCTTTAGTTCACGAACTCCCCGCTAGATGGCGCCGTTAGTTCCATCTGCTCCCGATAGATGGCGCTGTTAGATCCATGTCCTCCCGATAGATGGCGCTGTTAGTTCCACGTCTTCCAGCGAGATGGCGCTTTAGTTCACGAACTCGCCGCGAGATGGCGCTGTTAGTTCCATGTTCTCCCGATAGATGGCGCTGTTGGTTCCATATCCTCCCGATAAATAAATGGCTCTTTTAGTTCTGTTCTCTGCGAGATGGCGCTGTTAGTTATTTATGTCCTTCCGCGAGATGGCGCTTTAGTTCACGAACTCCCCGCTAGATGGCGCTGTTAGATCCATGTCTTCCCGCGGGATGGCGCTTTAGTTAAAGAACTCCCCGCGTGACGAATCTGGCGCGGTTAGTTCCATGTTCTCCCGATAGATGGCACTGTTGGTTCCATGTTCTCCCGATAGATGGCGCTGTTAGTTCCATGTCTTCCCGTGAGATGGCGCTTTAGTTCTCGAACTCCCCGCTAGATGGCGCTGTTAGTTCCATGTCTTCCCGCGAGATGGCGCTTTAGTTCCATGTCTTCCCGCGAAATGGCGCTGTTAGTACCATGTCTTCCCGCGAGATGGCGCTTTAGTTCACGAAGTCCCCGCTAGATGGCGCTGTTAGTTCCATGTCTTCCCGCGAGATGGCGCTTTAGTTCCGTCCTCCCAATAGGGTGCTTTAGTTCCATGTCTTCCCGCGAGATGGCGCTTTAGTTCCATGTCCTCCCGATAGATGGCGCTTTAGTTAAATGTCTTTCCGCGAGATGGCGCTTTAGTTCCATATCCTCCCGATAGATGGCGCTGTTAGTTCCATGTCTTCCCGCGGGATGGTGCTTTAGTTCCATGTCTTCCCGCGAGATGGCGCTTTAGTTCACGAACTCCCCGCTAGATGGCGCTGTTAGTTCCATGTCTTCCCGCGAGATGGCGCTTTAGTTCCATGTCTTCCCGCGAGATGGCGCTTTAGTTCCATGTCTTCCCGCGAGATGGCGCTTTTGTTCACGAACTCCCCGCTAGATGGCGCTGTTAGTTCCATGTCTTCCCGCGAGATGGCGCTTCAGTTCTATGTCCTCCCGATAGATGGCGCTTTAGTTCCATGTCTTCCCGCGAGATGGCGCTTTAGTTCCATGTCTTCCCGCGAGATGGCGCTTTAGTTCCATGTCCTCCCGATAGATGGCGCTTTAGTTAAATGTCTTCCCGCGAGATGGCGCTTTAGTTAAATATCTTCCCGCGAGATGGCGCTTTAGTTCCATGTCCTCCCGATAGATGGCGCTTTAGTTCCATGTACTCCCGATAGATGGCGCTGTTAGTTCCATGTCTTCCCGCGAGATGGCGCTTTAGTTCTATGTCCTCCCGATAGATGGCGCTTTAGTTCCATGTCTTCCCGCGAGATGGCGCTTTAGTTCCATGTCCTCCCGATAGATGGCGCTTTAGTTAAATGTCTTCCGCGAGATGGCGCTTTAGTTCCATGTCCTCCCGATAGATGGCGCTTTAGTTCCATGTACTCCCGATAGATGGCGCTTTAGTTCCATGTCTTCCCGCGAGATGGCGCTTTAGTTCCATGTCTTCCCGCGAGATGGCGCTTTAGTTCCATGTCTTCCCGCGAGATGGCGCTTTAGTTCACGAACTCCCCGCTAGATGGCGCTGTTAGTTTCATGTCTTCCCGCGAGATGGCGCTTTAGTTCCATGTCCTCCCGATAGATGGCGCTTTAGTTCCAAATCCTCCCGATAGATGGCGCTGTTGGTACCATATCCTCCCGATAGATGGCGCTGTTAGTACCATGTCTTCCCGCGAGATGGCGCTTTAGTTCCATGTCTTCCCGCGAGATGGCGCTTTAGTTCCAAATCCTCCCGATAGATGGCGCTGTTGGTACCATATCCTCCCGATAGATGGCGCTGTTAGTACCATGTCTTCCCGCGAGATGGCGCTTTAGTTCCATGTCTTCCCGCGAGATGGCGCTTTAGTTCCATGTCCTCCCGATAGATGGCGCTTTAGTTCCATGTCCTCCCGCGAGATGGCGCTTTAGTTCCATGTCTTCCCGCGAGATGGCGCTTTAGTTCCATGTCTTCCCGCGAGATGGCGCTTTAGTTCCATGTCTTGCCGCGAGATGGCGCTTTAGTTCCATGTCCTCCCGATAGATGGCGCTTTAGTTCCATGTCCTCCCGCGAGATGGCGCTTTAGTTCCATGTCCTCCCGATAGATGGCGCTTTAGTTCCATGTCTTCCCGCGAGATGGCGCTTTAGTTCCAAATCCTCCCGATAGATGGCGCTGTTGGTACCATATCCTCCCAATAGATGGCGCTGTTAGTACCATGTCTTCCCGCGAGATGTCGCTTTAGTTCAGGAACTCCCCGCGAAATGGCGCTGTTAGTTCCAAGGTTTTTTTTTTTTTTTTTTTTAATTAGGTTCGCAAACTGGACATTACAGCATTGTGACTTATAAATAGAGGTAAACAAACAAGTTTGGCTGCATGGCCTTCTAGGTGCGAACACAACATGCACACGAGTAATCGCCCTCAATACTAAACTTAGAGATAACAAAATAAATGAAGAAATTATAAGAAAATAAATTAAAATAAAAATAAAACAAAAATAAATTACAGTCTAATAACAAAGTAGTTGGTTAGGTACTTATAATTTAGAAAAGATAAATTGTTTAATGTCTTTAACCGATGCACTGAAGATGTCTAGCTCTTGGCAATCATCGTTGTAGGTTGCACACATGCGGAACAGTGGTGAGTGACGGCTGTAGTTAGTGCGACATGGCGGTAGACTAAAGGTTTTACGGTTATGCAGGCGGCTACTAATTCGTGGTATAGAAAACTTTACATTTTCAAGAAGGTCAGGGCTGTCCACTGCCCCGCTTATTATTTTGTGTAGGCAAATTATGTCAGCAGCTTTGCGCCTTGTTACAAGCGGGATCATTTTGTAGTGTTCGAGTCTGGAATCGTAAGATGTTAGGTTTCGGCAGCGATTATTGGCGTAACACAAACAGTATAAAAACCTTTTTTGTAGTTTTTCTAGCCTATTAATGTGAACTGCATAGGAAGGGCTCCAAACAGGGCTGCAGTATTCCAAAAGGCTACGGACATAGCAGTTAAACAATATCATTGGTATTTCTGGATCCTTGAAAGTTTTTGTTTGCCGTATAACAAATCCTGCCAAACGTGAGCCCTTCTTTGCAATGTAATCTACGTGTTCGCGAAAATGTAATTTCTGATCCACAACAACACCCAGATCGCGTATGCTTGTGACTTCTTTAATTAGTTCGTCGTTTACGGAGTAGTTACAGTTTATGATCTTTTTCTTTCGTGAGAATTTGATGTGAAAGCATTTTGATGAGTTTAAAACCATATTATTCTTGCGGCACCAGAGATTGACGGTGTTCAGGTCACTTTGTAGGGATGTTCTTCCGATAGATGGCGCTGTTGGTTCCATGTCCCCCGCGAGATGGCGCTGTTAGTTCTGTGTCCCCCCACAAGATGTGTTCTCAGTGTAAATCCACTATCGGTAGCATCAATGGATCTAGTGGGAATAAAGACTCACCAGATCCTTACTGGGTCTGAGCAAATTGATCTAGGGGGAATATGTTCTCAGTGGATCCACTATCGGTAGCATCAATGGATCTAGTAGGAATAAAGAATCACCAGATCCATACTGGGTCTGAGCAAATGGATCTAGCGGGAATATGTTCTCAGTGGATCCACTATCGGTAGCATCAATGGATCTAGTAGGAATAAAGAATCACCAGATCCATACTGGGTCTGAGCAAATGGATCTAGCGGGAATATGTTCTCAGTGGATCCACTATCGGTAGCATCAATGGATCTAGTGGTAATAAAGAATCACCAGATCCTTACTGGGTCTGAGCAAATTGATCTAGGGGGAATATGTTCTCAGTGGATCCACTATCGGTAGCATCAATGGATCTAGTAGGAATAAAGAATCACCAGATCCATACTGGGTCTGAGTAAATGGATCTAGCGGGAATATGTTCTCAGTGCATCCACTATCGGTAGCATCAATGGATCTAGTGGTAATAAAGAATCACCAGATCCTTACTGGGTCTGAGCAAATTGATCTAGGGGGAATATGTTCTCAGTGGATCCACTATCGGTAGCATCAATGGATCTAGTAGGAATAAAGAATCACCAGATCCATACTGGGTCTGAGTAAATGGATCTAGCGGGAATATGTTCTCAGTGCATCCACTATCGGTAGCATCAATGGATCTAGTGGTAATAAAGAATCACCAGATCCTTACTGGGTCTGAGCAAATTGATCTAGGGGGAATATGTTCTCAGTGGATCCACTATCGGTAGCATCAATGGATCTAGTAGGAATAAAGAATCACCAGATCCATACTGGGTCTGAGCAAATGGATCTAGCGGGAATATGTTCTCAGTGCATCCACTATCGGAAGCATCAATGGATCTAGTAGGAATAAAGAATCACCAGATCCATACTGGGTCTGAGTAAATGGATCTAGCGGGAATATGTTCTCAGTGCATCCACTATTGGTAGCATCAATGGATCTAGTGGTAATAAAGTGTCACCAGATCTATACTGGGTCTGAGCAAGTGGATCTAGCGGGAATATGTTCTCAGTGGATCCACCATCGGTAGCATCAATGGATCTAGTAGGAATAAAGAATCACCAGATCCATACTGGGTCTGAGCAAATGGATCTAGCGGGAATATGTTCTTCGTGCATCCACTATCGGTAGCATCAATGGATCTAGTGGTAATAAAGTGTCACCAGATCCATACTGGGTCTGAGAAAATGGATCTAGCGGGATCCTCTATCGGTAGCATCAATGGATTTAGTAGGAATAAAGAATCACCAGATCCATACTGGGTCTGAGAAAATGGATCTAGCGGGAGTATGTTCTCAGTGGATCCACTATCGGTAGCATCAATGGAAAAAGTGAGAATAAAGTCTCCCCAGATCCAGTATGGATCTGATAAAACAATAAATGGACCCATTGATAAAGTATTATCCCTAGATGGGCAATGTATCTACTGACACAAATATTCTCCGTAGATCCATTTCTTGCAACTGCGTAGAAAGGTGTATCTGGTGACAAATAATATCTCATTAGATCCATACTCCCGCGTAATGGATGTAGTTAGAAAAAAATGTTTCATTACATACGTCATAGGAGTTAGGTCCGGTACAGTCGGACAGCATTACCAACGCAACGCTATCAGTCTGTACCGGCCCTTTTAACTAAAAAATGAAAACAAAAGTGAGTCGTCAAGTATTTATTGTACTACAAGGACAGTTCCGCTCAGAATCTATCGATTAACTGCAATACACGCTGCTGCTCCTTGTCAGGTCAATTCCCTATTGTTAAACGGCACGGAGACTTCCTCTCAAAACTTATCGACCAACTGCAGCACGTGCTGCTGCTCCTGGTGCAGGTACTCCGCCTCGGCCTCGCCAGCGCCGGAGTCGCCCAGGTTGCCCGCGTATTCTGAGGACAAACACCAAGTATTATTAGTGTAATATGACCAGAGAGCGGAATTCAGACAGCTCTAACATTGTATTTTATCGACCTCACACGTAGCACGACATATTTTATGTGACAGAATTAGACCTATCTACGTTCATATACTTACCATCGATTTTACCAAACTGGAATAAGACTTACTCCGAGAATAGTTTACAAATTTGGTATTTAATCTAGGTATAAGACCTTATTCTCGTTTGGTCGAATCCGCCCTTAGACAACAAAAAGGATTTCCCGTAACGAGTGAAGATTACAAGAAAATGGTGGCCAGCACGTCGTTAGACTTTGTTTCCTGGAGAAGCAAAAATATTCTATTGAATGTGTTATGACATTAGGCATGCGCTGTTAAGATCCATCTGGTACTTCCCGAACCCAGTTTTTGAGCTTAAGGGGCATAAGAGGATCTCAAATATTTCCCATAACCTGTCGCCTTTTCATCCACACAGCGCTAATTCTGTGTTTCGCAGTCCGGTCTATCTAGTCATTACTTTGCATTAAGGAACCGAGATACTCAAACCTTTATAAGGAAGAGGGAGTATATTACCCACCATTATAAATGTAATATGAATCTTAAGAATTGTCAGTTTGGTTCTATTTGCGAATACTATGGCAGTTGACAATAACCGGTAAAGGGTTAAAGTAGAGTGATAAGATCACGCTATCAAGCGCAATTGGCACGAAACTGGCCAAAGTCAGACAACCATTTTGATTTTAAATTAAAAATGTGAGTATAGTGTAGAGAACATTACCTCTCATGACGTGCCGTATAATCTTCAAAGATCCACCGCGCAGGGACAGGACTCTTTGAACACGCTGCTTGACTGTGGGCGGCCCCGCGGTACACACCTGATGGAACAACAAACCGTCATCAAGGCATTTAACTAGTGTCCGACCGAAATTTCGGTTTCGGTTTCGGTTTCGGCCAGTTTCGGCCAAAAAATCAAGTTTCGGCCGAGTTTCGGTTTCGGCCAAAAACGGCCGAACCCTTCGGCCGCGCCGAAACTTACAACATCGTACCTTGTGTTACAAATAATGTATTTTTTTCACTTTATAGGGTACCTAGTTAAATTTTCAAACAGAACCTCTGTAACTGTGCTGAAATTTCATTGTGATAAATCTTTGAAAGTAGAAACCTGTAATTATAGGTCGGCGAGATATTAATTTTAGAAAAAAACGGGCTTACTAACATTTTTTCGACTTTCTAAGGACTTTTTTATTTATATAAAAAGGTTCGGTTTCGGTTTCGGCAAAATAACATGTTTCGGTCGGTCACTACATTTAACCTTTCAAAACCCAATACATATAGCGAAAAAACAAAACGGTCTTTAGTGTCTTAAGATAGAATTCAAGTACTTTTTTTTACTGGCTCTCTCGGGAGCCGGCGGGTACCAAAAGGTTAAACTCCGGTTCTCGGGCTCTGAAAACGATCTGTCAAGTTGTTATCTTCGGGAAAACTAGTTTTTAATTCGAGAGTTATAGATGAATTAGCGAGAGCGTGGAATTGCATATGTAGTGGTATGATGTGTGTATAGGCAAGAGAAACAGAGAGAGAAATACTTAAATACTTATATCTCTCTTTCTCTTGCCTATAAACACACAATACCACTACATGTGCGATTCCACGCTCTCGCTAATTCATCTATTCCTACGCTATGCTTTATCTAATGAACACATTATTTATTGTTAGATATTTAATACAGAATACGAATGTAGAACCTAAATGAATTATAACTAATATGTTTATGCTGTGAAACGATTACAATTTATTAGTTTTTATTTTAGACTTAATCTTTTATCTATTTATTAAAGAAGCTTGGCGGATTCGAGTTGACAATGCATATACTAACTCTATCCGATAGAGAGAGACAGACGGCGGGAAGCGACTCTGTTCTATACTATGTAAAGAAACACTTATTTTTGCAATACCCTAACAAGGTCAGGTTTAAAAGTGAATTAAATAAAAAAATAACATTTTAAACAACTATCAAATCCAACTATCACCCAAACCTAAAAACTAAGAACCGCTTGCACTTAAATGTTAACCCCAGGTTAACCCTAGGTTAATTCGTTAAAATTGTCAGTTCCCATCATATGAATCTTACATTAGTGAATACTTTAAAACTTCAATTAAAAAAAATACGTGCCGGTGGGCCTAAATTACATTACAAGAACATTTTAACCTAAGTTTGAATTTAACCAGATTATTATAGTCCACAACGAATAACGCATGTGCGTAACGAATTTTCCATAATACGTAAAATCTGTTGCGTACCTCTAGTATTATCCTGTCAACAAGTTGGAGGGTAAACAGGCCACCAGTAAGCCTTTTAAAGTACTGTGCTTCGTCGTCACCCAACTCTTCCCCGGCTTGCTGTGGACGTATCACGAGATAAGATAATTCTATACTTAGTGTAGCACTAACCTACTGATTATAATGACAAAGAATCTAGCAATGATCAGCTGTCAAACGATAAGGCTATAGGTGAAAAACTTAAGTAAGTCACCTGTTGTATGTGTGAGTAATGCGTGCGAAAAGAGATTCCATTTTTGAAATTTGTAGGTTATCGTATGGTTTGCAAACTCATTATTTGTTATCTTTCAAGTTTGATTATTCCTGTCCACATAATATATGATTATATTGTCATGATTCAATTGTTATAAATAGTTGTCAATGTCGAGTAATTGTATACGTATTTTTTGCATCGTTCATGAATAAACAAATAATACCTTAGGTCACTACGAAAGTTTTGAGATACAAAAAAAGTATAAAAGTTATTTAATATTTTTTTATTACAGTTTCTCAAAGTACTCTCCATTAGCTTCTATGCATTGATTCATCCGCCTAAACCATGATTTATAGCATTCCCGGTACTCTTCTTTAGGGAGGTCTTCTCCGGCCCGCAAGTAGGCATTCCGTGCGTCCTCAGGACTGTTAAATCGCGTGTCACGAAGTCCGAGTTTGATTTTCGGAAAGAGGAAGAAATCGCAAGGATCTAAATCGGGGCTATACGGAGGATGACACAATTCTTCAATCTCTGTACTCTTCAAAAAATCATTGGTGACAATGGCCTTGTGCGGCGAGGCATTGTCATGATGCAAAAGAGCCCCCTCAAACCAGTTTTAGGTCGTTTTTGTTTTAAATTATTAAATACATTAGGTAAACACACTTCAATATACCACTTAGCATTCACAGTTTTTTGGTCGTCTAAGGAAATTGTGGCCACATGACCACTTGCAGAAAAAAATGTGGCCACCATTTTTTTCCCAACACTTCGCCCGCGTTTCACCTTCGTTGGAGGTTCATCATCGGGAAACACCCAAATTGTCGATTGCCGTTTAGTCGGTGGATCATATTGGTAAATCCAACTCTCGTCTCCAGTAATAATGTTAAAAATTGACCGTCCTTCTCCCTGATCAAATTTTCTGAGCATATCTTTGCACCATGTCACGCGAGCTTCTTTTTGTTCTGCAGTCAGCGAGTGAGGCACCCATCGTGAACATAATTTCCTGACTCCAAGCCGGTTGTGTAAAATTTCATTAATAGCTGGCGATGAAATCTTCACGACCTCTTCCATTTGTTTGTAAGTCACTTTTGGGTCTTCCTTAATAAAATTTTTCACAGCTAGGACGTTATCTTCTGTAACTGAAGTCGCGGGTCGGCCATTTCTTTCATCATCATTTAAGGAAAAAATCCCTCGTTTAAATTGAGCAAACCATCTGAAAACTGTTGCACGCGATGGTGCATAGTCCTCAAACGCCGAAACTAATCGCTCTCTGCACTCACATTAATTTAATCCAAATTTATAATCGTACAAAATCATCGCACGAAAATACTCTCGCTTAAAATCCATAGTTGACGATAAAAGCCCGCGGAATTGAAACAAAAAACAACCGTCATTTTTTTATTTTTAAATATTTCATCAAATGGTTTTCTATGTTCGAATTACAAATAATTTATCTTTTAAATAAGGTTCAATCTCGTTGCGTTCTTTTTATAAATTTTGAGTATATCAAAACTTTCCTAGTGACCCACGTACTAACAGTTTACCACAGAAGTAAATTGTAAAACATCGATTTTGAATTCAGCTTGACAAATTAATATGGCACCATTTCCTAAAATTGGTAGACGACGACCACTGCATGTTCAAACGAAAAGAGTTTTGTGTAATTTGTACAAACATTTCCAAGAGGTTTGCGATAAAGACTCAAATTGTTTATCAACACCAAAACAATTGGTCATTAAAATATCTGGTGTACCGAAAAAACAGGTTCTCAACACATTAAAAGAATTTGAAAGTATGTATTCAAATTAAATGTTTCTGTACAGTCCACTGATGAAAATGAGGATGACGAAGAGGTAAAAAGAAATTACAGTATGTTATTTATATGTACAGTCACGAGATTAAATTTGGTACCCACCTAAGGTCCAAAATCAATCTGACATTGTACAAGAATAAGGTTGAGTTTCCTAAAAGTTACAAATGACTTGACATCACTAATGACATTGACGACTTCAAGCATATTTTTCTTGAAATGGGTCCCAAATTAACGCTCGTGATTGTACAACACATATTAAATATTTATATAATTAATTATGGTTATGCGTTTTTTTGCAAACTGTACACAACTACATACAACAGGTGACTTACTTAAGTTTTTCACCTATAACACGTTGGTTACGGGAAATGTTCAACTCCCACGTCTGTTCACCGTGAGAAGTTAAATCGCTGAACTACTTCTGAATCAAATAATAATTACTTACAAATTTGCAACCACTAAAAACTTTAAACATTTATTCACTATACCTCCATCTCTTTTTCGGTGCGGTCCACCTTGTCCATATACTTAAAATGTAATTCTAAAAGTCTATCAACTTTTTCGTAGTCGTTTTCTGTAAATTTCGCTAGGAGTCTCTGTCTTTGGCTCCCTTGGCAGTTCCGCAACATCGACGAGATTATGGAAACAACGTGCTCTGCAAACAAGGGAAACTAAATTAGGAAAAAGTATGGAAGTAAGTAGAGTAGTCGTGGTTTCTTTGGAATCGTTAGAGGGCCCAACTAGATGGTTTCCCCGGTTATGTACGGAAGGCCTTTTAATGTTAGGTATAAACTTCAAAGCGCCGTAATTTTTGAGAATGTTATAAGCTATGTGGCCCAAGTTTAGCTAAAGACCCCTTTCGCACATAACGTATCTTACTTTGTTTTTCTTAGATTGAGGCTCGAGGATAATTCAGTCCGTTGGTGCAAACTTACATTAAGGTTTTTAAACCATTATAAACGCCCAGTTCATTTTTCACCTCTGGTAAAATTATGGAACATGTTTTTTCATTATTTTATAGGTTGTCCTTCAGGGCAAATTAAAGGGTATAGCCGGGTAAGCATGGCGAAACTGCCCTTAGCGAAAAAAATAATTTCCTTTTACTGGGTTATTAACCTTTACATATGTAGTGCTTTCACCAAAATTTAAGCCTCTAATCCTTCAGGTTTAAAAAAAAACCGCATAAAAAGAAATAACATTTTTATTTTATTTTAGCCAAAGTACTAATCCGATTTCTTTGTAATTTGGATATGTTGTATATACAATTAAGGTTACTCTCTAAAAAAAAATTAATGATTTATCTCTTGAAAAAAACAAAAAAAAAAACGAGTTAATAATTTTTAAAAAAATAAAAAAAATACGCGCGAGATTGCGACAATTTCCAAATTTACATATTTTATGTAGAATTTAATGATGTTTAACATATATTTTTTTCAAAAGCTAAAATCGGGATTAACGGTTTGAAAAATCGAATTTGTGACATCCCATAACACTTTATCTTCATACAAGCAAAACCAAGTTGACAATAAATGAATGAAGTATATTTTGAACGCTATCTTAACGAATTGGAATTTAAAATGTGACGTTTTGCACTATAAATTGCTTTTGTGGCTATATACAGTGTGTAAATCCAATACGAGCAAATATTTTAACGACGGTTAATATGCATCCTAATTAACATAAAAACATGTGTATCGTTAACCTAAGTTGTAATATTTTTTTTCATACTAATTAATTCGCCACGCAATGTATTACAAATAACTCAATTAACCTGCAATTAACTGCGACTTAAATCTTCGTTTCAACTGACAAGGTTTCAAGTGGTTCGGGAAAACTCGGTTAGACTCGGGTCACAGTCGTAGTTATGTTAGTTTTAAAACTTATTTAGAATGAAAAGCAGTGGAAATGCTTTTTATTTTGTTCTTAATTTAATAAAAAACACTTAGTTCATGCACATACTGATTCCTTCACACTTACAGAAATTAAAAAAAAATATCTTCGTTTAATCCTTAGTTGATCCACGATGTTCCAAACTCAGCGATGTAAATCAGGGGAAACCATTGTAAAATCACAAGACAATGTAGATACCTGTTCTCCATAATAATGCAAAATTATAACGTTTTTCTTAATAAAAATCTATCAACAAACAACCAAGGCACACAGCATTGATTGATACTTTAGGTTATGTGACTGACGGCCACTCGTAATGACATAAGGTCAACATTGGCTATACTCACCTGCCCTGCCAAAAGAGTTTTCTATCTTATTGGCACTATGAAAAATATTTTCGTTTCAAGCAGAATTTTTACTAGCTTTTGCCCGCGAGTCTGTCCACGTAGAAATTGTTTATCGCTTATATCGAGATAAAAACTGTCCTATGTGTCATGAGTCATAATAAGTCGATCCGTGGGTGTCGAATTCCTACAAAACCGTTAAACCGTTTTTGCGTGATTGAAACACAAACATCCACGGTACTTTGCCCGAGTTAACTTTGTAACTTCTTTCATTTCTTTTAATCTAATCTTTATTCTACAGAATAATTGTACCGAAGGAAGTTAGACACCTACTTAATTCAAAGTTTTGCATACTACAATAATAACATTTAAGTACTTAATCCCACTAATCCCACTAATAAATGTAAAAAATTCTCATTCTTTGCCCGTGGTTCTACTGCGTAGTCCTACTGACCAATGATTTCTATTTCAATATCAAATTGACAGGGTTGACGGATCTCCGCTGGCGCGGAGCTCCTATTTCTGGGCGTTTTAGCCCTTCAGGCCAGCTGCAAAACTAACATAACTTAAACCTAGGTACCTCATATTTATGATACTATTTTCGATCAGTAACGATGATTGAATAAATCGTGACACTGCTGTATTGCGTTTACACAAGCTTAGTTCTTTACCAGTGCAAAGGTTACGACCAGCGACTGTATCGCGGGTTTTGCAACTGTATGGTGATTTCATCGCTGAAAAAGATGCTATGGGTGATCTTCCTAAGGGACATTAAGACCTTTAATGAGTAAATGGCGAACTGGACAATAACGCGAATATCAAATTTAATTTTATTTACAAACATACTGACTGGTACTCTAAAAAAGATACTGTTGAAATTTTCACTGCCGCCGGTGTACATGCCTGAGATAGCTGTTCTCCACGTGTCGACCGTGTACTTGAATACAGGCTTCACAGCGTCGTTTAATGGAGTCTATGACGTGGCTGAGATCGGTCGTTTGTCTCAGTTTTTCAAAAACTTCGGTTATTTTGTTTTTGAGCTGTTCCACCGACGTCCTAGGTTCCGAGTACACCTCGTTCTTAACTGCCCCCCAAAGAAAAAAATCGAGTGGCGTTAAATCGGGAGAACGAGCCGCCCAGCGACGTGGGCCAAACCTCCCGAGCCACCTGTCCTCAAACATTGAATTGAGGACATTTCGCACGCGAATTGCCGAGTGAGCCGGAGCACCATCCAGCTGCAGCCATGTCTGCCGGCGTTCTTCTTCGGGCAGCGTATTAACGTAGTCTGCTAAAGGCCCATTCAGAAGCTGTATAAACTTGTCTGTGTTTAGGTTACCGTCGATAAAAATAGGCCCGATAATACGATTGCCATGAATCGCAGCCCAAACGTTTACAGCCCAACGATACTGGTGCCCAGTTTCTTTTAAATTGTGAGGATTTACCCGTGACCAGTAATGACTGTTACGCTGGTTCCAGACCCCATTCCGTGTGAATGTACTCTCATCAGTCCAGATTATCTTGGCCAAAAAATCGCCGGCTTCTCGATGTTGGCTGAGCAACCACTGACAAAGTGCAATTCGTGGCGGCAAGTTCCTGGAGAGCAAAGCGTGAGCCTTTAAAAATTTGTAAGGATGTTGCTTGTCGCGCTTGAGGATATTGTGCACCACCGTTTGACTCACATTAAAGCGTCGCCCAGCATTCCTGGTACTATCCTCTGGGTTAGACGAAAAATGGAGCAGTATTCGATCTTCTGTTTGAACGGGAACCTCTCGATTCACTGCTGCACCATCAGTTCTTCCGGTCACAGGCAAATCCTCTCGAACTCGCTGTAATGCGTTCACAATCACTCGAGCGCTACTCGGAACTCTGCGATTCGGGAACCGCTCTCTGTACAAACTTAACGCTCTGTTTCCATTTTGTTGAGCTTCACCATATGCTAAAATCATATCACTCAATTCCTGAGCACTAAAATTAGATGGTCGCGGCATTTTAGATTTATGTAACTGTTTTCCAGCATATGTCATAGTTCTGTTATCCTTTTTTACTACATGATGGGTTTTCTGTATGCAGTAGTGCAATTCCTCATATCTAAACTGTTTTCATAATAAAGAAGTATGTAGGTAGGTACAATACAACTTCTTCGTCTATGGTCATCTGAATTGATTACCACAGGTCATGACTCTTTTGACAGTTACAGTTCTTTGTTGATAAATACCACATTAAATCCGCTAAATTAATACATAATCTGTAAATGCAATATTATCCATTAATAAAACCAAGCCCACAAAAAAGATCATGTCAATAATGTGTGAATAATGTATGTGTGTGATAGATGACACACTGGATACCTAGTAAAGATAAGTAAGTAGTATGTACGACAATTTACGTGCATGGGTGCATTAAATTATGATCGTTTCACGTTAAAATCAATAATAATACAAAATAAAACGTTTTTGTTTAGAGAACAATTCTAATTTTTCACGTTAAATGCCATAATTACGCTAGTTTGGCTGCCGATATACGAAAGGTCTGAAAAAGTTATGCATTATACATTGCTGCTCGATGGGACCTTTAAAAATTAATTGCGCTCTATGTATTAGAGTTATTAACGAAATTCCACATTTACATGACTTGTAGAGCTATAACCTACGTCTAGTTTAAATGTTTGCTCGTATTCCATTTACACACTGTATACGGCTACGGAGTACGCATTTTTTCATATCCCATACATATATATATAATATATATTTTTTTTTATATCAGTGGGAGGCAAACGAGCATGTAGGTTACCTGATGGGAAGTAAACACCACCGCCCATAAACACCATCAGCTCAAGAAGAGTTGTCGGTGCGTTGCCGGCCAATAAGGGAGATGTAAGCTCTTTTCTTGAAGGCACCCATGTCATAACTGGTGGGAAATACCGCCGAAGGGAGCTCATTCCACAGTTTCACTGTACGAGGCAAAAAGTGCCTAGTGAAACGCACGGTGGAAGAACGCCCTTCATCAAGGTGATGTTGATGGAACCTGGCATTGCGACGAGTAGTTCGGTGGTGGAACTCTGCGGCCGGTAAAAGTCCAAATAATTCATCAGAACACTCCCCGTTGTAAAGCCTATACAGCACGCAAAGTGAACTGACGTCCCTTCGGATAGAGAGGGAATCCAATCGGACGGAGAGCGCTGGGTCGTTGACGATTCGAACCGCTCTGCGTTGTATCCGGTCAAGTGGAAGAAGGAGGTATTGGGGTGCCCGGCCCAGAGATGAGAACAGTACTCCATATGCGGCCGAACCTGAGCCTTATAAGGTTGGAGGCAGTGGTCAGCTGTGAAGTACCGTCTTGCTCTACTAAGCACGCCACGCCTCCTGGAAGCCAATTTGGCTTTATCTTCCAAATGACTACGGAACTTAACGTCATGAGAAATGTCAACGCCCAGGATTCCGATACTGGGCTTGATGGCGAGGGAAGTGCCTTCGAACTGAGGTGTTGTGACGAAAGGGCTTTTCTTGGCTGATAACACGCACAGTTGTGTCTTAGGCCCGTATTTATAGACTCATCTCAATCCGTGAACTGAGACCTTCTCAATTGAGATGGTCTCGATAAGTAATCCTGGAGCTAGGATCGTTGCTAATTAATAAACTCATTTTGAGAAGCTCTTACATGAGATGATCTTACCTGAGATTGTGAGGGTAAGTACGTCTGATGACATTTTTGAACGAAACGACGAAACGTTTTGAGTATGCATGGTTTTTTAAAATATATGTTTTGCGTTTAGACATGACAGGTAAGATACGTGAACCATCATAAATTCGTTTTTTCAAGGTAAAATCAAGAAGCAAGTCGTTATTTTAAAAGCATTTTTTAAACTAGTTTTCGGTTTATGTATATTATCATATAAGGTGAAGGGATGGAGGCCTTTGTCCAGCAGTAGGACATTATAGGCTGTTAAATACAAATACTTAATTCCTTTATTATTGAATAATACTTTTTCAATTAAAATTCAGATGCAGTTTACCTGTTTTATTTTTTCATGTTTTATAACAGTGGTTAGCACAAGTTGTTTTCTCAGTTGTCACTCATTGATTTGGTTTGTTTTAGAGAAGGTAGAGGGGTTACCAAGCGACAATCCTTCTCGGTACATTCTGTAATATTATGGAATCGGCTACCGACTGGCATTAGGCAATCACAAACGGTAGACTCCCTAAAAGGCAAATTAAAGAAGTTCTGGCTTGACTCTATCTCCTAAATATCAATTATCCTCTAGGTATGTAAAATGTACTTTATGTACTTATGTAAGTATATTTAACTATTAATATGTATACCTATTTCTATATCTATTTATGAAGGTATTTGAATGTAGTTTTATTTTAAATCTATTTATATAAGTTTTATTGGATACTAAATGTGTTATATTCTTCTTCTTGTACACTTGTTTACTCGTTGCACAACCGTTCACTCTTCTCAATCTCTCAAGGGTTAGCTGGAAGAGATCCCTTAAAGGGATAAGTTCGCCTTTGTACATATTTCTATATTAATTGTATTGTTATGGTTTTTCTTTTGTACAATAAAGTGTTTACATACATACATACATACAATCAAGTTGCAGGCGACTTGTGTTAACTGTTCAGCAAATTAAACTGTCTGTCATTGCACCTATACACATATATGGGGTGACATAAAACCTAAATGCCACCCAATTGCACAAACATTTGTTGGTAATAGCACCGTTCACAATAATAATATTCGTCTATGTTAGCACTGGAAGGAATCCCTGCAATATTTTTGTATTTACATACAAATACTTTATCCCATTAGGACACTTGTCACTTTCCAATTACCAGTGCACTTAGGTGACATTTAATTTAATTATGTAATGTTTGTGCCAGTCTCTTCTTTAAAGTTAGGTAGTGGAAGTTATTACATCACAGTTGGGACTATCCAGATCATAGTTATCTAATTTTAAATATATGTAAACCTAAATTTATAATGCCTTACGAGGACAGAGATTTATGTTTATAAATTTAAGTTAACATATTTTAAATCAGAATCAAGTTTGATGTTATTAGTTAAGGTACCTATGCAGATACTTAAAATCTGAGAACACTGATCAAAGTTGGCCGCATTAGTCATTAATAATATTAACATTCATATAATATAATATAAACGCCAAAACATACCAACAACCAATACCATTACCACAGATCCTTGTTGACTTGGTGTTTATAAAAGTAGTTTATATATATGTGAGAGCTAAATATCGTTATTCCATTGTACTAAAACATTCAGCGCTGGGTTTCTGAATTCCATGGAGTGTGGAGAAAAGTTACAGAGTTCAGAAAGCTTGTTGTTACGTTATCTTATGCCTCTGAATCTTAGGCTCCAAATACTTTCATTTTGCAAAGAGAGTTAAATAGTGTAGGAGTACCTACATATTATTATGCATCAACTTTCAAACATAAAGGTCACCAATAAATAAAACTACTATTAGCATGTATTGTTTATTTCATAAAAAAGTGTCTAAGTTTTACATATTTTCAGTTTTCAAAATCAACTCAATACCTAATATTATTTGTAATTATCTGATTCACAGGTTATACCATACAAATACTCTTTATTGAACACCAAAAACACCGAAACAGAACAGCACATTTAAATTATAGACATACAACAGCAAATTGTTAAATAGCGATCCCACTTATTATCTAACCAATAGCCATCCTGTTTTATAGCTGCAACAGGTAAAAATAACAGGATTAACCACATTTAACTTGAACTAAACATATCAATTTTTTACAACTCCTATTTCTAATGATTTTTTAATATTCCCAAGTTATAAACTGTGTTATCCTTTTTTATGATTATCATCATGTTCTCCAGCAAAAATAGACCATGATGTTTGTTCACAATGTTTAAATGAAATATTGCACTTCTGAAGTACAAAACTTATTGCAGCGGTTTGAGAAAACTAGGCAAAAAAATTACATGTCTAAATTTTTTCATATCATGGAACTAATCAACACACTAAACTTCACTTATATGAGGTAAGTACCCCTTTTATGTAGAACAAGACAAGACATACTGCGCTGGATCATCATAATGCAAATAATCTAACCTATAGCCTATTAGATGGTAAGTTGCGGTATGTAACTACATAGTATGAATACACAGTAGCATGAAAAAAGTAATAAAAACTATTATCTTTACATTGAAGTAGCCCAAATGAAAATGGGGTAAGTATCCTTTTGCATGACTTTTATCTGAAGTTACTTTATTCAAAGACAATGATTGTTTTATAAGAAAGGATAATTTATATTGAATACATTAAAAACTGAATCTTGAAATGAGTAACATTGTGAATAATTTTATTATACCTGATGGACATAAATCTGTTTGGCAATTGACAAGCGAAGTCGTCAATGCGTCGGGCCGGCTGTTGAGATTCGTGAACACTGACTTCTCAAAATATCCAAATTTCACCGTTTTTAGCGTCTTGATTTTTTCCGGCGAACCTTGACATGTTATCCAAGTTTCACATTATTGAACTGACGACAACCTACAAAACGACATAAAGTTATAAGTAAACACTTTCTAATCACTTTAAAATGATTGAAACAGGTTCACGATTAGTTTTCACAAGTAGGTACCTAGGTATACTTTTTGCACCTTATTTATGTCAGGACGCGACATTGTACATATCTCACTGTTATTACTAGTTGATTGTGTGTAAGTTTTTAAACAATTCACTCAGTTTTCATTTAAGTATCAAACAATAATAAAACTTTGCCGCCTCAGCCTTATCTTGTCTGTCACGATGATTGTCAATGTAACAAAAACACTCCCCTCCTCTTTACTTTAGCAACCCGTTTCACGAAATGTTTCGTTACTTTACTTTCATTTCAATAATTAACAAAATACTTAATTAACTTTATTGGTTTTCTAAACAACAGTAAAGTAAAATATTAGAAGCATTGTGGCTATGATGCAAAATTGTTGAATTAAGGTATTAGCGTTAGATGGGTAGGTTAGTTTAGTACCCTAAATATTAGTAGATTACATAACTAGAAATGCATTTGACTGTTTTTATGACATGATTGTTTTTTATTTATACATAATGAATATAAAATAACTAGGTAATTAATGTAAATTGTAGGTACTTACCTATGAGAAATGAGCCCGTGTGGAGGTAAATCTTTCGCGCCTCAGGGTGGCCCTAAGTATTGTTATACAAAGACATCCGGCTATTATGTTGTCGTCGGCTTGGTCGGTATCTCTCTCGTAATCTCTATACGTAATATAAAATACTATACTAGCACCCACAATCATTTCACTTAAACACAAGACAAAACACACAACTTTTGAAGGCAATTGTACCTATTTAGCGGCAAACTCAAACATAATATTTAGGTATTATTGTTATTGAAAACGATTTAGGTATAAATATTTGCCTCTGAGAATGTAAAAATAACACTTCATTGTATTTAAACCGATTTATCTGATAAAGAGCACCCATATGTTCGACTATGTCGCAGTGCGTCCGCCATTTTTTCATAGTTGAGATGGTCTCAAGTCACCAACAGACCATAATCAGGATCAGGATTAGTTCCTCATACAAAATGACCGTCTCATCTGATCCGAGGATTACGATTCACGTATCGAGATACGTTTATAAATTAAACCTCAGTCTTGTGACGCATCTTGTGACGGGCATCTCAGCTGAGACGAGTTTATAAATACGGGCCTTAGTGGGGTTAAATTGGACCAGGTTGAGTCTGCCCCACTTTGAGACCGCCTCCAGCGATGACTCAGTTTCAGACACAAGCTTTGCTCGGCAGTCTTCGGTTCTGTGACTCAACCTCGTATATTGAATTTTGTCCAGTATAAACTGACACATGCACTCGTGTACTTATAGTGCCCGGCCGTTATGAAGTCAATCCTGACACATTGCACAACTATGAAGTTCCTGATTATTGTCAATGTGAACCTCAGGAGATATGTATATCGATTCGCGTTAAAAAGTTCGTATAGCAAAAATATTGTCTATGATATTATGCATTAATAATTTTTTTTTTTTTATAATAACATTAATTCTAGGTAATATTCTATTTCATTAATAACACCAATATTATAAAGAGGTAGGATTTGAATAAATGCGTACCTATGTTTCTTTATTAGTAACCTCTATGAACATAACTTTTTTCAAGGTTGATGTCTATCTACCTAGAGAATTAAAACTTTTTGTATTTGAATGCAAATTTATTTTTTCGTTTTTCATACTTCCTGTCAATCAATTTATAGAACGTCAAAATAATAAAACGATTTGTATTGCTTGAGTGCCTACTAGTCGCTCGTGGACGGACGATACGGCGGCATCGACATCCAAAGTCCCAACCGGAAAAGGAGCCAGACTAATAATATGTCATGCTGGCAATGCCAGAGGTTTCATCGACAACAGCTTATTGGCCTTTGCGTCTAAAACCACCGGTGACTACCATGAAGACATGGATGGTGAAAAATTTACGCAATGGTTCACTAATATGCTGACTAGCATTTCTGAGCCATCAGTTATTGTAATGGATAATGCACCTTACCACTCCATGTCACTTGACAAGCCACCTTCAAATTCAGAAAAAAAAGCCAATCTCGTTGCATGGCTTCAAAAAAATGGTGTAGATGCAAGTATGACTATGTTGAAAGGAGATTTAATTAGATTAATGGATATTCACAGACCGAAACAAAAACGATACGTCATTGATGAACTAGCACTGCAACATGGCCACCGAGTCATTCGTATACCGCCTTACCACTGTGAGTATAACGCCATAGAATTGATATGGGCACAAATTAAAGGATATGCGGCAAGTCACAATACTGAACCTTCATTTTCCACAGCGAAAATGATGAAATTATTAGAAGAGGCATGCAATCACGTAACCAAAAATAACTGGGAAATGGTAGTAAATAAGATTAAAGCCAAAATAAGGGACGATTACAACAGAGACATTAAAATTGACAGTACCTATTTTAGATAATGACTTTGAGTTAATAATTAATACAAACGATTCCAGTAGTGATAGTGATGGTGGTTCGGAAAGTGAAGTATCAGTATTATGTACATATTAAAGTAATGACTATAAATATTATCACTAATGTTTTTTTTTTCCTTCATATACATCTGATTAATATTTTTTATTATAGCTGTAGAGAATTGCATTCAACTCGACTCACGCTTGACTCAAATTTTATCGATACAATGATCGAACGTGTAACAGACAACCCTAGAGAATGTGTCAGGATTGACTTCATAGCGGCCGGACACTATAGTGAGTGTCAGTTGATACTGGATATATTCTATATACGAGGTTGAGTCACAGAACCGTCGATATTTGTATTATTACGCAGTTGTAACAGCGATTTAAATTGTAGCAATAACACAGACGGCGTAATTTTAGTTCGTTTACCAAAATAATATTTGTCGTATAAAATCAGAGCACTTAAAAATGAAGGAACAGACATCTCGCAATCGTTAACGGTCAGTATAAAATTCGTGCCATTGTACCATTATCGCCTTTTTTTTTTTTTTTTAATTGTCTGAATGCCATAAGCCCTAGCCGCATACACCACGGATTTTAAGGTTCGCATGAGTATGCACTCAGTAAAATAAGTCGCGTTCCAAATTCAAAATGCGTTGGAAATATAATTTCATAGTGTAATACGTAGAAGTTATTTTGTTTGAAAAGAATGTATGGGATGTTACAAATTCAAGTTTTTCACGCTGTTAATCCCGATTTTAGTTATTAAAAAAATTATATGTTAAACATTATTAAATTCTACATAAAATATGTAAATTAGGTAACTGTCGCAATTTCGCACGAATTTTTTTTATTTTTTTGAAAATTGTTATCTCGATTTTTTTCTATTTTTTTCAAGAGATTATAAAATTATTCTTTTTTTAGAAAGCGACCTTAATTGTATATACAACATATCCAAATTACAAAGAAATCGGATTAGTACTTTGGCTAAAATAAAATAAAAATGTTATTTCTTTTTATGCGGTTTTTTTTTAAACCTGAAGGATTTGAGGCTTAAATTTTGGTAAAAGCACTACATATGTAAAGGTTAATAACCCAGTAAAAGGAAATTATTTTTTTCGCTATGGGCAGTTTCGCCATGCTTACCCGGCTAAGGACTGTTCAATTTACTAAGCGGACATACTTAATTCAATATTAATCCTTCAACTAAAAAAATACTGATAGGCAGTGGCTGGTTATAAAATAAACATAGACAAGTCTATCAAGTGTCGTATTTTTTTTTTAATTGTCGTAATATTTTTCACGATGGAGCGAATTAATATTAAAGATCGCAAATTAATCTTGCAAAAATGGTGTACAGGCCAATTTTCACTGCGGAAAATTGCGAATGAGTTTAAATGTTCCAAGTCAGCCGTGTTTCAAATCATGAAAAAATTTGGAGAGCATCATACGCTCGACGATTTACCAAAATCGCGGCGGAGAAGTGGCCCGGCAAACCCAAATGTCGAAGAAAAACTCGTGCGGCTGTTAAAATCAACAAAGTACATGTCCGTTCGTGAAATTTCTAAAAAAAGCAGGTATTAGCGTAGGCACTGTATAAATATCAAGAAAAGAAATAATATACGGACATATAAGAAGCAAAAAATGCCGAAGAGAAGTGCCGAGCAACAAATACGGTCAAAAAAAAGATGCCGCAAATTATACGATATTTTGCTGCAAAATAAATCTCGATGCATTCTCATGGACGACGAAAAGTACGTGAAATTTGACACCAGTACGTTACCGGGGCCCCAGTATTACAATGCGGCTGTAGGAGAAATTGTACCCGATTCCAAAAAATATATAAAAATTTACAAATTCGGGAAGAAAGTCCTTGTATGGCAGGCAATTTGTTCCTGTGGCCTCAAAAGTACGACTTATTTTGCAACTGGAACTATTGGTGGCGAAATTTATAGAAAGGAATGCATCACAAAACAGTTACTTCCTATATATAGAAAGCACAGTATTCCCCCTTTGTTTTGGCCGGATCTAGCGAGTGCTCATTATGCTGGTCAGACTGTGGTGCTATTAAATTAAAAAACATCGATTTTGTTAAGAAAGAAGACAACCCACCAAACTGCCCGGAGCTCCGCCCCATCGAGCGATACTGGGCCATTGTAAAAAGATACTTGAGGAAGGATGGCCGAGAAGCTAGTACATTGGCAGAATTTAAACGCATGTGGTTTGCTGCTTGTAGAAAAGTATCCAAAAGCGATGTGCAAACACTTATGCGACGAATCCAGGCTAAAGTCCGAAATTTTTACCGTTGTAATTAATTCTTTTTTTCTTGTGTTATATATTACTTTATTTTAATATTGTAAATAAATATTCACCGTAATAAAGATGTATTTGTTTTAAAAAATCCGTAAAGGAACCTATTTTTGATGTCCGCTTAGTAAATTGAACAGTCCTTATACCCTTTAAACATGGCTCTTATTCTAAACGGGAAGTTTGTCAAATGTAATAGCAGCGATCACCAAGCGACCGCGGGTGGTAGGATGCAAGATCCCGATAAGAATGGCAATTGCTTATAGGGTGCGAATTTAAATCAAATCAAATGAATACGATTGTGACGATTTTCAATAGTTCCAAAATGTCCCCCGAAGTACAAAGATTGTTAAACGTGGATAACTACTTTCCGGGGGTCTTGCACCCCGCTGCGAATTTGATATTGTACTTAGATAATTTTTCTAATACTTTCCTTAAATTAATAATTCGATGTAGTAAATGGCTTATTTGTAGTGTCTAAAAGAAGTTTGGCTTTAACGCAAGAAAAATCATCTCAGGACCAGAGTCCATACTTCCGTGGGCATGGTCCTTACCTTCGTGCTGATCTATAGTGAGGAGCCGCTTCTTTTTGGGTGTTTTCATGAACAAGGGGAACACCGTGCGCAGGCCCAAGATGTCGACAAACTTGTTGCAGTTCTCGCGGCCGTCCTGGCCGTCCAGCGCGTGGCTGAGCACTTTGAGCGATCCATTGCGAGACATTTTCTTTTCTCTGGAAATAGCATTTCTTATCATGTTGATGTATTATTTCAATTTTTTTTCAGTGATTTCTTACATGGATAGAATCGTTATGAAGTTAGACTGTTTTTAAAGCTACTTGCCAGTTTTTTTTCACGTCAACTTTTTGTGTAATCACACATAGTTACTTTCTCTATACTAAGTGAACCCCATGTTTGTTTTTAATCTAGTATGGAAAAACCAACTTTGTGGGATTACACAAAAATATGTCATGAAAAAAAACTGGCACGTAGCTTTAAAAACGTTCTAAGTTCATGATAATTCTATCCATGTAAGAAATCACTGAAAAAATATTGAAATGATACAACATGATGAGTTTTTGTAACAGGGAAAATTACAAAAATTCCGACTTAAATCATCAATAACTCCGAAAGTACTAAAAATCGCTGAACATACATGGGGGTGTTTTTGGTAGCCCTGGGCGTGACCTATTAAATTTTTTCATTTGGACCACTAGTGAGCCGACGACTTGATAGTTCATAGTAAAACGGCACTTATCGACTCATTTTAAATTGAAAAAACTTAAATGTGTCTAATTCACAGATTATGAATCTGATTACTGAAGTTAAGGCTGCATATTAAAGTACAAATTTAGTATATTTGTTTGGAGTAATAAAATTAGACAATAGTCTATCAGTTCATGGTGAATTGGCATACACCCGCCGTTCTAACTGTCAGAATCGATTTGGTACCTCCACATTGCAATAACTTGATTTGTGGTGCGGTACAATTTATTTTAAAGTAGGTACTAAATAGAACATTTGAGTACATATTTTTAGTATAATCATTTTATACATGTATTTATGAAGGTACACCCGCCATTCTGACTCTCACTTTATTTTAACTGTCTTTGAATTACCTTACCTTACATAATCTTTGGCAATGGGCCATTTGTTAATCGTCTCAAAGCTTACCGTAGCGCAGATTTAGATCACAATTTTTTTGTCATTCCCTAACTAACCCTTATACTCTCCCCAACATGGTCTCCATAATCCAATAAGTTTAAGTAACTAACACCATATAACCCGGCACCTGCCCTAACAAGGTACAAAAACAAAGAATTTACCTTAGCATGAGGTTCATGAGCTGCAGGCCCTCTCCGCGCAGAAAGCGGTCCCGGTTGGTCGACTCCATGAGCGCGCAGCACAGCGCGTCGAACATGTTCTCCATAGCCTCCTGTTCCTCCGCGCCACTCGGGTCGTGCCGCTTGTAGAACTGCCGACCAATATGCTCGTCATTACATATATTACTCAGTGGCGGCCGTCAGCGAGTAACAGTCAAATGAGCTACTTTCAATTAAATATTAAAACGATAGCTAGTACATTTGCTCTATTCTACTCGGTAAAACCAGAGATTGTGGCAAGTTCTCATATTGTTTGTAACTCAGCCACCATTACTGTTAAGTAAATAGGAGTTATCATATCGTTGACAATACGTTAACTAACATTTCAAAACTAATATGGTTTTATCAAGAAGAATAGAACCCCAAATGCATAATCGTACGACATCGTACTTTACGGATAAGGTTGCAGGTATTCGTGCTCGCTTTCCTATGGCTTATTGATGGCAAAGCTGATAAAGAAAGCAAGATAAATACGAACAATATAAATCTACCCTCCTCTTACTCTATACGCTTTCCTTAATACTCACCGCCAATTGCTGCAACAGCACATCAATTCCGTCCAATTCTCCGAGAAGTTTTCGGTTGGCGGGCACCGTGTGCAACAAAATCGATAATATCTCTGTTGCATATAATTTGTTGGGACCAAACGGTATCTTCATCTGTTCACATTAAATCGATTATTGTACCTTATTATACCATGAATAATAATATGCCCAAATGATATAAAAATACCTTTAATCGTTTAAGTATCCACAACATAAAGCCTTGCTTTCCAAGCTCTACACAAATCGGTGGACGGAACTCTGCCATGTTCTCTATTATACCTGTTAGCAGATAAAATAGAAATCTAATAAGAACAGAAGTAGAATACATAAGTAGAGGTGTCGAAATGGAATCACGAAGATAGTCTGGAAAAAAATAGGGTACACTGCTCAATTATGAAATCATACATTTCACCTTGCAAAAGTCGAGGGTCCACCATTTTTTGATATGCTTTTCAGAGGTACTAGGGGTCGTTCTTTCAGTTTTTATATAAAAAAATCCTAAACTTTGGGTTCTAGAGCAAAGTCTTTAATTTAGACGAATTAAAAAGACTACTTGTGTTACCATTTCAAAACATACGGTTAACATTGCCAGATGGCCACCAACTTCGATTCCGTACAAGTTCAGTAACTATCTTGCCACCAAGTATCAAAATGGTCAAGAGTTTAGTGCAGTTAGTCCTCACTGCACTGCCCATTCATAGTTTCAAGTAATTTAGTACCCTGTTAGTAATTTAGTTAACTGTTGAAAATATTGAAAAACTAGCGCATTTAGTCCCGTTAATAGTTTGAGAATACACTATTATTGTTTTAAAACCTTTTAAAACCTAAAGTTATTATTTAATAAAAACTGAAAAATAAACTTTTTTGTGTTGTAGGATATTGCAGGGCCCGCGGCAGCACCCCGAGGTCTAAACCTTGGATTTTTTCATGATGACCCCTGGAAGTAGAACGGAACTAGGGGCCCAATTTTTTTTCACTAGATTAATAGTGAAATATTCGAAAATATCTCTTTTCTACCAAATATACACAAGTAAGAATGGAAGGACATGGACCCGGAAAAAAATCAGGCTGTTAATCCTTAGTCACTAATATAATAAATGAAAAGTATTTCCTTGTTAATTGTTCCTTCAATGCCTCAAACATGGTCGGTAGGTACAGACAAAGGCAAAGAGGATTTTATTTATTGTTTGCATTGAATAGGCTCCGAAACTACTGGACCTATCTTCCACCATTAAGCTACAGTTACACACGCTGATTACTAGCACGAAAGCATGCCACTATTGAGCAGGGACCCGTCCACCCATTCCCCGATAAAACCCTTTAAAAGACTTACCTCTCGAAGTACAACCCACTAAAAGAATAACCCTTTTGGAAGAAATATACAACTTAGTTGTTTGTTAAACTAGTCATTCACATAAGGGAAACCGCTTAAGAGCAGCAGTAAATTGATATTGATATCCCTCTTACTGCGTAACCAAATATAAGGGTAACCCTTAAAAATAGTGCTTAAAAAGCCAATAGAACGGCTTTTTATAAGGGTAACCCTTATAAATAGCGCTTAAAAAGCCAATCAAATGGCTTTTTTAAGTTAAAGGGATATTGGTATCACTCAAAACATAGCGCTAAAAAAGCAAAATCGAGCAAGACATACATGGAACGGATTTGGTAAGGGTAACCCTTATAAATAGCACTTTAAAAAGTAAATCGATCGATACGGCTCTTTCAAGCGATACGGCTTTTCTAAATAAATCCTTATAAAAACCCATTCAAAACCCCTAGAATGGGATAGCGGGCCGGTCCCTGCTATTGAGCAATTGCTACTTAGTAGTATGTGTGTCGAAACATTGCTAATAATGAGCATGCTCATTTTGAGTTTGCTCGAAAATCAACGGTCGTGCGATTTTTGGGCATGCTACCTGCAGCGCGGGTGGAGGGGGGCGTGCTTTTAGCGCGTGTGAACAGGTTTGCCTATTGAGCATGCTAGTATCGATCAGTCGTTCGCAACAGGTGCGTGTGCACCATTTTCACGCAAAATGTCTCGCTGGGGCGACGAAAAAATTTGTAAATTTATACCGAAATCACGAGTGCTTGTGTAATTGTCTTATTCAGCTCCATACGGGGAGCTGTTTGATTGTCCATGGTTTTGTTTGAACTGACAGAGAGTGAGAGAGCACGCTATAAAATGGCATGTGTATTGGAGTGTTTGCTTTGAGCATGCTTATTCAGGAGCATACTTTAAACTAGCTTGGCTATGGGCCTGGACACATGTCGCCGGTACGGTGCCGTCTACGGTGTCACGGCGCGGCGCCGCGAATTTACAGTACAAGTTTCTATGGTGCCACAAACGGCGCCGCGCCGTGACACCGTAGACGGCACCGTACCGGCGACATGTGTCCAGGCCCTATTGCTAGCAAATGTAAACTGCTCATAAGCATACTCAATAGCACGCTTTTTAGCATGCTATTATAGAGCATGTGTAACAGTAGCTTTAGAATCCTACATTATCCTGGAGTAACATAGGCTATGTATTATTTTTCTGCGCGGGAGCAGTCGCGGGCATCGGCTAGTCACTACATAGTATAAAACAAAGTCGCTTCCCGCTGTCTGTCCCTATGTATGCTTAGATCTTTAAAACTACGCAACGGATTTTGATGCGGTTTTTTTTAGTAGATAGAGTGATTCAAGAGGAAGGTTTTTATGTATAATAAATTTTGTTTTATGTACGTGTGTTATAGAAAACTCAAATAAACCGAAGCGAAGCGAGGGCGGGTCGCTAGTAATTAATAAGAGTGATGTGTCACCGAGCGTGTCGTGGACGGCGTCGCGCTCGTCGGGCACTGTCTCGTCAAGCCGCGCCAGGTTATGCAGCAGCAGCACCGGCGCCTCCGCCTCCACCAGCGCGGTCACCAGCTCCTCCGCGGCCTCCTCGCTCTCATGGAGGATGTCCACGTCTGTCAGCTCCTGAGACACACATCACAAATCACACAACAAAGGCGCAGGGTCTCCTATCGAAATTTATTTATTTTATTTGGGACATCAACAGCGATACATTGAATCAGATACTTAAGATATGGATACATTTGAGTAAGCCAAATGTATGTATGTATGTATGTCATCATACCTTCACGCCTTCATTGGCTAGCAGAGCTACAGAATTACCAACAAGTCTAAGAACTTGTTGTTAATTCTATAACCACATTTGCACAAACAGGTTAAGATGTTTAGATGCAAAAAAATACAAGTGGAGTTATAATTAAGTAAACAAGTATAGGTAGATTGTTTGAAGCTAGTACAATATTATCCTTATTAACAAACCCCGGGGTATTCGGTGCGGGAATAACTTGAGAAAGAGTAGAGATAAACAGATAGGTTATTCTGATAAAATACCATATTGTGCCTAATGAATAAATACCTTCCTGCGAATTGTAAACAAACCATACAATTTTATTTTAACTTAAGTAGTAAGTACTTTATCATTTATACCAAGCCTTACGAGATAATAATAAAAATACGTTAATTATTACCTGCCGTCAATTAGTAGTTGACACGATTTTCACAATAAACCATTAATATTTTTTCTATATTTGGAACAGTTAGATAAGCTTCGGCAACTAGCTGTAAATATCCATTTCAATAAACTGAACGATCTTTCTACGTCGGCAGTCGTAATAAGTGCATTTTTTTTAAGAACTCAATTGTGTCACGTTGTGTTTGCGATTCCAGTTCTATTTCTTTGCCTTGTAACAATT
The DNA here is from genome assembly GCA_963966035.1 of Acleris laterana. NCBI lineage: Eukaryota > Metazoa > Arthropoda > Insecta > Lepidoptera > Tortricidae > Acleris > Acleris laterana. Next base: position 78,927,583 of record OZ014438.1, read on the forward strand.
CATTCATAGTTTTTAGTATGCTATAGCCAGAATTATTATCTTTTTATTGAATAAATTATTCATGTAGGTAAAGTATATTCTGTTTTTAAGTCAATACCTATTCTTTGGCTAATGTCATTCATTCCTGCATCGAAAACCCCAGGGTATGGTAATCACAACTCAAGTTTTAGAAAAGACTCGAGCCATCGTATCTTTTGTAGTTTTTTTCAACTGTAGGTGTGCAACAAAAAGACTAGTCCTATAATGAAGACTCACTTATGAAGTTTCTTTTCAAATATTAAATTGACGCGATTAAAAGGTTTGAAATAAAAATAGATGCATAAAATGTTTTTTGAGCGAAGTGAGGCCGGATATTTACGAGGCTGGCAACTCCTTTTCATGGCGAGGTATGTAAATTATAAATATGTTCTCAAACATGCTCGGAAAGAACGGTTTTCCGATTGAAACAAGGACGGAAAGTGCCTCATTTTACTCCTAGGAGTAAAATAAACATAATGAAAACACTTTCCGTCCATGCCCATATTGTTTATTAAAAGTGCTCTCTATTGCATACAAAATCGAAAGGAACGTGAAAAAAATCCCGCACACCCAACTTGTAGGTGCAGTGTGGGCCGGCGGCGGTGCGTTGTGCGTGAAACTATCTTCACTAATACTCGTAGTTTTCAAAAAAAAACATTATCTCCTAATTTGTCATAGGTTTTTAAAAATACTTGTAATTATGTATTTGTATCATTTCCTTACATGTTTGAGAAAAGCATTATGTATGCCGCGGCGGAAACGAGGATTTCCTGATTCGTATTTTAGCATGCCTCGCTATTGCTCGGCCTGCTAACCACCTCGTCAGGAAAACCCTTACTTTCCGCGCCTAGGCAACAATGTACTATTTCATGTCTCATACTCTGAAAGTAGGCCATTGTTTATCTTAGAAGCGGGTTGAAAGGGATACATGAAGAAAAGTAATCGCATTTTAAAACAAAGTACCAGGAGCGCAGCGGTAATTAGCAGGCATATCAGGCATAGCGCAAATTAGGCCCGTATTAATAAACTCATCTTGGCTGAGATGCCCGTCACAAGATACGTCAAAGTAAACGTCAAACCATAGAGCACTGTCATTTTTGACGCATCTCGAGACGAGCATTAGAGTTGAGATTCGTTTATTAATACGACCCTTAGATCGCAGGAGGTGCGGCGAACCGGCGGGCGGGCGGGCTCACACGACACAGCGCGGTGGTTTCCCAAACGACACAGCAATGTACTTTTACTGTTTATGCACTCCTAGTATTTGACGTCACAACTTTTACTCAAAAATGTTATAAATTTTTCATCACACTTGCTCGTAAATAGTGTCCTAACATGCTAGAAAAATGGACCGTAAATCCAAAATAATACCCGCGGGACTTGTTTTACCATTGCGCTTCTAACGTGCGTAATAGCTTTTTTTTTTAATATTATACGTGGACTCATACGTCAGGACCCCAATTCTTGTGCCATTCGATATGAAGTTTCATTCGAGATGAAATGTCAGTTGAATACTATTTCCTAAAAATCTCGCATAATAAACTATTGATCTCATATGTCACTAGAATCGGACTCCGAACACGTTTGACATTATCTGTGGTAAGTCACAGACAATGATGTAGTCTGCCGCTAATAAGTTAAAACTATGATCTTTTGTCTGATTTTATTTCATTTCCTCGCAATTGTGATGAAAAACATTGTATGTTACACGGGTGGTAAAGGAAATACAAAGCTCGAGTCATTAAAGCCCTCAGCCTTCGGCTTCGGGCTTCTAACAGACTCTTATTTGTAATTCTTTCTTTACCACCCTTAATACACAATGTACTAATAATTTTGCTATTTAGCCTGTTCATAAAACGAGCCGCAATGTATATATTAAAATTTAAAAAAAATCTTGCCGGTCTAGGCCTTGAATGTTGTATGAAATTACTTTACAGTTCTCTCGAGTCGTTCCACCCGTAACGTGATACTTTGAAGCTAACTAACATAACACCAACATTTCATTGCAAGTTTGAGAAAAATACATTAAACCCTTCACCAGCATTTTAGTCGACATTCAAAGTTAAGCACTAGAGTTGCACAGTGACATAGTTACTTTATGTAACGCCACAACTCTCTCCAGCCTCTGTTTAAAACTTATGTAGATAATACATAAAACTGAATTTAAGAAACAACATTTAGGTTATTAGTATAGTATAGTTTTATTTTACTTTGGTTATGTTCATCTTGCTTCAATATCGTAATTATACTGCTGACATTGTGACCTCTTTTACTGTCAAATGGCTCGAAAAACATATAATACGAATAAAGCAAGTGAGCTCAAACAAAGTGGAATTGAGGTCCTGGTGAGTTAAACCAAATAGTTGACTTACTTGTAAGAGATGCACCACTTTAGTTGAAATATCAGTATTGTCATGTGAAAGCAATTCCAACAAAGAATTAATACATTTCAAGTCCACTAGTAGAGGGTACTGATCCGGCACAGTGGCGACAGCACTAAGGTCCTGATAAAACCAAACAGTAAAAATATAGGTTATATAGTTAGATGACTCCTACAATTCAGCTATATTTGCTAAGAAAATTGAAAAATTATAAGTATAGTAAACACAGCATGTTTTGAGTGACAATTCAACCATTTTCAAGATAGATATAAGTACATTTATCATAAAATTGCCTTTATTATTTTAGATGTTTACAAACCTGCAAAGCTTCATGCAGGTCTATTTCACTCTCCATAAACTTTTCAGGTTGGTCCGGGAACTTAATTCTCATTTCTCGGTTTTTCAAGACTTTCTTTTCAAAAATCAGCACTAGTTTCTTTACTCCATTTTCATCAAGTATTTCACCCTATGGTCAAAACATACAAATAAATAGTAAGTACTTTTTATTGACAGCATAGAAGAGCTGGGCCAATTATAAATATTGCCCAAATTATACCGTAACCAAACATAGGAACTTTTAGGGCAAAATCGACGTGACAAGAACATAGTCAGAAAACAAAACAATAGAGTAGCTGTTATCAGGGTTCCAAAATGGCAAAAAACGGAACCCTTATAATGGCAGGTTTTTGTTTTTTTAGCTTTCCTGTACACGAGATAAGAAAAGAGAATTGGCGCAAGTTAGTAGCATAAATACACTTCGCATAACAGTTATTGCAGAAACATTTTCAGCTGAATGATACTTAAGCATAATAGTATACTTAGCATAACTGACATAACGCATAACATTCATTTGGTAGAATTTTGAATAGCAGCATACTAATATGACCGACTTTAATTTCGCGGAATTTTATGTAGCAGAATCTACCTTCCACCGAATTTATTATGGCATAATTTTACCTTAAGGTGGCGACTGACTTGTAACATTTTGATGTAATGTATCACCTGCGGTCCTTATTTTATCGCACCCATTAGATAAGGGCCGCGAGTGATACATTACACCGACATGTTACAAGTCAGTCGCCACCTTTAGCATAAGAACTGCTTGCAGTAAAATGGGTTAGGTTAGGGTAGAAGTACTACTATAACAGGACCAGTACAGAATTGCAATTGGTGGAGTAATTGGTGGTATTTTTATTATTATAGGTACCCACAAGTTTAGATCCCCATAATACAAATTTCGCCGAGACAAAATATTCTATCATAGGACTATTATTCTAATCAAATTTGTGCGTTATACTATTCTGCCAAAGAAAATATGCTAAGAAATTTATGCGAAAAGTAATTCTACGAAATGATGATTCTGCCAAGGGTTGGTATGCAAAATGAAATTATAACAATCAATTTTATGCACTATAAGTGTTATATAGTTAAGGTAATCTGTATTGTAAATCATTCAATTGCTTTCATTCACTTCGTGCCTGGATGTTTACATCGATTTTTCTTTTTCTTGCGAAATAAATTTATTTATATTTATTCTTTTAAGCCAATTTGTCGTTAACCTTGACTTATCCCATTTAGGAATAAATTCGCCTTTGTACATTATTTTAATAACAATGTTGCAATATTTATATTTTTATGCAATAAATACATTTACATACATACTTATAAGTAACAAACGAAATTGTCAATATGAAACATGGAGGAGCAATGTAGGAACATTTAACGGAAAGTAAATAAAAATATTACGTTTAAAAATGTTGGTTTTTCTTGCATGTGCAAATCTTATTTTTTTGGAGTATGCATCGTTGATATGTTTGAGGATACAGAAGGATTAATAAATATTGTTTACTACTATAATAAAAAGTTATCATACGTTAGCTATCCACATATTTATAATACCATAAATACCATTATCTCAAAAATAAAAAATAAATCGACTGTGACCGGCTGACAAACAATGACAAGTTTTTACAAGCTCTCCCATATAAAACCTCCTTATGGGTTCGGTGTTCAGGTGCGGAACCCTAAAATTAACAGCCCGTTTCCACTCCACTGCTACCTTGTTCCAGCAAACTTCTTAAATCAGCATATGAAGCTTCGACTGACTAATTGATATACATTACTGCTTAATGACTGACGACATGTTAAGGGACTGGTGTCTCAACGGCAATGTATAGACAGAGCAAGTCGAAGCATAATAGGGTGAAATAAGATGCAGTGCCATGTTTGGGCATTTTTGTTGTATGACGTGATTTGATGATGTGTATAGAAGGGGTTACCTATCTGAACCACTAAAAATGTTAGTCCGAATTTCGTTTCGACAAAAACTATTCGACAAATTTCGTTTTATTTTATTTTCATTTGTCCGAAAATTCATTTCGAATTCTTACAATTCGGCATTTATTGTGTCGGTTTTTTAATCATTCGACAAATTATATGTTTCCATAAATTTCATTTGTCCGAAGTATCAGTTACCCCATGTAACCTTTCGGTTTATTAATAATTCGACTTTTTTTAATTGCCTTTTATTTCATTTGTCCGATGTAACGATCCGAATTTTTAACTACTCGGCTTTTCTGACATGGAATTTATAATTTTTGGCTTTTTAATTACAATACAACACACACGCACGTATATTATCGGGATTACTAATAAACTATAATGTCTACCATTTAAGTAGGTACCTAACTGCCTAATAAGGTACTGGAAATGTTTATCTCACGATGACAAAAATATGTCTTATACCTTTTGTTGATTCACCATACTCTAATTGTAATAAACAAGCAACAATAAATAAATGTAAATATTTTGCATAAAGCAAGCATGTTTTTTTTAGGGACGACAAAAAAATAACCTCGAAGGCTAAGGCGGGAGCTTCGCTACGCTTCGCTCCCGCCTTAGCCTTCTAACCTAACCTATCCGAGTCGCTTCTGCCCAGACCCATCTTGCTCGCTCGCTTCGCTCGCTCGCTTTACATTTTTCATTAAAATTAGGTAGAAAAACGGTATGAATAAAAATAATTGATACTATAAAAAATGCTTACCTATCTGAAACACTAAAAAACGTTTGCCAGCTGTTTCATTTGCCATAATTTTCATTTGTCCGCATTGTTGTTTGTATGGGAAATGAAAATTATGGCAAATGAAACAGCTGGCCAACGTTTTTAGTGTTTGCGATAATATATAACAGCGGAAAGTCTGTCGAAAAATAACTTAGGATAGCGTTAAAAAGTAAACTGAAAATTTGTCTAAACGTATGCAGTGCCAAAAGTATCATTGGTTAAATAAAAAATGGGCTAATAAACAAAATACGTAACAATTCATAGGGCAAGTAAATGAGACGGGAAAAGTTTTTCGGACAAACGATACTTTTACTAAACGTAAAATGGTGAAGAAAAAAAATTACGAAACCTGTCATCAGACAAATCATAACAATTCGAATAGTTTTTGTCGAAACGAAATTCGGACTAACAGTTTTAGACTTTGAGATAGGTTACCGTATAGAAGGTCATTGCTCATAGACATTTGAATTATCAGCATTATGCGGGCGCCCAGACCCTTTATCTCTCCTAGATATTATAATAATTATGGGGAAATTCTTCCAACATACATAGCAGTTTTTAGGGCACACAAAAGATGTGTGAGGTCACTGTGCGGTTTAGATTAAAGTCTATTTTCTTATTCTGTAGACTAAAATGACAGCTACAAATCTCAAACGTAAAAATAATGTGGTCATCTTTTAAGAAACTGCTGTTCTTTGTTTCGTGGTGTAAATATTAATAACCAATATAATAAAAATTACAATGTTACCAAAATATTTTTAAGAACTTATTGAAAAATAATAACTAATAAAATCTACACTGTATTCAACCTTTAACCTACTATTGGACAATTAGTGGCAACATATAAAAATGTACGCATTTTTACCTAAAGTAATGTATTATTTTGGAACTTCACGGTTTATCTAATCATTGGAATACAGACGCTTTTAAATCAATAAACATAAGTAATCTACCTATATTTTTGGCAAAATTGTATGACATAGGGAGTCCTATATTGATAAACTCACTTATCGATGCTTGTTCTATATACTAGTGATCACTTCAAATTTTGTTTTAAAAATATTTTTTATTAAAAGTAATCAAATTAATAACTTAATTCGCTTCTTTTTTATTGAAAGATTTTTGATACTTTACTCATCATAATTCTTTTCTTCATTCTTCTGTCCCATCTACTATTGTTAAAATGAACAATCAGAATTTGATCTAAATTTTCGGGCATTAAACATCCCGGTCTGGCTGATAAATCCAATTCAGGTGGCTAAATGACTTTTAAGGTTCTGTGGAGGTAATTGGGGCATAACATTGTTTTTTAATATGCTGTGTGAACTTCATACTCGTCTTCAGAACAATACTTACAAAGAAATACATGCAATGCTGGGGGCGATCAATAGTATATGGAGAAAGCATCGATAATTGAGTTTATCGATATAGGAACTCTGTAGGTACATGAACATTTGCCCCCTGGATTCCTATGTCTGCACATCACTATATTTATGAGTTGTAAAAAACGGGCAACACATGAAATGTTATATTAGTCTACGGAATGAAAAAATGGAATTTAACAGTGCAAGAAATATATAAATCTGTATTAATAAAAAACCTCAGTTTAATTATTTAATAAAATCTATTTTTTTTATATATTATTATATATAAAACATTTAGATAAGTTCCAACTACAATATTGGTCACCAGAAGGCACTGCTAGGCAATATCAGGGATATTATCAATATTAAAGTTAAACAACACAAAATTATTTTAAATGTGTTTATGTAAATTTTATTATGTGCAATGTTTACAACAATAAAGCGAAATGTAAGCAACTTTAGCAGATACATTAGAATTTTGGGGCTTACAAATTTTACTTTGTGTATTTTTTAGGACACAAAGGCCCATCATGGGCGAACGCAAGAGATGCATTTACACCTCAGACGATAGACATAGACACAACCATACGAGGCCCACAGGGCATTGGTAGTGGTAAAACCGGAACTGTTCAAAGAATACATGATATTATGGAAGATGAAGGATGACCAACCTCCTAAATGTTTCAATTAAAAAAAAACTCACCTCGGTAGCTTCAGATTCTACAAAGCGAAGGATATCTTCTCTTTCTTTATCTGTAATTATCGGCTCTTGCGGCAAGACCGTGCTGCTTACGAGGAGGCTATTCACTGGCTTCGGTTTCTTGGCAGCACGTGCTTTAGGCCTGGGTTCCTCATCATCAGAGTAGTCACTGTCATCTTCATTTGGCCTTTTCGGCGTAGGTGTCGGCTGTTTATGTAAATAATCATTTTAGCAAACAAGGTAAATACACTATACGCTCTTTCAGTTTAGAAACAACAGGTTTTGTCTTGCAAAAACTAACAAAAATAACAATGTCCGAAAGTTAATATAACAAAATTTAATGAGTACGAAAGTACCTTAAAAGAAAGCAATTCACCAACATCCATGTTTCGTTCTTTTAGTCTATAGTTTTACATTAATTAGTAATAGAATCTTTATCAATAATTAATAACTACAAAATGCGACGTCTATCAACCGCTTTTCACTCATGTGGAGATCACCACAGATTATAGGATATGTGATGAACACAGATTATAGGGTATGGAATGACAGATTATAGGGTAATAGATGGAATCAATAAACCATAGAGTATATTTCTGAACAAACCACAAACCACAGTTTACTATAATGCTGGAGCCACTACATTGAGGCTAGAAATACGTTCTTAACCCTTAATATTTTCTCACTGCCGCACTCAGAGACGTCAATTAAATTTAAAGGCTCCCCCACACAGGCACGTTATTATAGGTCGATAATATCGCATGCGTTATTGCGATATCTGTTTTCAGTACATTTTGTATTAGGATGGTCATGTAGTCACACACTGCTGCGATAATAACGCCGCAATGGAAGTAGGACGTTGCGTTTCTCCGTCCTGCGATATTCCGATATGAGTTCTAGAATGTTTTGTATCAGGACGCAAACGACCGTACACACACCTGCGATAATAACGTTAGTACTTGTAGGGCGCTCTCTCGTAAGAAATATCGGACGATAAAAACGCAGCTGTGTGAAAGGAATCGGGACGCATTATCACAATACCTTATGCGATATTATCGACCTATAAGTAATAACGTGCCTGTGTGGGGGAGCCTTAATGCGAGATTAAAGTTGCTGCTGAGACTTTCTTTGCTATAGCAATATAATAAATTAATAAGACAACACGTCACTAAACAAGCATTTTTAACGGACGTCTCTGAGTGCGGCAGTCAGGCCTTCAAATAACGCTATTTTACGATAACCTTATAATTATATCGTTACTCTCGCGCTACAACGTTTTAAAACTTGCGGTATTCTTAGCGGTAGTGGCACAGTATATAGCTAAAGCAGTGAAGAAACTAGGCCTACTTTTCTTCAATACCTACTCTCTAATTGATCGTAAGGGTTGTAAGTGTTGTAACCTAAATTTTAGTAGAATAGAAAATAGTTTTTGCTTATTGTACCTCAACCAGTCAGTGCAAAGTCGAATAACTAAAAACTTCAAGATGGCGGCTACTTTTCCTCATTCTGTCAACGAATTCATTGTTGGAGAACATAGATATCCTCAGATATCGTTTTTGGAAGCAATCAGTCGAATAACTAAAAAGCAAGATGGCGGCTACATTTTGTCATTCTGTCAATGGACACCTTGTTGGAGATCATAAATATCAACAGATACCGATTTTGGAAGCAATCAGTCGAAAAAGTTCAAGATGGCGGCTACTTTTTCTCATTCTGTCAATGAATTCATTGTTGGAGACCACAGAGATCCCCGGATATCGATTTTGGAAGCAATCAGTCGAATAACTAAAAAGCAAGATGGCGGCAACATTTGGTCATTCTGTCGATTCCTTGTTGGAGACCATAAATATCCCCAGACATCGATTTTGGAAGCGATCAGTCGAATAACTAAAAAGTTCAAGATGATGGCCACTTTTTTGTCATTATGTCAACGGATTCCTTGTTGGAGACCATAAATATCCCCAGTTATCGATTTTGGAAGCAATCAGTCGAACAAGTAAAAAGTTCAAGATGACGGCTACTTTTGGTCATTTTGTCCACGGATTCCTTGACCATAAATATCCCCAGATGCCGATTTTGGAAGCAATCCGTCGAATAACTCAAAGAAAGAAGAAAATAATAATATAAAATGCAAAGGAAACCATTGGTCTCAACGAGGCGACACTCGAGTCTTACAGCACTGCTTCGCGGCCTCGTAGAGGTGTGCGTCTGTGCGAGTGTGTCGTTTCGACCAATTGTTCCTAGTTTCTTTACTGCTTTAGTTATACGTAACTTGAATGAAACATTTCACATGGTTCCTTTATTTTTAGAAAAAAAATCTAGCCGGTGGTGACAGCTGGAACTACTATATTTTCTTCTTGGATAATGTTGAACAGCGCCCTCATTTTTTGGCTGGACTTTTTTGCCAAAATATAAACTTGAAAAGGGGTCATAGACGGGCGAGCTTTAAAACCGCGTACCTAATGGTCGCGAACTTAAGCCGGGTGCGCTGCGCCTAGCGGTCATCTCCTTCTGCGAGAGCATTATCTGGCAGAAGGAGGCGGCGGAGTGGGAGCGCGAGGACTACGTGGATGCGCACCCGTTCCAGCGTAGACGTGTGGGGCGAAGGCGGAGGCAGTTTGCCGCCCGCCTGAATCCCTAGTAGGACCGTGGGGATAGGGTCCCACATTATGGTCCTACACGTCTGGGGGAGGATTCGGAGTGCTAACCGAACCCTCCCTACTTTGGCGCAGGTGCCAAAAAGGGTCCGCAGCGCTATGTAACCGTGTTTTTCTAACCCCGTGTTAGGTCTGACTCGCCCATCTATCACCCCTTTAACCCTTAATTTGGCACTGTCCAGAATACTGTATACTTATACCATAATGTAAGTACACTTTTTTGTTTGGATTGTGTTTTAATTTTTTTGCTGATTGAAAATCAAAAAGGGTTGAATTTCCGACTTTTTTATTTTGTGCCGTGCAGTAACACATTTTTGAAAATCGACCGTTTTTCGGAGCTCGTACGATTTAAAATAGGTAAAAAATGTGCAGAATCAAAGTTGTAGACAATTTTATCAGCTTTAAACAATCCTATGACTCATCGTTTTCAAGATGTAAACAAAAAAACAAAAAACGGGAACTTCTTTGTGCTTACTACTGGATTTGACGCAAACTATACCTACCTCATACTTATAGCGTACAGCAGCGCGCCGGGAGCACGTCAAGACGAGCACTCAACTGATTACCCGCGCGTGCCGGCCGCACATTTGGTAGCCAATAGCGCGGAGTGCGCCCTGCCTGTTCTAGGTATATGTTATTATGAAACTCGCCTTCGGCTCGTTTCATACACCCACACTCGTGTTTAATGCCCTTCAGTTTATTAAATGGCTGACCATATAATTTTGGTGCTGACCAAGTTGTATAGTTTTGCTGACCAATTAATCATTTTGCGGATCAAATAATATTTTTTCACTTGTCATGCTTTTAAAATGTTAGTTTAGTCTCTGCACATCGGGACTAAAGCTCCTTTTTAATCTCAAAAATTAAAGTTTTTTTATTAAATTTATTAGATTTTGTTTTTTTAGATGGAAAGTGAGTGGGAGGGTCGAAAGGGGCCGCCCTTGGCGTACTTTTTCGAATCAAATCGGAGAAATACTAGAAAAGGGCCGAATCTTAAGTACCCGAAACTGACGTGCTTGCATGACTCGATGTATGAATGTGGAAGATGCGAAATAATTTTGTCAAGATCGTAGCAAGTGGAAAGAAGTGGTCTCTGCCTACCCCTCTGGGAAACAGGCGTGATTTAATGTATGTATGTATGTATGTATGTAGGATTAAATTTATTTTGGAAACGCCTAAACAACGCAATCACGGTATTTGTGAATAAATAATGTGTATAAATATAAAATATAACGATTTACTGCCGCACTCAGAGACGTCAATTAAATTGAAAGCTTGATTAAAGTTACTGCTGTCACTTTCTTTTTAAAGAATTAGACAACACGTCACTAAACAAACATTAAATTTAATTGACGTCTTTAGTATGGCCACAGACCACAGTATATATATATACTGTGGTATGGCGGTTAATTTTGTTATGTACGGTAGACTGACATTTGTAACTTTCCTACCCTCAATCCAATAAACCAGTTTGCGATAGACCGTGTTTTAATTTACGTACAGTACATTGGCGCAGTCGGTTATTTAATTGATAACTACGTAATATTAAACAAACGCGAGTGTTAATCGTTGTAATAATGCCGTTCGGGAAAATACCTAGAAGCGATTGTGATCGGTACGCATAACTGGGACGCGTATTGTCGTCGAATAAAACAGTTCATAGCCTTGAACAGGTTCGAAGACCATTTGCATGTGGCTACTTTGGTCACGCATGTCGGCGTGGCATGCTATCTATGAGCTTATGTGTGACTTGTATGCGCCGAATAATCCCGAGACCAAAACGTTTGATGAACTTGAAAATGTTGTTAAAAAACATTTGGAGCCGCAAAGGTCGGAGATCGCGGAACGTCATGTGTTTCGACAGCGGAAACAACAGCCAGGGGAGACCGTTAGTGATTTCTTGCAGTATTTAAAGCGTCTTGCAAAAACTTGCAATTTTGGCAGCAAACTAGAAATAAACTTAAGAGATCAATTCGTCTGCGGTCTCCACAGCGAGGATATGAGATCCAGGTTGTTTGCCGAACAAAACATAGATTATATATAAACGAGCAGTGGAGCTTGCATTAGTATTAGAGGCGGCGGACAGGCACGCGGCGACGGCGGCGGCGAACGGTGCCGCGGGGCCGGTCTCAGGTCTGCATCGTTTCGGTGCGACGACAGCGCGGCCATATCGCGACGGAGGCCACGGCGGCAGGGCCCGCTTGGCCGCCGCGTCAACGGTGCGTGGAGCGCCGGGCAAGGCATGCACACGCTGTGGGAGCGAGGGCCACATACCGGCCAAGTGCAGGGTCAAGAATTACAATTGTGATCATTGCGGTGAACGAGGCCATTTGAAAACGGTTTGTACTAAGACTGATAGACGAGCTGTAAGTTCATTGAAATTGCAGCAGAGGAACAATAAAGGTCAGTTTTTTTAAATAATTCAGATGGCAGTGAATTTGATTTTTATAATTTAAATTGCGAAAGGAGTAATGGGCCGTATTATGTAAAATTAACAGTTGATGATAAGAATTTTCAATTTGAAATTGACACAGGCAGCAAAACAACAGCCATTTCAAAAAACAAATATGACGACTTTTTCTCCCATCACGTTATTAAAAAAAAAACATTGAAACTTAAATCGTACTTCGGAAATTTTATCGAACTCTTACGGTACCTGATAGTCGATAGACAATGTTAAATTTGAATCTATTTGTGTGCAGTTGAACCTATTTGCGTTGCTAAACGAGCTTCCTGAGGAGTTTGCTGGTGGGTTGGGAACGTTTAATAAGAGTCGCATGCAATTACACCTAGCGGACACAACCCCCACGTTCGTGAAGGGGCGCGCGCTACCGCTCGCACTGCGCGAGCGCGAGTTGGAGCGCCTACAGCGCGATGACTTCATTTACAAAGTGGACCGTTCACATTTTGGGACTCCTCTAGTCCCGATAGTAAAAAAAATGGGGATATCAGGATATGTGGTGATTACAAGGTCACAATAAAACCATGATTAAAAGACTTTCATTATCCACTCCCTACATTTTTGCGACACTTGCAAGTCGAGAGCAGTACTCAAAACTAGATCTTTCTAATGCCTACCAGCAGGTACTTTTAACCAAGGACTCGCAACCGATGACGGCAATCACCACGCATTAAAATTTGTTTACAAACGTGTACCGTTTGGGATCAAATGTGTAAAAGAACATTTTGAAAAAAAAATTAAGTACCTAAACACTGCATGGGTTGCCTTCACAGGTTGCCTTCCACGGTCGCATTCCAAGATGAGTGATGACATTTACGTGACAGGGAAGGATAAAGAAACTCACTTAAGGAATTTACGTTCTGTTTTAGAAACATTGAAAGATGCTGGATTACGGGTTAATTAGTCAAAATGTTAGTTTTAAGGACAGTGTCACCGTTTTGGGATATCGTATAGACAAGAACGGTTTACATACTGACATAAATGAAATTGGCACTCGTTGCGGCACGGACTCCCCAATATAACCTATAAAACTTGAAATATCCCAATTATAGTTTTTAGGTCCTGTAAATTTTTACTCGGTATTTTGCAATAATACAAGTAGGGTAAATCGCCTAATACTGGCCACGCTCCAGTAACTGGCCACTTTGCAATAAAATGTGTAAAGCAGAAGAGATATGATCACATTTTTTCGATTAAACTAGAATACCTAAGTCCTGAGTTATTACCCGGAGTACTGTCCAAGTATCTTTCTTTACTAACAGAGCCAGTAAGAAATTTTATGGCTAGTAACTAAATTACACTTTCTAAAGTGGCCAGTTATTGTCGATTTGTCGGTTATTACTCTAAAAATCGTTGTATAGTTTACTAAAGAAAGGCGTCAAATGGTTGTGGAACGAACAATGCGAGTAGGTCTTTAGTAAAATTAAGGAAGTGCTTATTAGTGGTTCGGCTTGCTGCTCATTCTCGCGGTCGACAGCAGCGCCTACGGGCTGGGCGCGGTGCCGCTGCACCGGGACGCCGACGGCTCGGGGCGGCCCGTCACCTGCACCTCGCGCACACTTGCCCCTGCCGAGCACGGCGGCGCGTGCAGGGCAGCAACTGCTTATTCATTTTTGTCATTACAAAAACGTTAAATGGAAGGAAGGTGAAGTAGTCAATCGAACTGGACCGATGTCGTAAGTTGTTAAGACAAATATGATGACGTAACATGTAAGCGGCACATAGATCAGCTGATCAATAAAGATTCGAGATCTCGACACTCTTTCCTGTGTTGATGTTCCGTCCCCCTACAATACTGTTGGTTCGAACGATATTGGTACTCAAATAGATAAAGATGGAGAAGAGGGTTGGTCGACCACCGTACCGTCAGTCATCGGCAGCAGTGAGCATAAGCTCACCCCCCGGTGACTTATGCCCGGTTCCCATATTCAAGAAACGAATCGTTTTCCTTACGTCTCGTTAAAATTTGACACATTTTGAAAATTGAAAACGATTTGTTTCTTGAATATAGGAACCGGGCATTAGTCACGTCAAAGTTACATGCAGGTGACGGCGCTGGCGCTGTTGACTGTTTACCGACCCCGGGGCGTCAGCGTCAGAACCTCGCTAATGCTAAGGGCTACGAGCCTGGTGTTAAACTAAGACCGCGTAAAAATCAAAATAAACAATAATCTATTATAACTAATATTACTGTAGGATTGTTTAAAAAGAAGCGGGGAGGGATGCTAGTACCTAGATAGTAAATATTTCTGATTTAGTATAGGTTGTTTATTTACACGTTTATTGTAATGCATTACGAGCCTTTTGTTACATCGATGAGTTAGATTTGTAGTTTAAATCTATCTAAGTTGTCTCATTTATACTTAATCTATTAAGTCTACTATAGTAGCCCTCAAACGAAGAGACGACTGAGGCCATAAAAGTCCACAAGTGAACACAATGGATAACTGATAACGCGAGCTCAAGGGTTTTATGGCCCCGGTCGTCACTTTGGTTGATAGCTACTATAATACTCAAGTTAAACTGTAAGGCCCGTATTAATAGACTGATCTCGACTTTAACGAGAACTTCGACGTCAACAATGACAGTGTTCTATGGTTTGACGTTTACTTTGACGTATCTTGTGAAGGGCATCTCAGCCAAGATGTGTTTATTAATACCAGGGACCGGCCCGCTATCCCATTCAAGGGGTTTCGAATGGGTTTTTATAAGGATTTATTTAGAAAAGCCGTATCGCTTGAAAGCTGTTCGATTTGCTTTTTAAAGTGCTATTTATAAGGGTTACCCTTACCAAATCGGTTTCGTGTACGTCTCGCTCGATTTTGCTTTTGTAGCGCTATATTTTGAGTGATACCAATATCCGAGCTGCATTGCATGGTTGCGTCAATGAACTTAGGACGTTAAATCATCATACCGGAGACCAGTTCAGTGGCAGAATTTGATTTCATTTCGGGGAACAATAGCCAAATCACTAGACTAGCTTGCTACGCAGGTTCGTGACCCGTCATTGATCAGACGCCCTACGTTGAAAATCGAAGTTCGAAGTTACGTTAGCCCAATCTCTTTCTCTCGATTTAGTACTCTCGAATGACGAGTGGACAGGGATAGAGCTAACGTGACAACGCACTTCAATTTTCAAAGTAGGGCCACAGATCCCAACCGCCTTCCCGTATCAAAGAAAGGCGGATAGATTAACGGCCATATGGGTTCAAAGACACTTTCAATCCGTTTTCAAAATCAAGCGGAGCGTGATCAGTGATCACGATCATCGCCTCGATTTACTGCAAATTAATGAGGATTCCTAGTTTGACAACGGTAATAGAAATTAAACAGATTTTGCCTTCAAAGATTGTAATAAATATTCAAAATGCGAACTACAATTAATTAAATAAATAATCTATTAACAAATCTGATTAAGTAATATTTCACGAGATTCTATTGCAAGGTCCTTCATTCTGTGATAGCCGGTAGAGGTGTTTGTAAGTGATCACAGCTTGCTGTAAGCCGACTGATGTCGCACCATGTCCTTCGTTATATCAGCTACGGTTGGAGTACCTGTGGCGCCAAAACAAACAGTTAGCCGAAGGCAATAATCAAAATAATGCCTAAAGTAGTAAAACCTATAGTTGGATAATATAAACCCCAAAGAAAACGAGATTTAAATATCATAGTCCCACTAATATTATAAATACGAAAGTTTGTGTGTGTGTGTGTGTGTGTTGGTGTGTGCGCGTGTGCGTCTGCGTGTGTGTGTGTGTGTTTGTTATGTCTTCACGCTGCAACGGCTGGGTGGATTTGGATGAAATTTGGAATGGAGATAGCTTATACCTTGGATTAGCACTTAGGCTACTTTTCATCCCAAATTTAAAAGTTCCCGAGGGACTAACTATATTCGAAAATTACACGGACGTAGTCGCGGGCAGAAGCTAGTAAATAATAAATATCAGCGGACAATGACACACCAAATGACCTAGTTCCATACTAAGCTCTAGGATTGTACTATGGATACTAACGATATAAATACTTATATAGAGAAATATAGGGTTGCGTGGTCAAACCCGACAAATCGAAATAATTGTTTATTCAAATTTGAATTGTCATATATTATTATATGTCAGTTATATCAACTTAATGGGTTTGACCACGCAACCCTATATTTCTCTATATAAGTATTTATATCGGTAGTACTTACCTACCCATAGTACAAGCCTAGAGCTTAGTATGGAACTGGGTCATTATGACTCGGGAGCAAATATTCGCGCTCATCGCGGCCTTTGAACCCAGGACCGATAGCTTCGTAGGTTTAAAATTAGTATAATGTTCGTATAATTATTAGTTTTCTTCGTAAATAATAAATAATACATTTTAGACGTGAAATTTGGTATAGATATACAGGGTGTCCCATAAATAGCACGTCACAGTGACACCGGAGATTCCCCAGCCTCAGACGAACCGAACCAACCTAACATGACCTCAGTAAAAGTTGCACCGTTTTCGAGTTATACCAATTTAAAGATTTTTCCAATTTCTCACCTCTTTTAACATTGCAAGTGCCCGCATTTACTGGGATAGCTTTACAATTTAATTTTTTTTATTTGTACGCTTTCATGAATAGTTGCTTAAGATGATAGAAGCATTATTATGTCAATAACTAATGTAAAAGTTGGAAAAATACTGTAATGAACTTGACTTAAATTATCATCAACATATTAATTTCAACTTTGAACACTTGCCATGACTTTTTTTTACTAGAAACGAAATGAGCAAATAACTTTACAAACATGCGTATGTTATGCCAATTCTAAAATGGTATGACACATGATATCATAATGCAAAAAAGTAGGAATTCGACTAACTTTTCCTAATAAGGATCCCGAAAACAAACTAACAAATGAAAGGCTATTAGCCGCTTTGCAAGTTTATTATGTAAAGAATTGTATGGTAGTTATTAATTTATTGCAGCGGGTGCCCTGTGACCCAAAGTAGTTCGTTACCTTGCGTTTCGTGCCCTTTAATATTAAACCTCGTTTTAATAGCAGACTTTTTAGTTACTTTTTATTTTTATTAATTTGACTTATGTCATTACTTATCACCATGTTCACTGCGTCCCTGTTTTCCTGTGGTGTTCCTGAACTAAATCTCTGATTAATTTTGTGGAACTGAAACGACTACTCGGCACTCTTAACGGACACTTGATTTCACTTTGTAAAACTTTATTACGATGGCACATCGTAATACTTCTCAGTACTCCAATAGTGAGTACGCTGATATGCATTTAATTTATGGTGAAACTAGGAGAGTTTCCACTCGAGGTAATGTTTCTTACAACGCAAGGTTGGCTGCAAGACTGTACTCGGAACGATATGCAAATCGTAGGCCGACGACTTATGAGGCGACTGAAGAGTCGTGAATGATTATCGTGACGACAGACCACCAAGACGTGGCTCAGAAGGAAGACCCCAAACCATTGATGATGACGTTGTTTTAAGTCAAGTACAAGCAGAGCCAGGAACTTCAGTGCGAATAGAGAGAAGACCGGTCACAATACCAATTTAAAATTAATTTGTGGACCGGAATTTTTAACGGCCAAATAATAGGACCGGTCGAGTTGCCGCCGATTCTGAATGGCCAGAATTATCTGCAGTTTTTGGAAAACGATCTGCCTATTTTATTAGAGGACACGCCGTTGGCATTGAGGCAAAGGATGTGGTTCCAGCAAGATGGCTGCCCGGCACACTGCGCTCGCTCAGTCCGTGAGCACCTAAACAACAAGTATCCTGACAGAATGGATTGGGCGAATGGGATCAATTTTATGGCCAGCGCGTTCCCCGGATCTAAACCCACTGGATTTTTTTTATTGGGGATGTTTGAAAGATAAAATTTATTCAAAACCAATAAGTAACGAAGAGGAACTACGGCGACGTGTCTTCGATGCAGCCCGAGACATATCCGAAACCAGTTTACGAAAATTAAACCGAAATTTTATCCGAAGATGCTATTTGTGCCTTAGAGTCGCAGGGAAACAATTCGAACATTTATTGTAAAAACGAATAAACCTTTATCTTTGAACCTTGGTCAATCAAATGTGATTCGAATTCCTACTTTTTTGCATTATGATATCATGTGTCATACCATTTTAGAATCGGCATAACATACGCATGTTTTTAAAGTTATTTGCTCATTTCGTTTCTAGTAAAAAAAAGTCATGGCAGGTGTTCAAAGTTGAAATTAATATGTTGATGATAATTTAAGTCAAGTTCATTACAGTATTTTTCCAACTTTTACATTAGTTATTGACATAATAATGCTTCTATCATCTTAAGCAACTATTCATGAAAGCGTATAAATAAAAAAAACTAAATTGTAAAGCTATCCCAGTAAATGCGGGCACTTGCAATGTTAAAAGAGGTGAGAAATTGGAAAAATCTTTAAATTGGTATAACTCGAAAACGGTGCAACTTTTAATGAGGACATGTTAGGTTGGTTCGGTTCGTCTGAGGCTGGGGAATCTCCGGTGTCACTGTGACGTGCTATTTATGGGACACCCTGTATGTAACGGACATACTACAGAGTAGCGGGCAAAACCTAATCTTAATAAGTTTCTGTCAAAATTTTCATTTTTGGAACAAGCTTATGTGCTGACTGTATTTTTTTTTGCACATAGGTCATCTACTCGTCAAGACGATTCTATCAGACCCTAACACGACGTAGGTACTTAGTTTTTCATGTCTTTTGTTCGCCATCGAGACCTGACAGATAACAGATAACATTAATCTTATGTCATCTGTTATCTGTTAAGTAGTTAGTATGACGATCCGTTTTGCGTAAAATGTATGTAAAGTGTTACTATTTATTTTCAGGATTGCAACGATTTGAAAAGTTCCTGAAAGTTGTTTCCTAACTTGTTACTAATATTCAGCTCATTAGCATGTCATGTAACTAGTTACAATGTTTATACACTGCTAGGGCAGTCGCCCATACTTCAGTTTAGCCATGTCCTTTGGCACGTAGTTTTCTTATGAGGTCCAGGGGTGCACTAAGAAAGGATTTTCCCAAGATCGACCCCCAACGGGAAGAAATAAGGGGAACTAATAGCGGGAAACTAATTATACGAGTACGAAGTCGCGGGCGCCCTCTAGTAACTAAATAAACATACCTGCAATTTGCACTGCGAACTGCAACTCGTTCTTGATGATGCTGAGCATCCGCTGCACGCCCGCCTGGCCGCCCACGGTCAGCCCCCACAGCGCGGGGCGCCCGACGAACACCTACAGCATTACCATGAATTAAATAAAATATACACTATTAAATAGATAAAAAAACCCCGATATAATTACGACCCCTTCTTTCAGCGCTGATATCTCTCAAACAGCGCAGCCGATTTTCTTGAAACCTCGCTAACCGCATTCAAATCAGTTCACCCGTTTAAGTTAAAGCGGCGTTGAGGAAGTGTGAATAGACAAGACACCTTTGATAAATAAGACGGTATATTTTAAACATTTATTTAAGTGGCAGGCGCGCTTGCACACGCATACCATTCTATATACATTTTATTTGCATGGTTAGTGAACATGTTTTATAGCATACCATTCGGGCGCCGAGTGCTAGCGCCTTATAAACGTCGGTGCCGGTCATAACGCCGCCGTCCAAGTAAACTTCGACGTCGTAATTCTTCACGGCCTCCACTATTTCCGGCAAAACTTCTATCTACAAATAAAAATGTTATGGATTAAGAGAAGACAATTGCTATAAGTAATCCTTATTGCTTTAAATTAATTTGATACTGGTACAAGTTTAATTATTTTTCTCAAACATGCTCGGAAAGAACGGTTTTTCGATTGAAACACAAGGACGGAATGTGCCTCATTTTACTCCTAGGAGTAAAAAAACCTTGTTTATTAAAAGTGCTCTCTATTGCATACAAAATCGAAAGGAACGTGAAAAAAATCCCGCACACCCAACTTGTGGGTGCAGTGTGGGCCGACGGTGGTGCGTTGTGCGTGAAACTATCTTCACTAATACTCGGTAGTTTTCAAACAAACATTATCTCCGAATTTGTCATGGGTTTTTTAATATATTTGTAATTATGTATTTGTATCATTTCCTCGCATTATTTGAGAAAAGCATTATGTATGCCGCGGCGGAAACGAGGATTTCCTGACTCGTATTTTAGCAGGCCTCGCTATTGCTCGGCCAGCTAACCACCTCGTCAGGAAAACCCTTACTTTCCGCGCCAGTCGCGTCGCGTCCAGTGGCGCCCTCATTACTTTTATTGTGTTTTCTAATAAACTAAAGTATTTTCTTGAAATTGGACGAAATTTGTTTGTACTACAAATGAAAACACAACTTATAGGTAGGGAATGCAATCTCGTTCTCGCGAGATCTCGTCCATTTTTAGCGAGATTGATCTCGGCCGGAAAATGGGCGAGATCTCGCGAGTTTAACGAGATTGCAATCGAGCATAAAAACGTCTTATTCGAAGCGCGGCAGTTTTACAGTTCGCGGATGATTGCCTGAGGTCTGTGGTTACAACTAGCGTTGAATCCGAAAGAGCCTTCTCAGCGGCTGGTTATCTGGCCAGCAAAATAAGAAGCCGTCTAGCAGACGATTCTTTGGACATTTTGTGTTTCTTAAGGAGCTACTTTCAAAATAATTCGTAACAATCGTAACGTAATAATGGCGTGTGATGTGAACTGAACAAATCTTTCATTTGATTGGTATATTTTGTTAATTAATCTCTAATTTCTAATAGATCTCTGTGTAGGTATAGTTTTTTTAATTTGATAGTAATCCCAGATCTCAGTTTAATAGTCAACTCAACTTAGTGAGTATAATTTTAGTTTTTGACTTCTTGTTGTTTTGTTATAAAAGAACTGTTTTATTATTAAAAGACTTTTGTTTGATATTAGAAGAGAAGACTGGTTGTTTATTTAATTTCTTATTTGATTAGGTACAAAGTTAACTGCTTAAAAGTTTATTAAAAACATTAAACAATGTTAAATACATAAAAGTTAATTTAAACAAAACGTAAAAATAAATGTTTATTTCATAATACCTATGATTCTTATTTTTTTTTTCCCAATTTATCCAAATATTGTAATTATTTGCAAGAATCAACACACAAAACTGCCAATCTCGCGAGATCTCGACAAATTGTCAAGATCTCGCGGTATTGTTATTCAGAAACTCGCGAGATCTCGCCTGAGCCCCAATCTCGCGAGATTGCATTCCCTACTTATAGGGTATATCATATAGTTTAATAACAATTCACCTTCGAGTTATTAACTTAACGAAAAAAAGTGGCCACCTTTTCTCGTTAAGCTGACTACTCAAAGAGTAATTGTTATTAAAGTTTGTTACGTATCCCATAAATTGTGTTTATACTTGCGCTACAAACACATTTTGTTTGGTTCCAAGGAAAATCGTTAGTTAATTAGAAAACCCAATAACAGTAATGAGGGCGCCACTGGACGCTCGGCGCAGTCTTAACGCTTCCAACAATCAAACAAAATGTAGTTATGTAGCCAGGAATGTAGTTAGTAGTCCTAAGATTTCGAAATGGATAAGTATTACTCTCTGAATGACTTTATTAGTGGCAGGTTTTAAAAAATATTCAATGGCTATATTGTTCTTCATGTTCTAATCAAAAAAATTACCATAAATATAATGTTCCTAATATTTAATTAAGTACTAATTTTGAATATAGATTCGGCGGAATGTTTAGTTTAATTTCATGCTAGCTAGCTGCATGCCAATTATGCTAGCTAGCTATTTGTATGCCTTATGGCGAGACATAGTGCACCAAACTGTACACAACACCTTAACTATAACCTATGTTTACACATAAAGATTTTTGATTTGATTTGATTTGATATTGAACTTACAGTGGCTGGGACACCGTCGAGCTGCCTGGCGCCGTGATTGGAGACTAAAATACCGGCACAGCCAGCTTTCACGGCCTTGACAGCGTCATCTGCGCGGGTTATGCCTTTCGCCACAATCGGCAATTTAGTGATGCTGAAATAAGACAAAGAACCACTATTTATTAGGTAATTGGACGTAGCCGCTTGGTGACTGGAGCAACATTTTTATTTAAAGCAGCGCACCCTTCTTAAAACCGTAGTAGCTAATCGGTTAACGTTGCGAACACACTTCCCAACTCATTTTGTTAATCTATGTATACATTATTATGACGGTGATATTAAACTTTTTTGTGTGTAAGTCACCAGTAGCTAAGATCGAGATAACTGATTTACACAACTGACTAACCCATTAAACGACTGATATGACGTCAAGTTAATTAATCAGTAGTCCTAGTGTGATGCCAAGTAGGGCACAAAAGAATATCTTACGAGCACACGTGTGTCCGAAGGCATTTACGGGTTAAATAACGAAACAGAAAAATACCGGTAAATATAAGGACGACTACGTTTTGTCGTGTCTACAAAAAAAATTAAGTAACCTTTACCTTTTTAACCACTTAATATCATCCCAAGTCAAAGTCTTGTCAAATAAGTTCTCGACGTATTCATTAAGACCGCTTCCCCCGCCTGTAGCATTATGAATTTTACTAGACAAGTGTCCGTCAAAATTCGCCAATCTACAATTAAAATATTATTTTATTAACATTCCATGGCAATCATTGGTTTAGATACTGTCACCGTAATAAAGGTAAGTACGAGTAAATAACCTCTTGCATGTAGTTGTTACACATCTGTATAGACCGTTTAGCATTCTGTATTTTAAATTTGACGTAAATTTCATATTAGTTATGTACACCACTACATTTAAGAGTTAATTTACTTCATTAATTTCACCTTTAATAGCTCTCGTTTTAATACAAAACGCTACTTGTACTTTTTATCGTCAAATGGAGGTAACGTAGCACAGTAAAGTAAAAATAATCATGCTTCACATTGCATGCCTAAGTTTCAATATATGCATCATAATGACGGTGATGTTTTGAATAACTTACTTCAGATGGCTCGGCAGCGTGAACTTATTCCGAACATCAGCTCGCCGGAGCCCGAATAGTGGCGTGTCAACAGTTAGAGCTATAGCTTTGAACCCAGCTTTCTCGGCGCGTTCAACTAAATGTCGAGTTACCTCACTGAAAGAAATAATCCAGTTAGATTGAGGTGGAGAACTAAATTCAACGAATTAATGGTTTTCTAAATAAAGGAAGTTATAAATTCAAACGCTTTCTCAAAACGTAAAAATATCTATACGCCCCTAAACCACTGAAAATAAGGTCTATGCATGGGTACATTATATTTGACGCGATGGCCGTATAGATATCTGAGAACATACTCTTGAGTGGGTAAAAATTAATAGTCCTGTAATTTAACTGCACCATACCGATCGTTGTAAATATAGAGCTGGAACCACTTGATAGCATCTGGGGCGGCTTTAGCTACTTCTTCGATGGAGCTGGTCGAGATAGTACTTAAAGTGTACACTGTGCCTTCCGCTTGGGCCGCTGTAACGATATAACTTTATTAGACGTCGGGTGACGAAGAATTAGGTCTTCATAAATTGATCCCGACTGATACGCCCATGTTGAGACACGCCACAAAATTTCAGTGTTTTGTGACTGTAACTAAACTATCTTTCTTGGAGTACGTAGATAATTAAATAAATAAACAAAGTAAAAAAAACGAGGGACAATGTCACACAAATTGACCTAGTCCCAAACTGAGGTCTAGGGTGGTATTAAGGGTACTAGATAACGATAAACTTTATAGATAAATACATACTTAAATTCAGATAAAACATTGAAGACTCAGAAACAAATACTTGAGCTCATCACATTACACAAATAACTGCCCTTACAGAGATTTGAGCCCGGGACCGCTAGCTTCGTAGGCAGGGTTACTACAAACTGGGCTAACGTGTTGTCTTAATCAAAGGATGATAATAGTTTGGAACATGTACAAGTTCGCGAAAATTTGGGATTATTATTTAAGGGAAAAGGAGAAAATACCTGTTAAGGTAGCTCGGATTAACTTGGCAGTGGCGGATACTATAACGTCAACATAAATACTATGTAAAAGCAAGATGGAAATATTAAGTTCCTGGTCCCCAATTGTTGTGTCAATAGAGATGAAATGAGTAATGTATTTTTTAGGGTTCCGTTGCCAAAGTATTACTAAGCCTAACTTTTCAGTCCGTCCGTCCGTCCGTCTGTCTATCTTAACTTTAAAGTGGTGTATTTATGTTTGTTCGTTGTGTTTTTTTTTCAAACAAACCGTGTCTACGTGTGTATTACGAACAAAACAATGTTTTTTAGTCAAATCTGTCGAGCTTTTGAGTTTTGCGACACTAACGAACGGCAATTGATATTTATATACAAAAATGAGAATAAGATGTATAGGCATTGTTTATTATCACTAGTACACCTAAGGTCATATCGGCACCAGTATTGGAGAAGGACGAATATTTTACACTTTATATTATGTATTTTAAAGTAAGAGGTCGTTTTATTTTGCAACAGCATATTCATTACTAATCCTATACTATTAAACGAGCAATCTAAATATATAAAAGGAGAAACTGACTGACTGACTGACATATCAACGCACAGCCTAAACGGCTAAACGTAGGCACTTGAAATTTGGAAGGGACGTAGCTTAGGTACCGTAGAGGTGCACTAAGAAAGGAATTCCCGAAATTCCCACGGGAACGGGAATTAGCGGGAAAATTATTAACTCAAAAAAAATGTTTTGCCCAACGAAGTGGACACGGGAACAGCTAGTATTTGTATATATATTTAAGGGGGGTGAAAAAAAGATTTGTCAGGTTGTTTCTCCGGGTACTAATATAAGTATTAATAGTAAAAGTGACTGATCGCGTCAAGTAGAATTCTATATAGAGTGGTGTTCCGTGGGACGCGACACAGGTGATTCAAATACCTACGTGCAAACTTCTTACAGTATAATATCATCTATGGTATCTACAAAGTGTATTTTTATATTATTTTGACTTACCTTTCACATTAGCCAGTTCTCCCTCCGGATGAGCCATACGCTGCATGGCCGAAGGTGATATCCCAACCGGTAGGGAGACTTTATGTCCAAGAACCGTGGTGTTCAGGTTACTTTTACTAACGCCAACTAAACACTTGGGGCGTATTCGCAGTCTACAATCACAAAAAGTTAGCTTTAAAAACCCTTTTGCACGTGTTTTAATATGGTTAATATTAAACTAAAGTACCCAGTGATATTCGGAACACACACGAATCTAACGACACCTTGACCGGGCCATGCGTTCAACGCGTTACGAAGGAACCATACAAATACAGGGTGGAAAGTTGATATGGGGCAGTAAGGGCAGCTACCAGATCTGTTAAAATACTCTTAAAGAAAGAAAGAAAGAAAGAAAAATACATTTATTCACTACACACACAAGACACACAGAAAACAGCAATAAACAAGTAGAGAGCGTCTTCGCGGCAGTGAATCGGACACTGGCTCAGCATAATGCTAGTCGCAAAATAAATACAAAAACTACATGCAAATACCTTACACAAACCAATTTAAAGTAGAAATACCTACTTAGCCAGTATACAGCATCGACAATTTGGCACAATTAACAAAAAACAAAAGAAAGATACAGAAAACTAAACTATAATTTACAAAGTGCTGGTTGGGAACTTATGTTTTCTCTTTGAGCCCAACTGAGGTTAAAGTACTAGAACACACACAAATCAAAGAAAACTTTTTCCATACAGTTAGTAGCTCTCAAAGAGTATTTTAATCCTTTACAGACAGGGGACCGACTGGCACTAAAAAAAATTTACTCAAATCTGACGTTTTTTCGCTGACTACATTTTCTCAAAACTCAGTGAACGTCGATTGTCTTCATTTAAAAAGTTAGTAAGGGGGGTCTAGTAGCTGCCCTTAATACCCCATCTCAACTTTGGTGGGTGGTAGGGCCTTGTGCAGGGTCCGTCCGGATCGCTACCACCATCGTATCCATTAACCTACCGCCAAACAGCAGTGTTCGCATTGTTGTGTTCCGGTTTGGGGATAAGACAGCCGGTAAAATGACTAGCATAGAGGCATTCCATCTTAGTCCTCAGGGATGGCAACGGATTTGCAGTCTTAGGATTGCATTGCAGTCTTGTGAATGCGAATGTCTATGGGTCACAGTTTCTACTTTCCATCAGGTGGCCTGTGCTCGTTTGTCTACTCCATGCCATAAAAAAAAAAAAACTTTCCCCCCCTTTTTACCTACATTGTATACATACAGGTCAAAAAAATACCCTCGAATGTTAACGACGCCACCAAACTTAAACTACGTCGTATTTTGTCGGATAGGTTTGTTTTTATCTTTATTTCTCATTAAGCTTATCGATGGCGGGTCTAAAAGTCACAAAAAAAACCCAGATAAAACCGAACTTATCAAACGAAAATGTTATATGATTATTCGCTACATCTGCATAACTAGAGCCTTTTATAGTTACTAGAAATGTTTTATTGACTGTAGTCTAAAAAGGGAGTTTAAAAACGAAAGTATAACTATTAGAGCAGATTTTCCCATTTATTTTTTAGTTATAGTCGTTTAGTTGCCCTTCCCTTTATCTCTGATGTTTATAGGCCGAAAGATCTGAAATAATTAAGTCTTACTGCCGCACTCAGAGACGTAAATTAAATTCAATGCTTGATTAAAGTTGCTGCTGTCACATTCTTTGCTATAGCAATAGAATAAGACAACACGACACTAAACAAGCATTAAATTTAATTGACGTCTCTGAGTGCGGCAGTAATAGACGTTTATCTATATTTAATAAGAAAACTGTAACGATGGTATAAAAAACAACAGTCTTCGAGAAAACCGATCTAACCTCTATTCAGAATTGATAGAAACTAATTCCTGTAACATTTCTTTGAACATTTTTTTTTACACATCCATATTTTTCTTGATAGCTATGAACTGTATTTTAAGACTATAATTATAAAATACGTTCAAACTCTGTTACGTTTCGTGCAACGCACTATGAATCCCTTCTGTCGCCATTAAATGACATAAAAACCTACACTGCCTGAACAAATTAACACCGCCAGAGTTTACGAGTTACCAGCACGAGTAGGTAAGAAAGCCAAATGTCATCTCTAACAGAAAGAAATAGATTACACATCTTGTAGCGGAAAAGATACGAATGAAGGAAAATAGTTAAAAGCTCTGTGATAAAATAAATAAATAATAATAATAATAACACAAGTCACCTTTTAAATGCTTCTCTATTTTCAGAAAGAGTCTGTTCATCGGTCGCACCGCTTTTATAGTAATCTTTGGTGGTTTTCGGAAGCAGCGCCAGGGCGGCGTCTTCCAATTCTTGGACACTGATGTACTTTTCCATGGCTGTAGATTAATGAAGTACGCACTGTAAATAAATAGTCAACGTCTGTTAGCAGCGGCTCAGGCAAATATAATAAGGCGATTCAAATCTCATGGCCGATGATAATGCGAAATGTTTCGTTCCCGGGTCAAAGTACCAATATCTCGCGAGCATATCATTGGTCGCAGCTGTAATTACTTATAGATAAACGATCGATATCTTTAATGGATCTTAAACCAAAGTAAATAAATACTGCCGTCCTACGAAAGAAGGCGGAAAACTGCTACTGCCGATGTAGTTGAACCATTCTATACGCTATTGGTATCCACAATAAATTTATGCAGTTAACCGGCTTCTTTGGTAGGACGGCAGAATAGCTGCGCAGCAAACAAAACTAGGTGTGTCTTGTTCATCTCTATGGCATATACTGCAAAGATAATGTAGATACAAATTCGAGACACCTAATTCATCAATAAAAATGCCAATTAAAATTGTATTCATTTTAATTTTCGATTTTAATGTTATAAATACACACATAAAAGTGTCTAAGTATAGAAAAATATGCTTAAACTATCTTAATGCTTTTTGCATGAATATACTTGAATTTAAATTGTTTAAGAATACTTTCTATCCATAGACATTTTCGCTGTACGCATCGGATTGAATGTTACTTTTAAACATTCTCTATAAGTTCAAATGCTATTGGTTACATATTCGCCATAGAAATGTTATACATATAAAACTCAACTGTTCTTACTTTAAGTCTATTAGTAGTCATTTTACACTGTTCACGCGACACCAGCTTCGCGGTCTTTAACTACATACAAAAATAAACGGAAATATCAGTATGTCAAATAAAGATCACTTCGGCAAGTAGTTATTTCATCCGCTAACGATCGAGACCCTTGGCCGTTACAAATACTTTCTATTAGGCGAAATAATTTAAGAGTTCCAACTACACAGATATATGGAAGTTCATCCTTTTCATCTATTAAAATTACATGCGGGATAATATATCTAAAAAATCTTGGAACTCGCAAAAATATGGTTCTGGATTTTTAATGTAAAAATTACCGTACTAGGTTTGATTTTTGCAGACCATGTACTTTTTCACCTATCTAAGCCTAAGATCAATCACATTTTATTTCATTCAACAAAACATTGTTAACAACCACATCTTATAAAAAAAATACAAAACATTTCGAATTTTAAGCTTTTAAACAGGGTCAAAATCCCCCGATCCTACGCATTAATTCGATCTTTGGTAAAAACGTTTAAACATTCAGCTATTATGACCAGGTTCTAATTACATTGTTCTAATTGCAGTATCGATATCGACAGCCACACATGAAGCATGAAGGACAATTTACTAGAGACAAAAAACATACTTTTTCACACTTTTTAAGCGGAAAGATAATTATTATTAACTTTCAATATGTTACAAGTAGTTGCAACCTCCATGGACCTGCTTAAATTATTTACAGGTAATTAATAACATTCAAAGCTTTAATACCTCTGTCCATAGTGAACGAGCACCACGTTTGACTGTCTTAAAGCAGCTAAGCATCAAGCAGTACCTCGTCATCATAACTCCTGTTGCGTTAAAACATTATGTAAAAGCTACAAGGTAATAAATAACCTGATTAGCTATTAATGACAGTGACCGTACAAGCAAAACGTGTTACGACGTCAGATCCCTAAACTCCATAGTCCCATTTTCTCCTCCATTGTAACACGAATTGACCAAACTCTTACATAGGTACATGCGACTAAACGTCAACCTTCGTGTTTGGAATCACTACACTGTTCGCTCAACATGGACACAGGTGATTAACATCAAGGAATAACCCGCAACTGCTTATTTCTACAATATTGAAAGAAAAACAGCCGTTTAAAAATAGAGCAGAGCATAGAGTTTTAAGTAGAGCATAGCATAATAACATGGGTGCTATAAAAGCAAAACTTAGTCCAAATCACCCGGTACGCAATCAAAACTCTGCGATAGGCAGGGGTCTCTGGTCCCCCACCTCTCCACCCTGTCGCGGAGGCACGATTGTCTAGCGGGCGATTTGGTTTCAGCTTAGTTTGTATAGGACTCATGCATGCCGATTGGCAAAGCTTTACTCCAAAGTGAAAACTTTTCCCAGCTGAAAACGTACTAAGAGGTCTAGACAAGGTAGGTATACTTAAACATGTTAAAGTTGTAAAAAAAATATATGTACAGAATTGACGCAAATAAATATGGGCTGTAAATCGGTAAATAGCGGGTAGCGATTTTTCCGTTTACCCGTCACCCAATCCCAAGTCAGATCAGTCAGATCCTGCGTCACTAGAATCTGTACTATATTCTACAATCGGAAACATACAACGAAACTCGTCCAGACCTAGATGATTAACATTTGCATTTGAAAGAATTATGAAAATGCATGTCTTTCTGTTAATTCTATACTTGGGAGCAAAGAAATCGAGCCACTTTCTATGAAAATTCAGTACTAAGTGGCTCGATTTATTCGCTCCCAAGTGTATTAGGACCTTCTAAGCATATGCAAAAATCCAACGTATCGTTTAACCTATTTATTAGCCAAAATGATGACCAGTAAACCCGATCAAAATAGTAAAAGTACAAAAACCTGCGAGTAGACTCTTTTACAGGCTATCAGGTTTGAGATTGATTGAGCAACCGAGGGTGTTAAATAAGGCACGCGGTCGTAACGACCAAAATTACATATTAATTATTAATTTTATGTATAATAAAAATAAATTACTTACAGATTGTGAAAAGGTGCGCGCTCGAAGTTACCTGAGCAAAGACTGACAAGTTACAATTCTATACTGCTATTTATATAGTTTGCCTGATAGCCAAGAGGAAAGTTTTATACAAAAACATCCACTAGAAAGACGTGTTTACCTAATACCAAATAAAATAGAATGTAATTATTAATTGTTTAACCTTATATTACAAAGCAGATACAATGACACAGTGGCAAAATTATCCTGTACGACTAGCCACTTACAATAATTAAATACTTCACTAGGTTTGCAATTACAAACTAATTTAAGTTACATTAAAAATAATTTTATAACCATGTAACTGCCATACATAGTATTCGGCGGCCAAAATACGTTCTGATCCTCTATTCCATCGTCTACATATATCTATATTTACCAATATCGTCGTTAACGTTATGGTAGCTCTTATACACTTGCCACAATGAGTCATATCATAATCATAAAAAAATAATTCATAAACTGAAGTGGAATAGAGGGCCAGACTTGTTACTCAAATAGGGTCACGTTATTACTAACGTGATGAATGCCCCAGCAGGTTTGACTTCGCAGGGTACCTATATGATTATTCACACCTTATTAAAATAGTTATTATTATAACTAGAATTGATTAGTTCGAGATACAATGCGTTTTGGAAAATCTATACATTATCTTGAGTCAGGTTTTGTAGTTTGTTTTATAAATAGACTACAGCTGTTTTTGCTAAATGCAAGTTAGCAGCAACAGTTTAATTATAAACAGATTAGATTTTTTTTTAAGTATTTTAAGGAATTCAGAGGCAGGCTTGTTGTAGTTTTGCATTGTTTTTCTATGTGTCATTGTCACTTCTACTCGAAATATATTAGAGTAACCAAGTTACAAAACTTTATAAGATTGTAGAAATCTCTGGCGTTTTCTTGGGTACCTGCCTAGCTACCCTCCCTCCATGTAGTAAGAGATATCGACAACGTTGTTAACTTATCTCCTTAATCTTATTAAAAATAATTGTAAATTATAAAGTTGTGATGTCGTTTAGATGTTTGAGAGTTAAAGATCAAAAGGTTCCCTGTCGCGTGGGTCACCTTATGATTCACGAACGTAGATGCGGTCATAATTCAAATGTGATCTTTGGGTATAACTTTACAGACATAAGTAAGCATTGGACGACTTGGGCGTACGCCGTGAAAAATATATGGGGCCGGGGAAGAACGAACTGATGAAATCCGGCAAACTGATAGACGAATTCCACGTAAGTGGACGAAGTCGTAGATAAAAGCTAGTTAGTAATATAATAAAAAGCCCTGTCTAAATCGGAACATACACGATCTGATTCAACATACATAATAAATTAGAGAATTTTCATTTATTGCAATTCAGTCCTTTGGTAACTCGCTTGCCAATGCAATGCATGGAAGTAAAATGATTGGACAACCTTTAAGATCACAGTAAATGGTGAATTCAAGTTTGATGGAATGGTGCTGCAGGTGTCTATGGGTGACGGTAATCGCTTTCCATCAGGTGATCTGTCTGCTCGTTTGCCTTCCTATACCATAAAAAAAAAACTACTTATTTTAGGAAAGGGTAAATAATATAACGTAACGTAATTGTAAATACCAGATTGGTTTACCTAGTGAGTAATTAAAGGAAGACAGGCTATTTTTTCCTCTAAAATCCCATTTCATACAACACCAAAACAGATAATGACAAGAGAGTAAAAACCATAAACATCACGCAAAACATGCGTCACAACCTTACGAACACGCTAAAATAGTGATGTCATTCAAATCCTTAGAACCAGATAGGAATGCCAATAACGTCGTGTAAAGTAAAAATTTGGTAGGACTAACCAAGTAAGTATTCTATTTAACAGGTTCACAGTCCCAAAGCACTATGCAACCTTCTTTCCACACGTCCCCATTAGTAATAATGACATTAAACACTCGATCGCATGTGCCTCATGGACGTACCAGTAAAACCACCCATGAAGCACATGTGCCTCATGGGACAGGGAACCTGTTAATCATGGTAATAATTTCCCATGCATTGTCCTTATTCATCTACTTAAGGGTTAGCTGGAAGAGATCCCATTTAGGGATAAGTGTCACATTACACGTCAAATATTTTTTTGTGATCGTTATATTTTTAAACGTAAGTTGTCATGAATTCTGTCGTAAACCTGTGTTAATTCAATATGATTTTTTACGAATATTTCGTGCCAAATAAGTTCAATTCAGTGAGAGGTCAGAGCGATAGAAGTTACATATGTCTGGTTCATTCACTGCCTGAAATGTGTCAGATTTTAATAGATCATAATACCAAGGCCTTATTCTAATTTGTTGTCGTCGTATTGTTTGAACTCTACCGCCACTACTTTCGAGTTGATAACGGAAACCATCCGGCAGCTTACATCGATCCTATACATTTTCCGTAAAGTTTGCAAAATGAAATTCTTCTAATGTAAAGAAAAAAATGGTCCTACTTTTTTTCTCAACCGTGACCAAGTGCTCAGCAATTTAGTTGACGTTTTCTTCGTTTAAACTAAACAATTGATTGAATTTATTATGTATTGATGAACGACGTGTCCTTTAATAATGATTAATGTTAAACACGATAATATCAGCCACACAACGTGGATCAAAATCATTGAAATCGGATGTATTTTAGAGACAAACTGAGTGTATTTTAAAGCAAATGCATTTACATTAAAGTATTTTCTTCAAGAGATGAGTAAAAGGATTTTTTTTTTATTTTCAAATATGAACTTTAATCATATTTCTGAGGTGAATAAAAGACTTAATTCTATAGTTTGCCTTTTTTATGCAGGATTTACTTGACAAAGTTGAAACAAGAGGTTTTATAGACTGGGAATACCCAGTTGTCCACATTGCCAACAGATAGGAAAATAAATTATACAAATATAATATAAATACCTGACATGTCTGCCCAGGTAGGCTCGTTTCTCGAAACTTACTAGTCATACTACTCTATGTTCACACAATACAATTTTATGCAAGTTATTAGTCTAGTGAGTTTTGAGAAACGGGCTCCAGATGGTAACTACTTTTATCGGTACCTACTTGTAGTTCCACTCACTGTAGCGTTTCACTGCTGTTACCAAATGGGGTAGGTTTACAGCATTGTACTCGTATATCTTTCAATTCATAGATGATGATTTAAAATTTGCATAGTGAGAAAGTAAAGATTAAAAACAGAATAACTACCCATTTATATTTTTGTTCGATTTTTATAAAAGAACATAGTACAATTAAAAATAATTATAATAAATACTGGTATGAGTATAAACTATACATATTTACAGTCCCTTTGGAAAAAAAACCGTGATGTGCATCCTCTCAATTTCATTTAAGAAATACAAGCTCTTGTCACTTAGTTTACGTGAAATGCTGTTCAGATAAATCCAATATATAAAATTCTCGTGTCACAGTGTTTGTAACAAAACTCCTCCGAAACGGCTTGACCGATTCTTTTAAAGTTTTGTGTGTATATAGTCCTACTGTCCTATATACGTATATTCAGAAGATCTAAGAATAGAACTATATAGTAGCATATTTAATCAAAAAATCACACCCAGGCAACGCCGGACTAGTATTTTTATAATATTATCTCGAATGCGTACTGGGTGGTAACTCCAGAAAAGGGGGAAAAAAAGACAGCCAATGGTAACTTCAATTTTTAGATTTTTGTTTATTCTGTCCTTAATCATTGCTCCATCACTTATTTTTGTTTTAAATGCGTGCGTGTATTTATCAGCCCGTAAGTCTCAGCTAATCCATCGGCCATCCCTGTGGTCTGCGGGGCGCGGGAGGTGTAGCCAATAGTGCTGTCGCCTGCCGATAGCGATTAGTGCCCACTGTTAACCGGCCGCGGTACTTGTCTAGTGCCCGCTATTCATGTGAGATTATTTGATTACTTCGAAGTCATTTATAGTCGGTGCTAGCTATTACGTGTGCTTTATCACGAAAAAATAGAATACCTCTGATAAATTTGTCTATTATTTATCATTTATTGCGTTTGCGTCTTTCATCTGGAGAAATTATAATCCTTTTCTTGGAAAATAATATACTGTCAAAACACCCTTCACATTCCAAAAAAATGCGGGCTTGTTATGGAGGATCCTTAAATGTTCAAGAAGGCTTCTTATCCTTGAATTTCCGTTGTAATTACATTTTTTTTACTTACCGGATCCCATTGTCGAATCAAGTCTCATCGCAATTAATAATGAATTCTAGCAATGTCCTGAATGTTTGACTGTCCTTGTCAAACGCAGTCAACATTCTTGGGTTCCTTTTCTTGCAAGAAATGCTACGTGACAATACCATCCAAGTACAAACAGTATTTCATATTCAAACAGGTATATCGCGCGGCTTGCAAGTGTGCGAACTCGACCGTATGCGCCGCGAGCTACCACAAGCAAATTGAACAGGACGGATCGAGTCGAGACGATTTAGTGCCGCGCGACATCGCCCCTTTTGGTTGCGTGCGTCTGATACTTATACGGACGTAACAACTTTATCACATTTTTATCGGTGATCATCTTGCAGGCTCTCGCGACCTGATTTAAAAACGTTCCTCATTTTTTTTATTATATACCTAGAAAATAACGAAGCACCAAACACGATACCATACGAACACGATTCCTTATCAGTCACTTATCAGAAGTCGACCGGTACACATCTCCGCATATTATTCCGTGAAGAACACCTGGAGAAAATGGAAGCCACTGAAGCTTAAGTCGCCGAAGTCGTCCAGCTTCTGCAAGAAGGGTGCAGTCAACGTTCAGTAGCTGCCGAGGTCGGAGCCTCGGAGCCAATCTACAGTTTGTAAACTGTACCAGAGGTTCCACCAGACTGGAGCTCTTACTTAAGACCAAGAAGCGGCCGCAGAAGGTGCACATCAGAGAGGGATTGTCTCAATATCTCTCCGAGATCGTCACCACACTGGAGTTACTATCCAGCAGCGTCTGCGTGAGGTGCGAGGTGTGGCTGCCAGCGAGTGGACAGTGAGAAGAAGACTCAAGGCAGCGAATTTGACACCCAGGAGGCCTGCGACGGGGCCCAGGTTGCTGGCGCGGCACCGTACAGCCCGAAGATCATTTGCAGAAATTCATAAGAATTGAACCCTTGAGCAATGGACACCAATTCTTTTCTCGGACGAGTGCAGAATATGTCTGAATGGCTGCGACCGAAGGGGAAGAGCCTGCATGAGATCAGAAGAAAGATATGCTCAGTGCTGCTTCTCCGAAAGAGTCGCCTACGGAGTGGCTGTTATGTTTTGGGGCGGCATCTCGTACGACGCGCGGACTGAGCTGAGTTTTCGTGCCTAGCGATGGTCGTGGCGGTGGTTTGACTGCTGCCAGGTACATAACGGGAATTCTGGAAGAGCATGCCGTCCCCTAGGCTGGTAGGCATGCAGGATAATCCCCCTTGTCATACCGCATGGGTCACGGCTGCCTACCTCCGCGAGGTGGGCATCGAGACCATGAACTGGCCAGCGATGAGTCCGGACCTTAACCCCATTGAACACATGTGGGACTATCTGAAGAGAAAGGATGAGGATCCTGCTCCTGCCACAGTTGAAGATAGTTTTGCTGGAGGAATGGGACGCTATTCCTCGAGACTACGTTATAGAATTATAAGATCAATGAAAAATTTGCTTAAACTGTGTCAGCAGGGCTAGGAGTGGTTATACCGGACTATTCCCAATTGTCCACGCCCCTTTTGTCCACACTGTGGACAACTGGGAAAAGAAAAGTATTTTCAGACTTCCGTTATTCTGGTTTTTTTTTAGCCGTAGTACAAATAAAGAATAAATGAAAGAAGAAAAGTTTGTCAATCACAATCTCAGGATCAAGTCTTTATCTACACACATATCATATAAGTTCTCTATTATGCGTCCAAAACCCGTAGGCCATGACCAGCATTACTGTGGTAGTAGGTAACAGCAATGACAGCTGTAACGGAATTTTATAATTACTGTATCAAATATTATAAAGGAATGAGTTTCAAATTTGGAACATCGTCCAAAACCAACACAATTTAAATAAGCCCAAGTGTCAATTGAATCATCAATTACTTTGTATATTTCGAACGACATGAGAATAGGGACTTTATTAGTATGACTATGTTTAAAAAAAACCATTCATATTCGTGACACAGCACAGGTTTGATATGACGCCATTTTTGTCGTCAAGTCGTCATTTAATATGTTGATTGTTGTGCCGCTTTTAAATTATTATTTTGCATATTTCCCATTGCACTACTGTAAATGGATATAATTATTATAATGAATATAATTATTATCTTTGCTACTTTAGAAAAAACTCTTATCTGATATTTTGAGATGTATGAGTTTGAACTTAAGTTTAAATTTAAAATCGTACGTCATGAAATATGAGTTACGAGGTTTTTTCAAAGTCATGACGGTATGTTATTTCTCCCATTTGATTTATTGCATCAGTTTATATTCACATTAGCTTAGCACCTAGAAATATGTTACAGGTACCACTGGTGGCAATGCGAGTCATTTGCCTATCGGCTTCTGAACCCATATTAGAGTAAGTACTCATAGTATGTGTGTTTATAAAGTAATATATGCATCCGTACATAATTAAGCCTTAAAACTCGAGATCTTATTAGTAAGCTCTCCTTTGGCTAGTTTCATAACACCACACTCATATTTTAAAGACTAATATTATCAGAGCCCGTATTTTAGCGGCAAAACAAAAGACTGAACGCAAACTATGTAGTGTAAGTCTTTTTTAATCAATATATCGATAATTGTATAATAGGAAAAAAAACGGGCCTCATTTTACGTGAGGTTTATATAAAATTATGAAACACAGATGCAAATTTCTTTTTCGAAATCCACATCAGTACACACAGCAGCACTAGACATTTCATTTGGTTTGTATAGTGATAGGATTACTCATTTTCTGAAGCTTCTATTATATTCAATGATGTAGTATAGGTAGTCACTTAATTCAAAGTTTTACCTCTTAGTTACCCGACGAGTATTACTTGATATGATTAAGTAGGAGATATGATCTAGATGGAATAACACATGTAAAACAATTGTCGCGAATGATTATAAAATAATGTAAATACATCGGCGTGGTTTTTTTATACAATAATACTCGATATCGATGCAAAAAGTGATTCTAGCACTAGCTAGATTGCGAGTCTTTTGTTTTGCAGCGAAAAATCAGAGCTCTGCTGATTATGTATCAGTTAATTTAACTACTATTTATACAGTGTGTTACCAGCACCCGGGCTTTTTTTAAAGTAGGTTAAAATAACGTATATCTGTAACGTAACTATGACATTAATTTAATTAATAAACACATTTTCAGGCTTTGTTAACTTTCTAACAAAATTTTCATTGCCAGCAATGTAAAGCACAGCAAATTGACAAGTGCAAATGACAGTCGACGGATACTTTGATTATTTATGATTTGCCCCCGTACCACGACGTGCCTTGTACCAAGCAACAGCGATACTGATAACGATGAACACGCAGCACATGCACTACATTAAAAATGGACAGTATCTAAGAAAATTAATTGTGAAGTTATTTTAATTATTTTTTAATTGATAATACTTGCAAACAATTGCTAAAGCAGCATATTATCGGCAGTTTTAATAAATGCCCGCATGCCGGTAACACACTGTATATATCCTAATAATAATACTATACCACACATGCCGTATGTATTCGTGCGCCCCGCGTACTTAAAACAAAGGGTGTCCGCCTT
The DNA here is from genome assembly GCA_963966035.1 of Acleris laterana. Classification (NCBI taxonomy): domain Eukaryota; kingdom Metazoa; phylum Arthropoda; class Insecta; order Lepidoptera; family Tortricidae; genus Acleris; species Acleris laterana. The sequence continues at coordinate 78,966,103 of OZ014438.1, forward strand.
TAAGGCGCTTAAGCTTGAGGCACGCGCACGGTACAGGAATCCTCTCATGATTCGATTCTTACACTTCTATTTAAATCCACCTAGATTTACCACGCCGGACTAGAATCCTAAAACCTGTCCTTAACCTTTTGAAGCAAATACACAAGGCAAACACATATTAGTAGTTTATGCAACTGATGCCTTAAAACACGAGTGTGGTAGAATGAAACGAGCGTCAGTGAGTTTCATAATAGGATCAGACGAGTGTTTAAGGCCTAATTATGCACAGTAAAGTTGCGTACACTACTTTATCTTCACACATATCCTAAGTACTCTAAGATGGGTTCAGAACCCGTAGAGAAATTACCTGCAATGCAACTAGTGCTACCTGTAAAATATCTAGACTAAAGATATTTAAATAATGCAATAAAAAAATAATTTGAACAAATACACAAACATTATTTATTGTAATAGTTGTAATAACAACAAACAAACTACTTTTCACACTCCTACTCTCGTTCTACTAACCAACAAACAAATATGACATCAATAATGGCGGCAATTCGATCCTCCCTGAAGACAAATGTTTTTTTTAAATTATAGACGTACGATATATACAAAATATACCGAGTTGATGTTTCAATTGATACTAGGATTGGGCTTATTTAAATTGTGTTGGTTTTGGACGATGTTCCAAATTTCAAACTCATTCCTTTATAATATTTGATAAAGTAATTATTACAAAATTACGTTACCGCTGTCATTGCTGTTACCTACTACCACAGTAATGCTGGTCATGGCCAACGGGTTTTGGACGCATAATAGAGGACTTATGATATGTGTGTAGATAAAGAACTTTACCTAACAGATACGAAAAAGAAATGTAAGCTGGTGGTTCTTATTATTCATATTTCAAGACTAGAATTAGGAAGATTTGTATGTTTTTTTTTCAATATTATTTGCCCCACTATCTTAAAGGTCAATTAAAGTCGAATTATTATATAACCTAGTATGATTCCTCTTAAAATATTTTAACTACTTAAATGGCAAATTTAATTCTTGAGAGATCTTTAAGTGCGACTGACGCGACGCGATTATTTTGGTTTAGTCGTGGCGACACATGGTGATCATGCCCGGACACATTCTAAGTATTAAAATGCTCAAGCGTAAACACTCAAGTGAATTCACTTATTAAATATGTAAATTTTTCGATCACATATTTTTCTTGAACTAGAATATAAAACCTCTATCCTTAATTAGCAATCACGAAATTATAATTTATGCACTGACATAAAAAATACCCTGTACATTTTCCCTTGGCAGTTTCCTTATTTGTTGGCAGAGAATATATGTAGACGATGTTATTTCCCCAGGATTCCCGCCACAACAATACACAAACACCCTTAATCAATTTTTACAAATATAAAGCTAATTCATTTTCCAAGTAAATTACTTTTTCTGAGTTATTTACCTACGGTAAAAATGTAGATTAAAGTTCAAGATGCGGACTAGCGAGTAAGAGCGAACGATACAAAAAATACATTTACGCGATATTGAGGCATGTTTCATAGTTTATAATCTAAAATTTAATTTGGTGACAAACCTGTCCTAAAACAAACTGCCAAATAATTTTCACTGATTAAAGGGTTCCTTCTAGATACTATTTCTATTTGATAATTAGACTATTTAATTTTAATTTCCAAAAAAAAAATATATTGATTTTCTTATAAAGCTCTTTTCCACAGTAGGTACAGTCGCGGAACGAAAAGGTTGACCAGTTTTCAAATAAATTCATTTACGCGTTGCAAGCACATGTTACCTATTTAAACTGTGTAACAGACGAGAGAAATAATATTGAACCAATAGTGGTTGTTGTTGTGCGTGCATGACTCGATGTTTGAATGTGGAAGAAGCGAAAGAAATTTGTCAAGATCGTAGCAAATGGAAAGAAGGGGTCTCTGCCTACCCCTCTGGGAAACAGGCGTGATTTATCGACCAATAAAGACTTTAGTTCATTTTGAACCAATAGTGGCTGTTGTCTAAACGTGACCATGGTAACCATGTATCTGCGTGCCATGTAGTGAAATGACATTCATTATGACGGAATGTGTCATACTCTGTCGATAAGCCGATACTGATAACTTATACTGAGCAAGCAAAAACAGATCTTTAGGTGGTCATCCTTTTCAATCCGCGACTGTACCTCAAGAGGCACACAGATTGTTACAAAATAAGACATTTTCCATGCCTGTATTAGCTAATAATATCAAAATTTTAAAGAAATTATCGATTTTACACCAGCTTCTTTTAATAAATATCATCTATTAAACGGACGGTGTTGGCACAACACAACAATATGCTTGCGCACCCGCAGCTAGGGAACAATGTTGTAATCAAGATAGAATACAACCAATTGTAGTAAAGAAACCTGGGATATTTTTTTTGCTGTCAGTAATCATTAGACAACATACGCGTTTAAAAACGCCTCCTTTATGTTGACTCAACTTCACGTCGCTTGTTTGAAAGAATAGGTGAACGTTTTCAGAAAATCGTTATAAAGTATTTAAAAAGAATGCTTGTAAAATAAAGCTTGCGTATGAGAACTGTTCAACAAACAAAACTGCCGCTGCGACTGCCTTGCAAATATCAAAAATCATGAACCAAAATCGCATCCGTTGTGAGTTATAGTTCAGGAAATATGAATTGGCCGTCTGTAATCTTCACTAAGATCTTTTTGTTAATATCAAACAAAAGGTAATCGTAAAACTGCCCTCGTCCTTCAAACAGCACAGTGGGTTGATAGGTTAAGGTTAAAGTTAGGTCCGGTAATCTTAACGCAGAAAAAAAGATCGCAACGAAGATAACAGACGGCCGAATTATATTTCCTGAACTATATCATAGAGGTCAGTGACGTGACTGAGAAGTATTATAAGTACCGTAAAGTTACGTTAATATCACTCTGATACAACTCTCTATAATTAGGGTTAAAAGTACATAAATAAAATTATCATTTTATGTAAACAGCCGCTTTCAAAACAGCCTATGTATATTGATGACTATTTGAACTGATATATTTACAAATGTCACGAGAAACTATTTATTGCAAAACGTCGTCAGTAGTATATACCATTGCTTCATAGTTTAATCAGTATAGGTAGCACAAGACCTGGCACCAATAAAATTACCAACGCAACGTCACCTAACATTAGAAATTTCATACAGGTCGATTCAAAGGAACTGGCATTAATGGATTGGACGAAAGTAATGTCACCTATCACTGTGCGAGTACCGTCCGTTGAACCGATGTTCGAATTTCAAACCAAAAACCTGTGGTTATTTTACACACCTGTATACTTTCGTTCACTCATTCTATCCATTCATGCCGGCTCTTGTGAATCGACCTGTACACGTTGTACAAAAGATCAACCGTTTTCCCCCCCATTTCATAATCTTGACAAAGACATAATTTATGAGACAGACGCAATTCGTAGTTCATCTGAAGCCCAGGAACATGCAAAATCCTTTGTAATACATGAAAATGTATTAAATGTCTAAATAAATCTATTTATAAAAAACTATTTTAATTTCAACCGTTCACAGGTTCAATTTATTGGAGCCAGCTTATGTTAAATTACCTATCAATACCAAAAGCTTTTTTCCGACAACATGTTCAGAAGAGTTACAAACTTGTAATAAAATACACTGGACATTGTCGCCTTACAGCGGCTATTGCTTTTGTCTCTTTGCTTCTTATTAACAGGGTTTAATAAACAGACTTCCAAATAACACTTACAAAAGGAGTTTACAAAACTGTATCGCGAAGATTCAATGTTTACTTACATAATAAGACATTAAATACGGTATACATAAGTAGCTAACAAAACAAAGAATATTAAAATATCTTAATATGAAAGTAATAAATACTATGGTACTTTATAAGCGCGACGTTGAATAACGTAAACTTAAGTGTCACTTCGACAAAGCTTTCAAGGCTAAATGCGTAATCGATCACTTCGTGAATACTCTAGCCATCGCCGAAGCAACAGGGGCTGTACAACACGGGCGACAATATTTTTTTATGACAAAATACTTAATTATAAATGCCCTCGTGAACGAACTTTACACATATCGTTAACATCACAGAACAAAGCTACGGCTAAGCATAATTTAGGACCCGTCGCTACTACGACTGCGTAGGACGCGAGCACATCTCCTCGGCTATTATGTACAAAATGGAGATAAGTAACACAAATACTTGGTGTTCGTAGGCCATGACCGGGACCTCGCCGGGGGCCTCATCTCAGCCGGTGTAGGTATCGCGGGTGGAGGGGCCTGGGGGAGCGAGCGGCGGGCCAGGGGCGACGGCGGAGAGCAGCGCCGCGGGCCCGGGGTGTGTGACTAGCGGGCACGGCGAGCCGGGGGACGCAGGCGAGCCGGGCGCGCCCGCGGGCGGCGAGCCCTCCGGCAGCAGGGGCTTCTCGTCGCCGCTCTCCGCGCCCGCCTCCACGTCCACCTCGCCCTCCACCACCTCCCTCGGGTCTTCGTCTTCATCTTCATCTTCTGGGTACAGCTGGTAAGCCCTATAAAATATAACGTCAATTAAGTCGTTAATTCTCTCATCGCCACTGGCAGACATAATCACGTGTTCACCACTAACGGCGGATTAATCCGCCACTATCAACTCCGTAAATATACAACTGCATAATGTATCCATCCGTTATGTAACAATTTGCACTGCCTTTCATTATTATTGCGAGTTAGTATACACTTTTAAAATAGATAAGAAGATAATGTTTTCTGACATAAAACAAATACAAATTAAATAAAAAGGTCCCTGACTTCAAAGCTAGGCCGGATAATCTTGTGTTACAGAAATCAGTGCTCTCTTCCATATGCGAGTAACATAATACTCTAATTATTGTTAATAAGTTGTTAAAGAAGAGTAAATTTGCTACAATATGAGATTAGAATTGTCTCTGTAAACCCAATAATTGACAACATTTCAGTTGTGCTAAGGGAGTAAAATAAAATACCGTTTGTAGATTTTACACTGCTGATTACCGTACTAGCACATTTTCACGGCGAAGTATGTATTGCATGTTTTTATATTTAGGAAAAAACAGTAAAAAAAGTTGTATTGTGAATGTTAGGAATACACTTAGTGCCCTTAGTCCATTTATTACCATAGGAATTGAAAAAAATATACACAACAGTCATGTCCATTTTTTATCTGTCTGACGGGTTACTTGATACTAACGACACGCTTTCGATTCTCGTAATACTACTGTTTTGATACACGCTATTTAAAATGAAAGAAAACGCAAAAAAAAACAAATTCGTGAACGAGCGGCAACAAATGGTTGACACACAGAATAGGTTGACAGTGACATGACACGACAGTCTGTTCTGTTTAAAGTTACTTTTTTGTATTATATATCATGCTAAGATCACGACATCAGTATTCCTAACTTTGTATAATACGGTCTTTTTAATGACTATTTCTTTAATAAATTATTAACGACGAATTTAAGTTAAATAATGAAGACCGAGAAACACGGGTAGTCTAATTTTTAAGTAGCTATTACAAAAGTTGTATAGAAAATGTATCCAGCTTTCTGACGGTATATATCGTTACTGTATATTTATATGAAGGGCAGGTACAATCAAGATTTTTTGAGAGAAAGCGATGCGTTTTCTACGGGACATTCATTTCCAGCACTTTCTTCTGCAAAAAGTTGGACACCTGACGGGTTAAAAGGTTAAGGATTCATTTTGTCTGTTTGCTACATCTCCATTTCTGAACTAGCATTGATGAATTCCACGGAGACGACATCGCAGGCAAAACCTAGATTATAAATAATAATATTACCTACTTAGTAGGACTCTACAACACTGTCTCACATTTGTAAAAAAGATACTTACTTTTCCAGCGTTTTTCGTGCGGAATTGCTTCTTTCTAAGAAATACCCGCTTGAGGTTTCATTAGAGGTACCCGGCGGTGACCACGTGCCATATGATCCGTAACCTCCAGATCCATATTTCTGTAGACAAAATTCTAATATAATTACATTTAACCCTTTGAACGCCAAGAACCTAAAGGGGTCATGTACTGTCGTGCCTACGCGCCATTGACCCTTTTAGTGATCACGGATACAGTGCAAACTAGGCACGAATATTTGAGACGTAGGTAAAGCTGAAATTAGCTGTGGTGTTCAGCTGTCATTGGCGTGTGAGGCCGAAGTTTGTATCAAGTCAATGGCGGCGAAAATGTTAAGCCTCAAACGGAATACCAATATCATATAATCAATATCTCATCCATTGAACAAAAACAAAGTGGCTGTCATCAGCATACAGTCTTAAAAATATATAATTAAGATATAACAACACAATGCTTACACACACACGTGCAATGACATCATAGCGAATAGGTAGGTTGACTGTTGTTGTTTAGTGACTGTCAATCCTGGTGTTTGATGAGGATTTTTTTTTACTTTTTTCCGTATTTATAAATAAATATCCGTATTTGTCGACTCCTGAGAATAAATACAATCCTGCCAATTACTATTTTCCCGTTATGAATAAGAAACGAAGCGATGAGTTCAAAATACCAAATAATAAACCAACGAACTGGAACCCGAACACCTATTCCCCGATAAAAGCCTTTAAAAGACTTACCTCTCCAAGTATGACCCACTAAAAGAATAACCCCTTTGGAAGATATATATAACTTAGTTATTTCTTAAACTAATCATTCACATAAGGGAAACCTACACAGCTAAAACTCAGATTCTGCAGTAAATTGATATCCCTCTCTTATTAAATACAAGGGTAACCCTTATAAATAGCGCTTAAAAAGCCTATCGAGCGGCAGATTTTTTAAGTTAAAGGGATAGGTTGTAGCGGGCTAATTTCCGCAACTCGACGACTTAAAAATGCGCCTTTTTTGCGTGAAGTTAAAGGGATATTGGTATCACTCAAAATATAGCGCTTTAAAAGCAACATCCTACAAGACTTAACCTCCTGAGGTTCCTTGTACTAATAGTAGTACATGACACGACCGTTGACATAAATATCTAAAGCAAAGGAAGTAAAGTAGAATAAGTTTTGTTTTTATGATAAATGATCAAATTAGAACATTGACTTTATTTAATTCATAATGGATTCATTTTCCATTGAAAAATTTCGTTCTATGGTGGGCCTTAGGAGGAAGAAACGGATTTGGAAAGTTAATTCTTTCGAAATACCTATTCCAAACCCTTATAAAAAGAAAACTAAATCCTTATAAAAATAAAAACCCATTCAAAACCTCTTGAATGGGATAGCGGGCCGGTCCCTGCTAACGAAGTACTTAGGACTCTTATTCTGTGACATTTGTGTCCGGCTTGGTACCGTCATCCATGTCTCTAAAACGTCTTAATTTCAAAAACGCTTGCCGACGTCATGGCAGCGTAGAGGTTTCTCTGTATCTTGGTTTCACTTACTCAGCAAGTCAAAGAATCTTGTACAGTCGACTACAAAGAGATGTATCCTTATACTTTTACTATGGCTGGTTTAGGAAGCTCAGGACTAGAGTGGACAGTGTATGAGGTACTGACATGGTCGAGCTCGTCCTGCAGCCAGGCGAGTAGCTGGCGCCAGCGGCGGCGCGCGTCCGGCTGCGCGTGCACTGCGCGCACGGCGGTGGGCGCGCAGCACATGACGCTCACCACTAGCTTCACGCACGCGTACGCGCGCTTCTGGTAGTGCCCCCGCGCCCGCGATGCGGTTTCCAGCAGCCCCGGTCGCTCGTCGGACACGCCCTGTAATCAAAGATGTAATGCCCATTTATAATGAAGACTAATAAACAGAAGATGCACAATGTATGAACTGACTAAAACAATACCCTGTACATTTTCCCTTCGCAGTTTCCTTATTTGTTAGCAGAGAATATAGACGATTTTATTTCCCCAGGATTCCCGCCACAACAATACATAAACATCCTTAAATCAATCTTTAAAAATGTTCAAATAATTCATTTTCCTACGGTCTTTTTTTTTCTTAAATAATGGCTTGACTACTGCTATTTTCGGCTTATCGGAAAATACTCCTCTTTCAAACATCAAATTCACTAGCCTAGTGGGCGGGTAGAGACCCTGCCTACGAAGCTGGTCCTGGGTTCGAATCCCGGTAAGGCCAGATATTTGTGTGATGAGCGCGACTATTTGTTCCTGAGCCATGCGTAGAACAGACATTTGTTCACGCCTTGTTGGCTCTATGCGAAATCGACTTTTAGCTGTAATAGAGGCAAGTGGTGGAAACATATGATACAAAGGGCCACTTGCACAGAAAAAAATAACACTGGGTTAAGACACTAACTCGAGTCAGATTCATACGAAAACTGACATTTTAACTCGAGTTAGTGTCTTATCCCAGAGTTAAATTTTCCGTGCAAGTGGCCCTAAATGAGTCGCGTCGTGGGACATTAAAATATATGAAAATGTTTCAATTTTTGCTGTGTGGGTAAAGTGCATTGTGAGATATTTTTAAAGCTTTAGGTATTTAGGGCTGATTTTTTAATCTCCAGATAACGCTATCTGTCAGGTAAATTGTAGTTTTGTACTTTTTTCTGTCATAAGAAAAATAAGGACAGAGCTACAATTTACCTGACAGATAGTGTTATCTGGAGATTAAAAAATCAGCCCTTAGTAATATTGCGTGTTACGTAATCTATAAAGAATTAAAGTTTAAAATGTTTATGGAATCTTAATTTGAACTATATTAACGCCATGTTGTTGACTTTTTAGAGTGATACTCAGACATAGGATTGTTTGGGACAAATTTTCTTCACAGGTACGGACTTCCTAGTCAAGTCCAGAATTAGGCGAACTAACTTGACAGCCGAAAATGTTGCCAGACATGGGAAAAAATAAATAGTGATAGATTTATGTCGACAAAAATATGTCGATATAACCTTGTGCCTTCTATAAATCTGATTCTATTTATATTTGTAATTGTCGTCGAAACTTTCAAACTCATACATACGTGCCAAATAGGGACGAACTACAGCAATTTTTATGATATACTATGATCTGAAGGATGTATAGTTTAAAGCGGATATTTACGATACTTACTCCTCAAATTAAGAATAAAATAAAAAATACAAAAATAATGCTGTTATTACAACAGGCCATTGTGATCCTTTTAGGTTGCTTCTGTTGGGCTAGTACGCTACATTTCATGTACCATACATATATCATTCGTCACTTTTTTTCTGGCAAATATGATAGTGCGATAGAGACAAACGCTATACAGTGTGGAAATTAAACTCAGGCCCTGGAGGGAAACTACTTTAAATCCTTAAGCTAGCTCATTTTACTTAAAGGAGACATTCCTTTATTTTTGAAAAGAAACAAATCTGCATTAAAAGATTTTTTTAAACTCGCTTGCTTAGCCCGGGACTCGAACCAACTAAAATTTAAAAAAATAAACCCTCTTTATTTTATTATACTAATCGGTAGTATTAATATTCAGGATAAAGTTTCTCTAACAAACATTTGGTCTTAAAAATAAAAATAATCATTAAATCTAACATCAACTTTATTTTACTATGAAACTTGCTATGAAACCGTTCAAGAGCTAAGGATTGCGGTAGAAATTGTTATTAGGGGCATAAACCACAACACTTTGCTGAAGGCTACAAGAAATGAATTTCAACGGCGACTAATTTTGTGTAGCCCGAACGACGGGGCTCATTTCAACAATTTATCAGTTAAATAATTTAAGTGTTACAAAATTGATAGTAAAATAAATTTGATGTTAGATTTAACGATTATTTTTATTTTTAAGACCAAATGTTTGTTAGAGAAACTTTATCCTGAATATTAATACTACCGATTAGTATAATAAAATAAAGAGTGTTTATTTTTTTAAATTTTAGTTGGTTCGAGTCCCGGGCGAAGCAAGCGAGTTTAAAAAAATCTTTTAATGCAGATTTGTTTCTTTTCAAAAATAAAGGAATGTCTCCTTTAAGTAAAATGAGCTAGCTTAAGGATTTAAAGTAGTTTCCCTCCAGGGCCTGAGTTTAATTTCCACACTGTATATCGTATATGATAATTCCAAATCCGTTATGTGTTCGATTAGCTATCGATATTTACAGCACTAGCTGAACTGTGGCAACATTAGTGTACAATGAACTGTCAAGTCAGTTCGCCTAATTCTGGACTCAACTTTATATCGATAAACTGAATCATCGATAGTAGTTCTATATACTAGTGATCACTCAAAGGTTTGTAAAAATCTGTTTTTATTAAAAGAGTAAAAGTCAAATTAAATAATAACTAACACTTTCTTTTTTAGAAACGAATTAAAAAAAAATCTCGTTAAAATTTATGGGATACGTAACAAACTTTAATTACAATTACCCTTTGAGTAGTCAGCTTAACGGGAAAAGGTGGCCACTTTTTTCCGTTAAGTTGATAACTCGAAGGTGAATTGTTATTAAACTATGTGATATACCCTATAAGTTGTGTTTTCATTTGTAGTACAAAATCCTACTTACCAATTTCAAGAAAATACTATAGTTTATTAGAAAACACAATAACAGTAATGAGGGCGCCACTGTACATCCGGCGTACGCTCGGCGCAGTCTTAATGTAAACGACCAGAATTTGTTCCATATTTTCGAGCGTTAAGCGTCTCCGTCTTGGGTGATACATCCATTTCAGGTGGCTAAACGACTTAAATTTCTGTGGAGGATATAAAGGCATAACAAAATTTCATAGTGAGTGAATTTAGAACGAGTGATCATTGATCAACTATACTTCTTCTATTTTTCAGTTCTAAAATAACTTCTTCAACTTTTGTTGCATACTTTTTTTATAGTGTCATACCCGAAGTTTTTGTGGAACAAATTCTGGTCTTTTAATTATTATCAATAGTAGATGGAACATTCATGAAGAACAATATAATAACGAGTAAAATTTTAAAATCGTTTTGAAAACAGAAGAAGAGAGTTAGTTATATTATTTAATTTGACTTTTATTAAAAACATATTTTTACAAGCAAACCTCAAGTGACCTCTGGTATATAGAACTACTATCGATGATTCAGTTTATCGATATAGAAAAACCTTCATCATCATCATTAAATTTAAGAGCTAGGCTCTGGAAACAAAGTCAAACCGGCCATTAAACTGCGGTGTAGAAGGCAAGTTGGGAAACCACTACACTATATTCCCTGTCTAGAAGTAATGGAAAACTATAGAATGTAGAAGAGGAAAGAAAAACCTTACCTGTCAAGAAAATTTGCCCCAAAGAATCCAATGCCTGGTGATAATATAACGTGGAACTACAGAAATCACGAAATTACTCTTAATTCATACAACAACTATTCCGGCAAGAAACTTTAAGTAGTGAAACTTTCCAATGAGATATTTTCAATAACTGTTCAAGAATATTCTAGATTAAGAATAGAAGGAAAACACTTTTGAAAATTTCGAAAATGTACCTATGCATTGCATGCAGTTTGAAAATATTGTGCAAATTGCTACATCAGAATAGTTCCTGACAACCGGAGCAAGTGTCAGTGACGAGCGGCACCTTAATGACGTTGTGTATGCGGTGCTGCTGCCAGCTGTCCTCCATGAGCAGCAGCGCCGTTAGTGCGTCGGAGTGCCGCCGCAGCTCGTGGCAGTACGCGTACGCCATCTGCCAAAGCAGCTCGGCCAGCGCCATGCGCGACCAGCCCGCATGCTCCCAGCACAGAAACTGGAGCAGTCGGATGGATTCCTCACAAACGCAGCACTCTTCAGTTAGTTTCTTCATGTAAGTACTGTAAAAAAACGTATTAATTGTCACCAACCTCCATTTTTGTGAAATTGTATAAGTTTGGCTGACTCAAGGTTTCTTAAAAGTAGCGACATATTTTGATCTGTGCGAGTCAACTTATCGAGGCCAGTAGCGGCGCGCCAGTAGGTAGGAAATGTACAAGAACTACAAAGTCTTAACGTATTTTATTAAATTATTGATTTCTTTAAAACCACATTGCAATGGATGCAAGATGTGGTATGATCAATGACCTTCTATACACAAGGACTTACCATCAGCGCGCAAAACGCGGGACGACACAACTGTGCTTAATGACATAATGACGATTCAAGCACACTTCTTACTTTAGTCGTTTGTTGGTCGCGAAGCCGATAAGATCCTGAAGTGTGTCATCATAAAGTGCCGAAATATTACCTTAACGACTGTAAAAAAATATGGTGGGAATTACCACCGATACGATAATTTTATAAACACACACAACACCCAAAAAAGAGTAAAGAATGTATTAAAACCGGTTATCCTATTGTAGACCGAAAAATATGAACCCTATTTTCACTAACACTAACTTCACTAGCCCTAAAATCAAAACGCGAATTTTGATTTTTCTTGTTTTTGGCGATACGATGTATAAATAACAGTAAAAAATGTAAATAAAAAAAACCAACAAACATAAATATTTTTCCTACTCTTGGCCTTTTTCTGTCATTTATATAGTCACGAACACTAAATATGTAAGAACATACATAATACAGGGTTATTGGTAATTCGACGTATTCCCGTTAGGAGGTGATAGGGGTGACTATTTGCGGTAATTTTAACCCCCATATGCATTATGCAAAAGTGAACCATTTTTGAGTTATCATGTTTTTTAGCTTTTTTCAAAATAAGTCAAAAATGCAGCATCAAAAATTAATTAAAAAAAAAGTATCCATTTAAATCTATTTTTTTCTTCTTATTTATAAAAACAATAAAACTCTGGTTATTTATCAATATTAAAACAACAATTATCGGTCCAAATTTAAAAATGCGAGACTAAAAACGATATTATTTCTAGATTTTTTAGATATCTTTTTCCACTAAAATGCCTTAAAAACAAAAAATTGTTATGAAACTTGGTTTGCAGATTAATTTAAAAACATAACCGTTTTCTTAGCTCTCCAAAAATGCATAACAACTAGGAACTTATTTCAAAGAAACTGAAAAAAAAATGATCACAAAAGAAGCAGGCGGAAATTTGGATTCGAACTAAACACAAGGTAGTTCTTTAAAAAATCCCATAAAATTAATTAAAAACAATACCCAATGTCAATAAAACAAAAAAACTATTTTAAAACAAAATTTAAAACCAGTAACAGTTTAATAGTAATAACAATTAACAATTAATAATAGTAACAATTAACACATTTTTTAATTTAAAGTTCTTGCTCGAAGTGACTTCCCCTATTGCGTACGCAAAGTCGCATTCTTTTTCTTAGTTGTGACTTAACTACCGAAGTAGGTAGTCTAATTATTACGCATTGCATTTGCTGCATTTATAATTCTCATCTTGAGTTCTTCCGCGGATGACACAGGCGAGAGGTCGTAAACTATGGATTTCATGTGACCCCAGACATAGAAATCAACCGGCGTTCAATCCGGACTTCTCGCGGGCCACGGAATGGGTCCTCCTCGCCCTATCCAATCCTGCATTATGCACTGTAGACCACGCTTTCCATTGTGTTACAGAGAGTCGTGTGGCGACGGTGTTTGTCGAAATTGTTGGTTCATCGATAAATTCTTGCAGAATATCCTCTTCGCAATTAACAACATGGACTGGGGGTCTTCCGGCATTAATTTGTCTTCTCTGAACACAACCAGTTTCTCGGATTCGCCTATACACTCCATTAAAAACGGATACATGGGGTAACCGGCGATTGGGAAACCGACGCGAATAATCATGACGAGCAGCTTCACTGTTACCGTTGCAAAAGCCTTTGGCTACAAGGCAAAACATGATATACCAGCAAGACGGATGTCCTGCACATTTTGGTGTCAATGTTAGGCGATGGCTCGATAGCCATTTTCCTAATCGTTGGATAGGGCGAGGAGGACCCATTCCGTGGCCCACGAGAAGTCCGGATTTAACGCCGGTTGCTTTCTATGTCTGGGGTCACATGAAATCCATAGTTTACGACCTCTCGCCTGTGTCATCCGCGGAAGAACTCAAGACGAGAATTATAAATGCAGCAAATGCAATGCGTAATAATTAGACTACCTACTTCGGTAGTTAAGTCACAACTAAGAAAAAGAATGCGACTTTGCGTACGCAATAGGGGAAGTCACTTCGAGCAAGAACTTTAAATTAAAAAATGTGTTAATTGTTACTATTATTAATTGTTAATTGTTATTACTATTAAACTGTTACTGGTTTTAAATTTTGTTTTAAAATAGTTTTTTTGTTTTATTGACATTGGGTATTGTTTTTAATTAATTTTATGGGATTTTTTAAAGAACTACCTTGTGTTTAGTTCGAATCCAAATTTCCGCCTGCTTCTTTTGTGATCATTTTTTTTTCAGTTTCTTTGAAATAAGTTCCTAGTTGTTATGCATTTTTGGAGAGCTAAGAAAACGGTTATGTTTTTAAATTAATCTGCAAGCCAAGTTTCATAACAATTTTTTTGTTTTTAAGGCATTTTAGTGGAAAAAGATATCTAAAAAATCTAGAAATAATATCGTTTTTAGTCTCGCATTTTTAAATTTGGACCGATAATTGTTGTTTTAATATTGATAAATAACCAGAGTTTTATTGTTTTTATAAATAAGAAGAAAAAAATAGATTTAAATTGATACTTTTTTTTAAATTAATTTTTGATGCTGCATTTTTGACTTATTTTGAAAAAAGCTAAAAAACATGATAACTCAAAAATGGTTCACTTTTGCATAATGCATATGGGGGTTAAAATTACCGCAAATAGTCACCCCTATCACCTCCTAACGGGAATACGTCGAATTACCAATAACCCTGTATATCCGCAGAATAATCCGTAGAAAACTCTATAAAGCCTATTCCCCTGTTTTTTTTTTAGCCTAATCGACACGCTTAGCTACCAAAGCTTACTAAACCTAGGTTAAAGTATTAAACGATAAACACAAACTTTACAACAAAATACAGTGGAGGACATATAATTTGAAACAGTACATAAAACTTAGGTAAACACAATGAACTATCGTTATAAGTAAAAAATGTATAATTAAATCACTATTAACTATGCCAGAATATAACCAATGAGTTAAGACTCATAAAATATAAAAAATAAAAAAAAAATCTGTCGTATCTTTAACTATCAAAACAGTTTTAAATATCATAATAGTTGAATTTCTATTACTGGCCGCATGGACAACTAATTAGAAAAAGGATCCATGGTACGTTCCATTCTTGAAATTAAAAAAAAACCTGTACGCTTTTTCTGTAGTATTGGCGGCAATTAAACGTCAATTTGGAATTACGTGAATAATAAGTTTTGTTAAACATGCATTTATATGCATGTTTAACAAAAGAAGATTTAAGATTTGTGACGAGCTAACTAAGCAATTAATTGTTAAACTACATTTAGATCGAAAGTGAAGGAAGTGAGTGAGTATAGAGAAGAATTGCTAATCATCTAGAATATTCTGTGAAGTAAGTTTTCAACGCTATTGCTCATTATAAAAGAAACGGAACTACTAAGTGTTGTTAGAAAGGCTCGTCCAAGGAAAACGTCTCCCCGGGAAGATTTGCAAATACTACGTGTAGCTAAACGAGACCCGTTTAAAGGCTCCAACAAACTCAATGTTTTTTCACCTAATGACCCAAGGAACATTTCCTCGAAACTGGTACGCCGCAGATTAATATCAGTCTATAGGCCTCAAATCCCACTTACCTCGATCCGACTGGTAAGTTCGCGCCATAAATTTAATGGATGCATACCCAGTCCGGTTGTAGAGTATATCAGCGGCGGCGTTGGAGAGCTGTGGGCGCGGCACGACGCCGAGGTTCGGCGGTGGCTCTCCGAACGGGTTGGGTAGCGGCGGCGCTCCATCCACCATATGCGCAGACTGGCAGCGCGCGGTCACGTCGCAAGAGCGGACTAGCAGCGATATCAGCTGCGATACAATAACACATACAATTATCAATCTTACACTCCGTCAAGTATTAAAAGTAGTCTTACAAAAAGCTGTGCTGGCAATGTTATCTGTTTTCGTTTCTTTTAGCTCTTCGAAGTGAAATTGGCAAAATGATCCCATTTTTAACTAAAAAATGCTGCACAATTTGTGGTAGTTTACACATGAGCATGTTTTAGATCTACCATCACCAAGTGAAACTCCTTTAGAAAGCTATAAAATGAGGTTATACGCTTAATTAATAAGTACCTGATGTATTTTGGCCGCTTCAGGATGTTGGTATTTTCCCACCGACGACGTATTGTCGTCCATGCACACCGATAGTACAATTTCCAAGATTCTTAGCTGCAAAGAACACGTAACGGCGGTCGTATTATAAGTGAGAATAGTCAATAGGGAATATGCGTAGATTTTAATATGAAATAATGCGTAAATATGAAAATACCGTAAAAGAGATCATTAAAAGTGAAATTAATATTAAAATCAGCCAAGAAATTCGGATGATAGAAGCATTTTAAACTTTTCCACGCCATTGACGGATATACCCGCACCACTGGTTCAACGCCAATGACGGATATATCCGTCATGGTTGACATCGTAAAAAGGACCCAAGTGTCTATGAGGTAAGGTTGACTATAGTGCTGGTGTTCAGCTGTCTTTGGCGTGTAAGTGACGACTTTGTATGGTTAAAGTAACTTTATTCTCATTCGCATTACAATTCACTTACATGAGAACAGTTAAAAACTAAGTTAGAATTTAGGGTTAAACGCACAATAGTACATTGTGCATCAAGGGTAGTAAGAAGGGAATTACTAACGAGAGTGTTAGAAGCCCGACGCCGAAGGCGGAGGGCTTTTAATGACTCGAGTTAGTAATCCCCTTACTGCCTGTGATACACACAATGGTTTTCATCACATTTGCGAGGAAAAAACACTTTAACTCTGCAAAATATAAAGAAATAACTTTTGACGAACGGGAACGTAAATGGAAACGATTTTTTTTTTGTGACCACAGATCACAGATAATAACTGCGTTTAGTTTCGACCTGGATTCGAGCCAGTTTTAGCCAATTTGATAAAAATGTATAATTACTAAAATTAATGATAAATGTTGATATAAACTTGAAATAGGTATAAAAATAATGTAGTTTAATGAAGCGTATAGGTTTTGTGTAATGTAAGTTAGTCTATAGCTAATTTTTAAAGATGAAATTAGAAACCGATTAAATTTTTGGCTGAAAATTAAACCTCCTTAGTCAGAAATGATGTACGAAAGAGTTGCAAATTTTAAAAAGAAAGTCATTACTCCCTAGGGATGACAAACTCGCCATAATTCCCGCGGGAACAATTTAGGCCATTGTCCTTCTGTATACAGGCATGGAATAACACCATTTACGAGCAAGTGTGATGAAAAATTATTTTTTGCACTCGTCGATTAAAATGTGTGTATTACGATTTCATAGAGAATACTGTAACGTCACTCTTTTCATCGTTGAATAGTCTAGATGTTACTTCCGAAACAACCGAAATAACTATTTCGATACGCTCTAGACAACCGAAATAACTATTTCGATACGCTCTAGACAACCGAAAAAAATTTGAAAATAGAACTTCGGATTTCCATATATGTGTCCTTGTTTAAGGAGCCTCGATCCGATACAAAATTGCCAATCTGTGTCGTTTCGGAACGTAGCAGCGTCGCATCATCTGTTAAAAATCTACTTTTAGTTTTCTTACGAGGGGTGGCTGAAAAGTTGTCTACCTGACTATGAAAGAAAAGACGTAGCTGGCTGGTTTTTTTTTATTTTTCTATGTAATCCCCTTCTATTGAAATGCACTTGTTACACTTGTCAAATAATGAAATTAAACCGTTAAAAAAAAAACTTTCGGTTTCTCGTCAAAATAGTCGTTCACCGCGGGCGGCTATCATCTCATCATCGGTAAAAAATCTACGCCCCCTGAGATTTTTCTTCAGAAGTCTGAATAGGAAATAGTCACAGGGGGCTAAATCTGGGCTGTAAGGGGGATGGTTTATGACATCGAAGCCATTTCTGGTCATGGCGAGCTGTGTTGTGCGAGCCGTATGCACAGGTGCATTGTCGTGCAAAATCAAAATTCCTTTGCCGAGTTTGCCTCTCCTTTTTTCTTTTAGAGCGTGCTTCAGCTGGCAAAGTAAATTTGCGTCATAATTGTCATTCATTGTCGTTTTTTTGGCAAATAATCAATGAGCAAAATTCTTTCTGAATTCCAAAAAAATCTCGCCATGAGTTTACTAGCCGAAGGACGAACCTTAAACTTCCGAGGAGGCTTTTCGTCTTTGAATTTCCACTGTAGGGACTCTTGTTTACTTTCTGGGTCCCATTGTCTAATCTAAGTATCATCACACGTCACAATCCTGTAAACAATTTCTTCCTCTTTCCCGCGACTCATGTCTAAAAACTCCTCACAACATCTGACACGTCTGTCTTTGTCTAACGGAGTCAGCATTTTTGGGACCCAGCGTGCATTTACCTTAAACATATTTAAATGACCATGAATTATTTCGTTTACCCGTTCTTTACTTATGCCCACATCTCTAGCTATCTCCCACTGTTTCAACCGTCGGTCTTCTAGAATATTTTTTTTTTCTTTGGCCACATTTTCTTCAGTGACAGCAGAAATTGGTCGTCCGCTACGAGGATCATCTTCTAGGCCCTCACGATCTGATTTAAACTGTTTACACCAGAACTTTATGGTAAAATCGGAAGGGCACAAATCACCAAATACAGGTAACATACGCTGTTTGATCTGGGATGGCGTATTACCTTCCTTAGAAAGAAACTTTATTACTGCACGCTGCTCAATTTTAATCAAATTTGTTTCTTCAAGCGACATGATGCAAGCACTGACGTGCAAAAAAACAAATGAAAAGCAACGAACAAATGAGTGTGCAAAATTTTGAACAAAGAATTGTCAGTAAAAATGAATTCATAGTGGCCAGTATTTTTTTTTAACTACACATAGGCTAGGTAGATAACTTTTCAGCCACCCCTCGTATATACTCGTATTAATGACTTACATTATTAATTTTTATGAACTCGTACAAAAAGTATTGTTCACAATAGTGTCATAATTAAGCTTTTTAATCTCGTACCTTACTTAGGCCACTCAGCAAGCTTCGTGGCCTAAACACGGTACTCGACTAAAAAGCTCTCTATTATAACACGATTACGAAAAAGACTATTAAACTAATAGTAACTGAAGGTAAGCATAGAATAGGCTAAGTAAAGTTTTTGGAAGATATGTATATTATATTTATTTTCGATAGTCGTCATCCTAAAGATCAAGAAATTCCGGCTCTTTTATTTTTATTTCCTCTAATATTTTAGAAATCTTTTTTTAGTTATGAAGTTGACATTTGTACACTTTAATGACCGACTAGCTTGTTGCCTTCGTACTTAATGAAAAAGAAAAAAAAACACTTCTATATCTGTCATTGTCAAATCAAATCAAAGTAAACAAACGATTCAATACAACGGCTCTTTTCTGTTTGCTTGTGTTTCATGTGATCAGTGTTTTTAGAAATATTTTTAACGATCTCAGAACGAACTCCGGACTTTCGTTTTGCCGCTTTGCTCTAAGACCTTTGCACGATATTTGGTCTACGATTTATTTTCGAACCCTTTGGCACATCTTCTTGGACACCGATTTCTTCCTTTCTCGACGACTCTTGCCCTGATTGATAGCCACGAGAGCACTTTTGAATTGTACAATCCACGCGATGAATTCAGGCAATCCCACACGGACTGTGGAAATGGAGTATTACAAAGATTTACTTGAATTTACTTATTTGAATTGAACTGTTTGTTTACTTTGATTTGATTTGACGTTGACAGATATAGAAGTGACAGTTTTTTTTTCTATTTCATTAAATACGAAGGCAACAAGCTTGTCGGTCATTAAAGTTTACAAATGTCAACTTCATAACTAAAAAAGATTTCTAAAATATTAGAGGAAATAAAAGTAAAAGAGCCGCAGTTCCATGATCTTCAGGATGACGACTATCGAAAAAAAAAATAATTTACATCTCTTCCAAAAACTTTACTTAACCAATTGTCATGCAACGTAGTTTGTTAGTGTACAAAATTAAGAAACTCAGTAACATGCATACACGAATAACATTTCATTGGATGCGGCTTGAACGTAACATTAAATTACAATATAAATAAGTATTTATTTACTAACTATTTATTTGAGTGATTTTGAATAAATTCCTACTTGAATTATATTTTATCTATTGATATAGATTATGTACTGTGAAATGTTAAGTATTTATTATAAGCTATACATAGACTTGGATTGTTTTATGTCTTTTAGCAATTTATTATTTAATTTAGCACCTTCGAAAAGTAAGCTCTTTTTTCCATAATTCGTTCTAGGGGTACGTAGTGTTAAATTATCGGCATTGAATTTTTTGGAAATTGAGTTTTTTAAAAAAATGTTTGTGTTTGTATATTTTTATTGAGGATTTTGCGGATAAGCAAGCAAGTGTAGTATATATAAGTTGGTCTGATATTCATTATTTTTGTATCAGTGAATTTTTTCCGTAGATGTGAGGAAGTCAAAGTTAAATAAGACCGTAATCAATTTATTTATTTATTTATTTATTTATTCAGGTTACAAACAGTCACATCACAATTATAGAAAGGATGGGTATGAGCACAATAAGACCTAAAGAACCATAAAAGGAAATACAAACAATTTTATAGCCACTATCGATATTATATTTTGTGCTATTTGGATTTTGCTTATATTCGTTTTGGCGGCGGTTCCCCATACTACAATTAAATTATCAATATTTGGTATATGTTTTGTTGTGTAATGTTGAGTTATTTTTTAATTATTTTATGACAAAATGGTGTTCGACTTAACAGGGCCGGTATATACGGTTGTAAAAAGGCCCTTTAAAAAAAAAAAAATTTGGTTTGACCATCGAGTAATATATTAAGTTTTTAACTTTACGTGGGAAACAAGCAGCAATGCTACGAAGTGCTCCCGTGAAAGACTCTAGTTTTGTCTTAACTTTCTCTATGTGAGGGTTCCATGTAAGTTGCGACTCTAAAATTAAGCCTAGATATTTTCATGTGTTTTCCTATTAATCACTAGCCCATTTATTGAAGGTTGTATGAAGTAGTTTTTTTTGTTCTTTGCAGAGAAGATAACGTATTCGTTTTCGCAATGTTTATAGTAAGGAGATTAGATTGGTACCACCGATTTCGGAGTGCTAAATTATATTGTACATTCAGAATAATATCTTCAATGGAATTTGCATCGTCAAATAGACTTGAATAATCAGCATATAAAGTGAAGTCTCCCTTCAACCCTATGTCTTGGATGTAGTTGAAGTAAACAAGAAACAAAAGTGGACCTACAATTGAACCCTGTGGTACTCCACAAATGAAAGATTACTTTGATACAGGTAAATTTTAAGAACTTGATGATGATTTGTGAGATAGTTTTTACAGATATCATACGCTTTGTCTGCTATGCCTAGGTTACTTAGTTTTTTTAGTAAAATATCATGGCTTACTGTGTCAAAAGCTTTTTTAAGATCTATAAATACTCCTAAGACAATTTGCATTTGATCAATTTTGACTTTTATTTGTGTAACGAGGTCTATAGTTGCTGAAAGGGTATTTGATTTTATTTTATTTTTGTCGAAAGCCGTAGATTCCGCGATAAAAAAAAATGCTTTTAAAAATTTGCCGAGACGCGTGTATATAACTTTTTCGTAAATTTTTGATAGTAATGGAAGAACGGAAATAGGTCGATAATTTTCCGGGTCAGTTTTATTTCCCGACTTATAGATACTGTTTGTTACTTTTGCCAATTTTCCAAACATTGGTTTATGCAATTTTTAAGTTCGTTAGTAACTATAGTTTTAATACATTTAATTGACTTCGTAGTGATTCCATCTAATCCACAGCTAGTATTGGTTTTTAAATCGTTTATTATTTTTAGTATTTCATTTTCGGTAACTGGTTCTAATTGTGTTAGTTTGATATCATCATCTAATTAATTGTGTAGTGGTGTGCATATTACTGGGATTTTATTAGCTAGATTTGATTCAAAAAAAATATTGTGTCCATCGCTACAATTATTTATGTTGAACAACTTTTATTATGGCACGAAAACTGTCGGATCTTTGCCTGATTTTTTATAGAGAGTCATAAAACCCGTGTTGCGGTAAGCCAATGATTATTTTCGACGGTAATTCCTTTCTCTTGACCGACGCTGTCAGTATAACATGATTGACAGGGTTCTATGACGGATCATCAAGTACCAATAGTGGCATTTTTCAAAAATGTTAGATAGTAAGAGACCGTTTAAAAATACGAAGGTGGAAAAACAACGCACTTGACTGGGCCTTTGGGTTATGTTCAGTTAGTTACCCATGTCATGCGACATTAGTTACATCGGATAGCTACCGGTTTACGTTACATTTGTGCCACGTGCTTTATCTGTACGGAAGATTGATATGGATGATTTGTGTAAAAGATGTCGTGATCCGTTTGGTAACCGGCGTAGATTCATTTGGGCGTCCCGAGAAGAACAATTCAGTGATATTACTCAGATTATTATTGAAGAGCTGGGTGCAAATCCAGTAAGAAGGTACTAATTCATTAATGAATACCGCTTGGTCAGGTTAGGTACTAAGTTTTTGTTGTCTTTTATATGTAGATGCCACCTACGGATTTTATTTGTAGACCTTGCTGGCAAAGTAGTGCAGTCATTGAAGCATTATTGGTCCGATTTTTTTTACTGTGAACCGAATTGCATACAATTTTGGAATTAGGTTCATCTTACCCTTAACTTCAAAAGTGAAAATGATTTGAACTCCGCAACCACCCTGGGGGTGGTTACCACCACTTCTCGGGGGTGTTTGTTTTTTTCTTCAAAATAATCTCGGATATCGATAGAAGGCCTAATTTTAAGCAAAAAATCTTCTATAAAGTTTTTAGAAAAATCCAATAGTTTTCAAGTTATTGGCAATTGAAAATTCGCAATTTTTTCACGTTTTTCATCGGTTTTTTGCAAATATCTCCAAAAATATACGTTTTATCGAAAAAATTATGAGAAACAAAATTGTAGCAGGTAAAAAACTTAACAATTTGGTTTTTTATAAAGTATTCTAAGTGCAATATTAAGCTAGATATTAAAGATCAAAGCCGTTTTTATATTGTCTGAAATTTAATCGATGTGGTCAATGACATCTAGCGGCGAGCAGATGCATTTTATGCATTCTAATAAAAAAGGGTTTTGTAGCGCTTGAAATAAGCTTTAAAATGAGCACTATTAAAAGTCTTTTGCACGTAAAATAAGTGAGCTGTATTGCAAATAAGAGGAGCATCTAATGTTTATCCTTAAAAATCAATGGGTTTCACAAGTGCCATTTCCACCAAAATTAAAATTAATCGTATTCCGCCTAGAATTTACTTTATTATAAAGAGTTTGATAGATTGCATCAGTTTGGCTGCTTCAGGAAACATATTTTTCAAAAAACTCACGATTAAAAAAAATCTAAAAATTTCAAATTCTTAAAACACCCACCTTTTTTTCATACTATCTCAAAAATGACGACAGATACGTATAAAAGTGTAGGGATAAAAAAATTAGGTATTTTTCTTACAAACAATTTGTTTTTTTTGTTTTTTCTGTTAAATAAAAAATGACGGAGATATGATTGTTTAAAGAGCGCGTGGCAGCGCAATCACAGCCTCTCTTAAGCCCTTTAACCCTTCACCGTTTTAGAAAAAGGTTTTTTACTATGTATTGCAATAAAGGATGTTGTAGCTCTCTTAATTACCTTTACAATGGTTTTTTATAAATTGTGATAGCATGAAAATTGAAGGAGTTATGGTCCAAAAACTTATGGTACTAACTTATATACGTAAAATGGTAGCAGTGATCATAATAATATTTACTGTTTTAATTTAGGGGTAGTTTTAAGGGTAGAAAAGCTTAAGAATATGATAATCATTTTCGAGAGTGTGGAACAATATTTAAATCCTTTTCATTATATAAAAAAAAAAAAACAATTTTTTATCAAGGGGTACTTTTCAAGGGTTGAAAGGGGGTTAAAAATTTGATAATTATTATAAAGAATATAAAATATTACTTACTCTATACTTACATCTTTTTATGTCATACCAAAGTATTTTTTTGTGATTTTTTCAATTTAGGGGTTGTTTGCAAGGGTTGTAAGATTTTCAAGGGGTTGAAAATGATTTTAATATGAGGTAATTGTGTTAGAAAACACTTTACAATTTCACCACTTACTATAGACATGTTTTCTAGCGATAAAATGGCTCAATGTAAATTTTTCCATTAAGGGGTTGTTTACACCCCTTAAAACTAATAGGCGGAGTTCAGATCATTTTCACTTTTGAAGTTAAGGGTAAGATGAGCCTAATTCCAAAATTTCATGCAAATCGGTTCACAGTAAAAAAATTCGGAGGTAAGACCGTATTTTTCGCTTCAATGACTGCACTAAAGGGCGGAAAGAACCTTCCAATCTATTCTACGCGAACAAAATCAAGTACCAGAACAACAAGAACAAGATGACACCGATGAACTGCGAAGAATGATTTGAGAAAGAGGGGTTCAAGCGTACTCCGAATAGTACAAATAACTGTATTTTTGAACAATGTCAAAATGGGTCAAGACGTCGGATACGGGCGGCAGAAGACATTGCGACGCGTGTGTATTACTGATGATAACCGAGTTTATGATGAACACTTACGTGAAAATATTTGGCATTCACTTCAAATGCAGAATAACCTATCAGAACAGTTCACTGCTGACCAAATTATTCATGCCCTGACTTTAATGAGAAAGAAGATTTTTTGAATTTCGAGCAGCATGAAGACATGAGTGCAAATGATTTGCATACATGGACCAAATACCAGACTATCATCGATATTCAGAACCTCAGAATCAAGTTTTCAGAGAATGCTGAAGAAAGGTTGCAAAGCACTTTTAAGTGAATATGTACCATCCATTTCGTGTCGGATTTGATCATTATACAAAAAAAAATGATCAATATTAGGTATATTATATATCATTCTAACAGTGAACAGAATTATCTTTAACTTTCTAACATTTTTGAAATAAAAAGTAAGAGAATGACCCAACAGATTTCATGCCATGATAAAAGTTGCTCAAAATAATTATTTCTATCGATATATACCCAATATTTTTTTTGGCCGGCATTTTCTAAAAAGGCCCATTATGAATGATCTCCTTTAATAATTTAAAATAAAATAGTAGCACGTCTACACTTGGTTGCGCGTTTAACCCGAAAATATAATATACTTTTGTTTTGATATAGCGTTGAAAAGGTTAAACTGCTAATAAGACAGCGATTAGAAAGAGATCCGATATGAACTGTGACGTCATGTAACAGGTTGGCCATACAAACTCCATCGTTCATTCTGTTTTGCTAGAAAAAGATAGGAACAAATATTTGTTGGCTTATATCTTGGTTAATTTATAACTACTCAATATTTTTTTCTTTTTTTTGCTTGTTAAATCAGCTTTCATTGAAGCTGTGATTTTTTTTTATTAATATTCCCTACATTCATAGAAACAAAATTACGACTTAACGTAAGGTGTCGTGCGTTTCGAATCGCTTAGGAAGATTTCTACTCGTTAACTTTTAATTAGCCAAAAAACTGCATATGAGGATTTGCAGGCCGGCCTGTATGCGTACCCTTAGCAGCTGGTGGCGCTCGTTGAAACCGAGCGCGCAGTACGCGTGGAACAGGTTGAAGAGCAGCGGCAGGTGGCGCTGCGAGTCGGCCAGCGACGGCGCCGCCAGCGCGCGCGCCGCGCACAGCACCTGGTCCGAGAGGGAGGTCACCTCGTCGCGTGCCGCCCACGACCCGTAACCAGCGGCAACTGGGGAAACACTCTCGCTGTTACCCTGATTATCGTTTGATCAGAGCTTTAACAAAAAAACTGAAAGCTTGACCTTGATCCCAATATTTAAAACGCGATTTGTTCATGCCTATTAACTTTGGCCTAAGCTTTGAATGTTTTCTATGTATTTAAGTATGTAATCATTGTAACGTTGCGTTGCCTTGGTCCGATAGTGCAAGCCGAGAGCTCGGTCTGGTTCAATGAAATGTCAATTTGTGTGAGATTTTCTGTTAAATGTATTTTTTCTATTATTTATATGATACTGTAACCTATGCTTTAATAGTTATCCACAATCTTGATTTTTTAAACATGTTTATCAACTGACCCGTAATAGATCGAGAGCCGGCCGCTCAGTCTTACTTAATCGAGTCACCAGATAAAAGCCATTTGAAGAAAAAGAAGACCAGCGGTGGTGCATAAGTCCATAAATTGATCTAAAAAAACAACTACATGATTTAGGCCCGTATTAATAAACTAATCTAAACTCTAATGCTCGTCTCGAGATGTGTCAAAAATTACAGTGTTCTATGGTTTGACGTTTACTTTGACGTATCTTGTGACGCGCACTAAACTCTAATGCTCGTCTCGAGATGTGTCAAAAATGACAGTGTTCTATGGTTTGACGTTTACTTTGACGTATCTTGTGACGCGCATCTCAGCCAAGATGAGTTTATTAATACGGGCCTTACTACTACACAAAAAAATAACAACTAACTCAAATCCAAATTAGCTAATTTTTAAATTTAAAGTATTTTCTGTTTCATCACAAGCTTTAATTTAGGGTATATCATAGAACTTCGCTATTATTTGAAAACAGATAAATGTTTATACTCTATATAACATTACATGTCTTGCCCTGTTAGGTTGGATTCGACCAAACTGGAATAAGGTCTTATACCTAGACTAGCGACCCGCCCTCGCTTCGCTTCGGTTTATATGAGTATTCCCGTTTCCGTAAGAATTTCGGGAATTCCTTTCTTAGTGCACCTCTACGGTACCTAAGCTACGTCCCTTCCAAATTTCAAGTGCCTACGTTTAGCCGTTTAGGCTGTGCGTTGATATGTCAATCATTCAGTCAGTCAGTTTCTCCTTTTATACACGGTGGAATTTAATCGGTGAACAGGAACCCATTTTTCTAATTCAGTAATCGATGGCGGTCACGTTTATGTAGTACTTAAGTGGAACCAAGTTTTTTTTTATCAACTAAATTTAAGTTGCAATTAAATTTTAATTAAAATTTATTGTCACCCTACTAATGGTTTAGTCTGAAAAGTTTAATACCTCTTTTCAAACTATCAGCCATAGAAACTTAAAACATAAATGAGCAATAAGCTGTCAATTTGTCATTGTCAAATTCATAACAAATTGTTTCAAATACAGATATTGGTAAAAAAAAATAGTAAAGTAAACTGTATCGGAAAAATAACAAAGAGCATGGCTCCGCCTTATCCATATACGAATATTGAGCGTTACAATATGTTACGTTTTTCTATTCAAACAAACAGCTCGCGACGTACTCAAGTTTTATTCCACGAGATGTATCCAAACTTGCCGATTCCGACGCATGGTTTAATAAACCGCATGGAGCAAAACCTTCAGGACTTCGGCCAGTTCTCAGTGCCAAGGCACGCACAAGCACCAGGCCGACCTCAACATCATCCTGATAATCTTACTCGACTCATCTTGAGGTATTTTGCTCGCGATCCCCGAAGGAGCTCTAGACAGGCAGCGAGAAGATTTAACGTCAGTCACTTTTTCGTTTTGCGGCTACTTCACTCATCAGAATTACATCCTTTTCACTTTCGACCTGTACAAGACATTTTACCAAGAGATTTAGAAGGAAGAAGACTATTCTGCGAGTGGTTTCTGCGAAATAACGAAACTAATATCTTCTGGACGGATGAATCAACGTTTATGCGTGTCGGTATGTTTAATGTTCACAATGAACACTTTTGGGCTGCAGAAAACCCGTTTCTCACAAGAAGAAATGCGTTCCAAGTACGATTCTCGTTAAATGTGTGGGCGGGGATGATTAACCGCACTATTATCGGACCTCTTTTCATTGAAGGCACGTTAAGAGGTGAAATTTACTTAAACCTGATACGGCATGTGGTCGAAGAACTGTTGGAAGACGTACCATTGCAGCGTTTACGCGATTTTCATTTCCAACATGATGGTGCCCCTGCACATTACGCTCGCAGGGTCCGCGAGTACCTGAATGAAGAGTTTCCACGGCGATGGATCGGTCGCGGCGGGCCCATTGCATGGCCTCCACGCAGTCCGGATCTCACTCCATTGGATTTTTACCTTTGGAGTGATGTCAAACGAATTGTCTATCAACAAGAGTCCAACACGGTGGAAGAACTCCGCTAAAAGATTATTCGTACTTTTGACCAAATAAAGGCAAACAATTATGTTTTGAACAGAATCCCGAACAATCACAGGCGTCGAGCCGAACTGTGTCTACAGCAAGGGGGTGGACATTTTGAGCAGTTGTTGACTTATGTTTAGATTTATTTTTTGCTTAGTATACCAATTTTAAATGATTTTTGCTGTTTTATTTATGAATTGCATGTCAACTAGTCAGCAGACAATAAAGATAAAATGCATTTCAAGTTAATAAGGTAGGTACAATCATTGTTGTAAGGTACGGGTAAGTAACTATTATCTATCACATGATAACAAATCGTAACATAGATAACAAATGGCGGCAATCATTTATTGACGTCTGATCTGTCTAGTTTCCCGCCAAAGCCAGCAAGCACTTGACGTGTATGTACACTTACGAGTAACTTCCCTTCAATAAAAGTAGGGTGTCCATTTATTCAGTCAGTGTACATTTTACGGTTACCTATCTGAACCACTAAAAATGTTAGTGCGAATTTCGTTTCGACAAAAACTATTCGACAAATTTCGTTTTATTTTATTTTCATTTGTCCGAAAATTCATTTCGAATTCTTACAATTCGGCATTTATTGTGTCGGTTTTTTGATCATTCGACAAATTATATGTTTCCATAAATTTCATTTGTCCGAAGTATCAGTTACCCCATGTAACCTTTCGGTTTATTAATAATTCGACTTTTTTTAATTGCCTTTTATTTCATTTGTCCGATGTAACGATCCGAATTTTTAACTACTCGGCTTTTCTGACATGGAATTTATAATTTTTGGCTTTTTAATTACAATACAACACACACGCACGTATATTATCGGGATTACTAATAAACTATAATGTCTACCATTTAAGTAGGTACCTAACTGCCTAATAAGGTACTGGAAATGTTTATCTCACGATGACAAAAATATGTCTTATACCTTTTGTTGATTCACCATACTCTAATTGTAATAAACAAGCAACAATAAATAAATGTAAATATTTTGCATAAAGCAAGCATGTTTTTTTTAGGGACGACAAAAAAATAACCTCGAAGGCTAAGGCGGGAGCTTCGCTACGCTTCGCTACGCTTCGCTCCCGCCTTAGCCTTCTAACCTAACCTATCCGAGTCGCTTCTGCCCAGACCCATCTTGCTCGCTCGCTTCGCTCGCTCGCTTTACATTTTTCATTAAAATTAGGTAGAAAAACGGTATGAATAAAAATAATTGATACTATAAAAAATGCTTACCTATCTGAAACACTAAAAAACGTTTGCCAGCTGTTTCATTTGCCATAATTTTCATTTGTCCGCATTGTTGTTTGTATGGGAAATGAAAATTATGGCAAATGAAACAGCTGGCCAACGTTTTTAGTGTTTGCGATAATATATAACAGCGGAAAGTCTGTCGAAAAATAACTTAGGATAGCGTTAAAAAGTAAACTGAAAATTTGTCTAAACGTATGCAGTGCCAAAAGTATCATTGGTTAAATAAAAAATGGGCTAATAAACAAAATACGTAACAATTCATAGGGCAAGTAAATGAGACGGGAAAAGTTTTTCGGACAAACGATACTTTTACTAAACGTAAAATGGTGAAGAAAAAAAATTACGAAACCTGTCATCGGACAAATCATAACAATTCGAATAGTTTTTGTCGAAACGAAATTCGGACTAACAGTTTTAGACTTTGAGATAGGTTACCTACCGATGTTAATTAAGTGTGATTAATTAGATTGTGAGCTATATTGCACGAGATCTCACGTATTGGTTTCTGTGTAGATTGATAATTAAATTTTTTGGATTCCTGATCACCGATTAAATTCCACCGTGTATATTTAGATTAAACGCCGATTTTTTATAGACTAATCATGGAATAAGTCTTATTCCAGTTTAGTCGAATGAGCCACCCGCATACCTCGTGTGTTCATAAGTTTTGAGACGAAATAAAAGTTACATAAAAATTTAAAGAATAAAGCTATATTTATAATTTTTACAGATAATGATAATTAGACATAAACCAACAACCACAAGCAATTACTATTCAAAATGCCCACCCCTATTTTTAATACAAGCTTTCAGACGTTCCGGCCAGTCATCGATCGCGGCACGAATCTTCTCCAGTGGGATATCCTTCGCTGCTTTGATGAGGGCTCGCTTTAAATAATCTAAGTTTGGGTGCGACTTTTGGCAGGCCCTGAGTTCCAATTCAGTCCACAAAGAATAGTCCAGTGGATTGAGATCAGGGCTGGAGGATGGCCATTCTTTCGCCGCGATGAAGATCGGCAAATTTTCCCTTAACCAAGCTTGAGTCGTTTTAGCCTTATGGGCGGGTGCTGAGTCTGCTGGAAAATCCATTCTTTGTTGTGAAATAAAATATTAGATAGGGGTTTCACTACAGTATCTAAAATGTCACTTTGATAATTTTTTGCTTTAACCTTGACACCTTGTTGGCAAAAATGGAGCGGAGTAACACCTTCGTACGAAACCCCCCACCATACCATCACACTCGCCGGATGATGGGCACGCGAGACATTTCGTGCTGTAGCAGGAACATCTTTGCTGCTTTTGGCATAAACTTTATTATTTTGCCGGTTAAACTTTCCTTCGACCGTGAAGATTTTTTCGTCGGTGAAGAGTATCTTTTTCGCATCGTGTCTCTTAAGCAGCATCGGACAACGATCGCGACGTAATTTACGAAGGCGATCATTTAGAAAATGAACTTTTCTACGGCTATAAGCTTTTACTTTGAGATCGTATTTCAATATTCTGTTGACTGAAATACGCGAAATGTTAGTTTGCAGAGCGAGTTTTTTCTGGGTGCGACATGGATTTCGGCGAAGTCGCTCTCTGATTATTTTTATGTTCGCAGCCCAGCCGTCCTTACAGACCGCGGGCGACCACTCCTATGGCGATCTTTCAAAGAATCAGTCTCCTTGTACCGTTTAATGGTGTAATATACGAAGTATACGGCTTACCCCAAAATATTTTATGTCACGGAAAATGTCCATTGGTTTTTTCCCGCCATATGTAGTGATATGACAGTCGCACGCAATTCCTTCGTTCCTTCCATCACGAAAAAAACAAAAAAAATGAATTTTAAAAACATACAAAGAGCACACTAACATTCCAAATTCTAAATTGAAAAAATTATAAAATAGGTGCCGGTATTATTTTCTTTGTTTTATTAAGTAAAAAGTTTGTCTCAAAACTTATGAACATACGAGGTAACCATACTAGGCATACGAGGGGTGTTCAATAAGTTTTGATAATCGGTATTAAAAATGGGAGATATGTAAATCGTTATTTTTTAATTGGAATAAGCACACTTTTTATATTTCCAAACACTTATTAACGTCATTCAATTGTTTTATTTTACCACTATAAAAATAATTTTACTTTTGGAGGTCAAAATGGTCAAATTTTGTACAGTCACGGACGTTAATTGATATGCCACTTGCCACTGTTCGTATTTTAGCCGTGTAATACAAATCGGGTTCAGTCGGTTTTACTCGTATATCGAGATAAGGAAATTCGCACGTCTTCGTATGATAGAAGAACAAAATGACATGCAACATTAACGATTCGCTAACCCCATGACTACCAATCAGACCACAGAATGACTTCACCCAAAGTCAAATTGCATGTCTAGTTGCTATGGTTATACATTTAAACAACAGCTACTATTGGTGATTACAACGCCCAATCAGCTAATTCTACTGAACACAATCATTTTTGTCGTTTAATAGGGTTGCTACGACAACGTTTAAACAACGTCTACTATTGGTGATAACATAGATTAAAAAATAAAAAAATAAAAACATCCATGACAATGTGATAACGATCCTGCAATATTTCTAAAATGCCAGTTGTCAATATTTTAATCACGTTTAACCTATAACCTCCTTGTGATTCGAACTAATCAATCTATTTATCCGTCATCTTTAATATTATGTAGTTCCCGCGGTGTCATGTATTCGTGATTAATCGTGTAATCTCGTGAATGCTCGTGGATGCCATAGTACTGCAAATTTAAATAACTTCACAATGGCATAACAATTAAAATCCGTGACTGTACCTTCACTAAGTCATCACCAGCTCGTGATTTTTAAGTAGGTTTTTTTGAACATTAGTGAATGAGAAGTAGTAGTCGATAGTTAGGGCTAAATAACGGGGAGAGCGATTATCAGTTCTGATCTTTGGTCGAAGAGCAGCACCCTTGTCAATTAGACGGCTCTGAAGCACAATTCATGCCGCAAATTCGTATTTTTTTTTCTTTAGCCTATTTTTAATATTTTCCCATAACTATTATAGGATAATGTTATATAGCTCTCCTAGATTATTTGAACTCAATTGCTAAGGACTAATGTCACAGTATTTATTTGGAGGTCTCAATAATCCTAATAAAGGCCGAAAAAAACACCCTATATTTTGGTGACAGAGCTGGATATAAAAAAAACCACTGTAATGATATTTATTTATTCTTTAAATAATAATAAATCAAGGTTTCATTTTCAATAACAATATTTTTTATTAGTCAACCAGAACTTTCTCCACACCGCTCCAAATTATTACAAAACACACTCTTATTTTTGCCGTCTTGTAAAATTGTTTATACTGATGTTTTTTGTTTAGTTATAAAAAAAAATACAAAGGAGTAATGTATTTTTCTTTTCGCTTATTTAATTTTAATTAGTTCCATTGTATATTCCACATTAAAAGAATATCATTGTGTAGATGGTTCATACTGATTCTCGAAACTTATTGAACACCCCTCGTATATCTATTCGACAATTTTTGCTCTCCAGTAAACCTGGTCGTTTTCCACGTAATCTAAGGTATAGCTGTACTTGGAATTACTATTATTACTCGATTAGTGTGAATGATGAACGAATGTATTACCCAGCAAAAAAAAATGCTGTACAACGCAACGCTGTCTAAGCTTCAGTCATGTCAACATACTTGTCCAAAAAACACATTAATACCACAGTAATGAAATTACGAACAAATGTTCGAAACGAAGCACTCGCACAGACGCTCGCCTCTACGAGACCTCTAAGCGTACATGGCAGTGCTGTAAGACTCGAGGGTCGCGTCGGGACCAATGGTTTCCTTTGCATTTTATATTATTTCTTCTTTCTTTTACTTATTCGAAGGATTGCTTCCCAAATCGATATCTGCACGGCTAGCACATGTTGTCCGCGACTTGTTTGTGGCTCGGATCTCCCTTTCTATCTGGTCTGTAACCATAGAGACGCACTGAGCGACAAGCGAGAAATTACAACTTGTGCTACCCGTGCTGGGATCTGTGTGATCTCCGACAACGAATCCGTTCACAGAATAAAAAAACGTAGCCGATTTTGGAAGCAATCAGTCAATTAATTAAAAAGTTGAAGATGGCGCCTACTTTTTCTCAATTAGCTAACGGATTCGCTGTCGCAGAACACACGAGATATCGATTTTGCACTAGCTAGCTGAGATATAATATAATAATTCAAGGAGGGTGGGGGAACGAGTTGGATGAATTTTTAGTTTTGATTTATGGACACCAAAAAACCAAAATCGACGAAGGC
Source organism: Acleris laterana (assembly GCA_963966035.1). Taxonomy (NCBI): domain Eukaryota; kingdom Metazoa; phylum Arthropoda; class Insecta; order Lepidoptera; family Tortricidae; genus Acleris; species Acleris laterana. Next base: position 78,999,932 of record OZ014438.1, read on the forward strand.
TGAACCCTCCGCAAGGAGTGAGGCAAAAGCGCCTAGCGCAAGGACGGACTGTGAGGTGAGACGCCGACAGGGACGCGAGATCCGGTAACGATGGATTACGCGAGCCCGTAAGGGCAGATATGGCGCTTACCGCCAGTAAGGGCAACAGCCGAAGTGTCGCTGAACACCTTAAAGGCATGAGCCGACCTCTCCCCTCTGGGTTGCAGGAAGGACGCGCTGGCCACGGGATTGACCAGCGTATGTGCTGGCAGGGCTGACAGCGTAACGGAGGCAGGTGCGGTAAGGAGAGCCACCCTATTCCTCTGGATCTAGCGTCCCCGAAACCACCCTCTGCAAGCTTCCAGCCGGAAGGGGGTGTGAAGAAAGGGAGCAGGAGGCAGAGAAAGAGGGAAGTGCAGGCTACGGTGCTCCAGCGTCTGGATGCCGGCCCATCTAGGGACGACACCGCTGAAGTCAGCACACCAGCAAGGACAAAAAAGGCCGTTGGTATCACCAAAGACCAGAGGTGACTCCAAAAGGACGAGGGTAGGGTCGTTTGCGGAGGCACTTTCTAGCATTAGGGTAGCAGTGATATGACAACGACCTCCCCGGCCAAGAAGCTCTTGGCGTGTCATATGGCGGCGATTCAGGGGGTGGTAATCCAGCGCCTCCTAATCATCCCTAAGCCGCTCCCTGACATCAACTTCGGGAATATTGTGGGGGCGCCCTGCACATCAGTTGCGGTGAAAGGCGTCTTTTACAGAGGCTCCTTGCGCAGTAGAGGCTACTGAGGTGGTAGCGGACGAGGAGTCGGACGGGGTCGACGAGGTTGACGGGGTGGGAGTGGACGAAGGGCGGCGTGGGGGTCGGGCGGCGTCATCGGTATCGGTGACAACATCCGAGAACCTGCACGATAAAAAGATCTGTCTCGCGGCATTTCTCGATGTGGAGTGGGCATTTGATAGAACTACGTTTGAAGCCATAAGCACATCGGCTGCTACGTAGGGCATTAAACCAACCAGGCTAATAAAGTCATGTCTTTTGGGTGACGTCCTATACGCCACAACGACAAAAGGATGTCCCCGGGGGTGGGTTCTCTCACCAACTCTGTGGAACCTGGTGGTAAACTCACTCCTAGAGGAAAGTATGTATACCGGAGGAACTTCAATGTCCACATCCCGACCATGGGATGAATGGAAGGATGGGTAGCACCTATCAGAGGAAGACAACGCGATATGGTACACGGATGGTTCAAAAATGAGCACCGGTACGCGGGCGGGTATTCACGCTAAATACTATAACAATAGCATAAGTATGGGCAACTACGCAACGGTCTTCCAGGCCGAGTTGTATGCGATAATTGCCTGTACACAAGAGAATATAGGTAGGACTTCCATTTCATTGGAATCAGACGATGCGTTTAGGTAGTGCAAGTAAAAACACAATTTATGGGATACGTAATAACAATTACCCTTTAGTGGTCACTCCTTTTTTTGTTTTTTGTTCTAAATCTTCCTTAATAATACATTATTATTATGGTCCCGCTGGTCTTTGTTCGGAAAAGTAACCCTTAAAAGGCAAAATCTGCATTTGGGGATTTAAATAATAAAACATACCTACTTAGTAACTAACCGGGAAACAAACCTTTTTTTTCATAATTTATCTTAATAATTTTCAAATATTTAATCAGTTTCAAGGAACCAAGGCCATTACATTTTTTTAAATACATAGGACATAGATGATATCAATATCTGACGCGCTCGAGAATGTCCATGCAACAGTATAGTTTTAAATTTTTGAAAATCTGTAGCCGCTCCCCCCACCGATGAAAAGGTATATACTGTCATTTTTTTTTTTATCCTCTAAGCTTCGCAACCCAATAGGTCTCTATGACGCTCGAGTAACTCCCGATTTAGCACCGCGGGCTCCCCAACTAATATGAGATACGAGGTGTTTTCAAAGTAATGTCGATATACAGGGTGGTCCAAAGACTGACGTCTAAAAAAAATAATTAGATGCCTCATATCCGGGGCTATCCGAATATACCCCATGTATGTTGGCCGATTTTTTGTAGTTTTCGAGTAATTAATTATTAAAGATTTTTTCAAGAATTTTTGTGCCGAGCCGTTTATCATCATGTAACTTTTTTTGGTTACGTTTTTTCTGAATGTTTTTTTTTGCGAAATTATCCTCACAAACTGTACTTCCACACATAAAATAATCAGCTTCCCAACCTTGACGCAAGTTACAATAAAATTGACCAAAAGTGAAATTTTTACCTTTGAGCAAATCGAAATTTTATTTTGTAATAAAAAAAAAACCTAAAAATTTCAGAATTCTAAGACCAGAAGTAATTTTAAAAACTTTGCCAGTCTCTAAACTTGCAGAATCATACAAAAAAAGTGACACTTAATAGGTCATAATTTGCTGGATTCGACTTTCAAACGTACTAGGGTAGAATGTGTAATAAAGAGTCTGTTGTTAATAATATAAAAACTGTTTTTTATTTGGCCGAACCTAATTTGGTACTGGCCATCAATAAAGCCATGTAATACTTTTTATGAACAAAACAATTTGTTTTTCTTTTGTCTTAAGAAAGGAATCAAGTCTTTTATTGTGAAATAACTAATAGTTACTTCTGCTCTCGTTGCGTTTAATTTGTGAATTCTTCTCGCTTTGTTAACTGGACTCTGATTGATTTGCCTTACGACCGACCTGTACTTGTGTTTTGGACTTTTGAACTTTGCCTAGCGATCGAATTTACTTTCGTGTAGCAACATGAACTACACTCTTAGTGAATATTCAGAGATGCATTATTATTATGGTGTAGCTCAAGGCAACGGACATTTAGCGGCAAGGCTGTACCAGCAACAATTGGAGCACCGGGAAGCCCCACGGCAGCATTACCCGGACTACAGAGTATTCATAAACACACATTTAACACTGATGGACAAAGAAGTCTATGGGATTTGAATCCCATAGACTTCTTTGTCTGGGGATATTACAAAGAACTGGTTTACGCAAGGGAATCACATACCGAAGCGGAACTCAGACAAAAATTAGAAGACAGCAAAAGGACTATAAAAGAAAAAAGAGATGCATTCCGGAGACTAGGAGCGAATTTTTTAAGGAGATGTAGGCTATGTATCGAAGTTGACGGCAGAACATTTGAAAATCTTTTATGAATAACGTGTTTAAATTAAATTGTATTGTTTTATTTGATCCACGAACATTCTACCTTAGTACGTTTGAAAGTCGAATCCAGCAAATTATGACCTATTAAGTGTCACTTTTTATGTATGATTCTGCAAGTTTAAGAGACTGGCAAAGTTTTTAAAATTACTTCTGGTCTTAGAATTCTGAAAAATTTAGGTTTTTTTTTTATTACAAAATAAAATTTCGATTTGCTCAAAGGTAAAAATTTCACTTTTGGTCAATTTTATTGTAACTTGCGTCAAGGTTGGGAAGCTGATTATTTTATGTGTGAAAGTACAGTTTGTTAGGATAATTTCGCAAAAAAAAACATTCAGAAAAAACGTAACCAAAAAAAGTTACATGATGATAAACGGCTCGGCACAAAAATTCTTGAAAAAATCTTTAAAAATTAATTACTCGAAAACTACAAAAAATCGGCCAACATACATGGGGTATATTCGGATAGCCCCGGATATGAGGCATCTAATTATTTTTTTTAGACGTCAGTCTTTGGACCACCCTGTATATAATTCAGGTTTTATACCATAACATATCATTATAATTCAGTATAATTTAAGGGTGTCTGAAAACTGTCATGAAATCCGATTACGCTAGCGATCAATTTTAATTTTCCTTGTTGTCATGAGATTCTAATACACCTATACCATCAACCTATCCCCAACAAAATCTTGGTATTCAACTTTCGGATTGCTTTACAATTTATCGTATGCACTTACCTGGTGGATCTTGCATAGAGAAGTGAGCCAAGAAAACAATGATTTTCATAAAGACGACTCGAACTTCAGCTGAAGTACAGGACAGTAGATAATCGTTTAACCTGTGTGATAAAAGTTTTTGCTTGGTAAAGTTAATATAAATTAATGACGAAATTACACACTACTGCAGTCAGTTTTTTTTTTTCAGTTTGATTAAATCATCACTACATAGTATAAGGGCGTTTTAACTAAAAAATTTACCCAATTAAGGACTGAAATTAAGGAACTTTAACTTTGTCAGTTTTGTGACGAAAATTTGCCACACAATGCGGCCGTCAATATATAGCTAATTTTCGTCACAAAACTGACAAAGTTAAAGTTCCTTGATTTCAGTCCTTAAACGGGTACACTTTTTAGTGAAAACGCCCATAAAACAAAGTAGCTTGTCTGTCTGTACCTATGTATGCTTAGATCTTTAAAGCTACGCAACGGATTTTGATGTCGTTTTTTAATAGATAGAGTCATTAAGAGGAAGGTTTATATGTATAATTAATTATGGTTTATGTTCGGGTGTTCCAGAAAACTGACATAAAACTGGTGGTATCATTACTTTACAGTATCGGTTCTCAATCTACTGCACAAAATTCAATTAACAGATTATAGATAAATTTACATGGGTTCTAATCATCATCCCACGTAGTCGCGGCAATTTCCGATACGATCTTTTAACATTCACGGCTGGCACTGATTAAAGATTTGTTAGATGACTTTCCCAAACGCATTTTTTCTTTGAAGCAAATTTTCCTTTCGCGTTTTTTCCCGAACGCGGTAATTACCAGAAGCCTTTTCCCTGGCACCATATTTTCACAGTCGTGTTTCTCCCCTTGCGATTTTCATCCAGTCGCTTCTTTTCCTGGTACCATATTTTCACTGTCGTTTTTTTCTAATTCCAAGAATCTAATTTGACACAGTCGACGGAGCTCCGCTATGGCGGAGCTATTTCTGGGTTATTTGGCCCTCCGGGCCTGCTGCAAAACATAACCTAAACCTACTTACATTACGATGTAATTAATTTTGGGAATAAGTGCGACTGGGATAAAATCGAAGGGGAACAAATGCGACTGGGTAAAAAGACGAACGAGAATAAAAGCTACGGTAATAAAACCGAACAGGAAAATATAACATTGGGTCAAATTAAAAATGGGAAAAATGCGAAAAGAAATATCGCTTCACGGAAATAATGATTTTGTGAAAATTATGTAACAAACCCGATTAAAATACTCAGTTTTCTGAATATTTCACTTTTTAACCAGAAAACTTTTTTATTTAATATTGTGAAGCCTCTCATCTCTGGGTATGTTCAGAGACCAGCATTATTTTCTTAACGACACTGAAAAACCAGCTTATGAAGCACGAAATTTGGTGTGTTTTTGTATTTCCGCAAATTGATGTGAAATCGTAAGGTCAATTTAATGAGACATGAAGATTGACCGGAGCATAAGCGGATCTTTAGTTGCTTGGAATACACTTGTATCAGAATTTAAAGGTAAAAGTCTAATCAATATGTCACGCAAATTTCGACTCAATACAAGAACTCTTACAAAAGTTGTAGCCGTTATCAGTATCGTGGTCGTGCGTGTTTTGACCCATGCTTTCCTTTCCCGAATGGGAATGCTTAAAGCTCGTACACCAAATTATTGTAATAGTAAAGAACACAAATTGAGCTTCTTTTTTTCTATATAAAATAAGGTTTTGATTGATGTACTATATGAAACTCTTTTATTTATTTTTGAAGTGTAATAACACTAATAACTAGGTAAATGACAAAGTACGTAAAAAAACATCTGCTTGTGAGGTTACATAAACACAACACAATCGCGATTCAAAGTTGTTAGCAAATATCGGAACAGGTATAAGGGGCACAAGTTTCTCTTATAATGGCGTTAAGACTGCGCCGAGCAAACGCCGAGCGTCCAGTGGCGCCCTCATTACTATTATTGTGTTTTCTAATTAACTATAGAATTTTCTTGGAATTAGATGAAATGTTTTTGTAGTGCAAGTAAAAACACAATTTATGGGATACGTAACAAACTTTAATAACAATTACCCTTTGAGTAGTCAGCTTAACGGGAAAAGGTGGCCACTTTTTTCCGTCAAGTTAATAACTGGAAGGTGAATTGTTATTAAATTATATGATATACCCTATAAGTTGTGTTTTCATTTGTAGTACAAAAACATTTCGTCCAATTTCAAGAAAATACTTTAGTTTATTAGAAAACACAATAAAAGTAATGAGGGCGCCACTGTATATCCGGCGTAAGCTCGGCGCAGTATTAATTTGTATGTTAAGAATAATTTAAAAACGATCTTACCTATGAGGATGCTTGAAAAGATCAGAGGCAAACCAAGCTCTCACTGACTGGGAACATCGTAAATGTTGACACAGGATGTCATGCCTGAAATAAAAAAGAATGAAAAATACATACGCAGGATATGTATGTATTAAATCGTATAAAAGTAAGTCCAACTTACCAATCCGATGCTGGGCCGCGTAAAGTCTTTTTCGTATGAAACCCCACTTGGAATAAAAATTTCGTTGCTAATTGTACCGTCACCATAGACATTTCTTCGTGTTCCGGGCCCTAAAATAAGAACAATAGTTTTTGTTATGTTCTATTTAAATATAGTATAGCAAAATAAAACATTGATCTTTTAAAATATTTTAAAAATCTAACCAATTAAATAATGTATTCATACCCAAATAGCATTCGTAGTACCTGGCGGCACTTGTAGCCGCAGACAACAAAGCTTTTTCATAAAATTAAAATGTTCCACACTAAATTGATCTTGATTATGTGAGAATGCGATGTTACTGCGACGTACGGACATCCAAATAGGCCTTGGAATTAAGTTTTCTCTGCAAGCGTACATAAAAGTTAGCACTTGTGGGTCCCGTAACGCTTTCAGTGTGCTATTCCCATTTGTCTCCAGTGGCGACAAGAATTTTTTTTTCCGGCGACGAGAAGAAATAATTCCCATTTGTTACCATTAGGGACAACTGGGAAGGTGACTGAGAAAGCAAGATAAATATGAACTTTTCCGACCAAAAACGATGTACATTTGTCATTGCTATAAGAAAAGCTGTAAAACTATTTCAAAGAAATCTAGAAATCGTCATTATCATAGGGTAAAATCGTATGTAAGCCATGATATGTTCGTTCGTTCCTTGGTTAATAAATTATTCAAATCGAGCAACTTACTTAAAATGCATATTTTTCATTGACTCAACAATACTAGTATTTTGAATCGTGTCCTTCCTCGTGTAAAACAGTATGTACGCATTCCACCATCTTTTCTGACGTTTATATGACACCCTCTTTATCATCGGATCGGAATTCTGGAAAAATGAAAAGATTACCACTTCGAGCGGGAGGTATCTCTGCTATGCGCATGGGCCTTTAACACTATTACAGGTTACTAAGCAGATGTGCCTAATACGCCATCTTAACGGTTTGTGTAGTGAGCCAAAAAAATGTAGAGCATAATTGTAAATTTAAAAAAAAATGGTTTGAAGTAAATTGTAACTTATAGGAAATCAACTTTATTTTTGTAGAATATCAGATTGACTTTAAATCTAAGGTGAACGTCAAATTTAAGTTCTTAACTGTACAGCAACGAGCGATTGGACGTGTACTTTAGCAAGCAAGACTAGTTCAATAATGTTTATATTCGCCAGTAATAAATAATACTGCGCTGAAAAAATAAACAATAAAAATACAAAAATATGCGTATAGAAAAATAAAAGCTTTTTTGCATAGCAGATTTTTATTTTTATTTCGCAGAAGCATGTTAGAAACGCATTAACAAGAAAAAACAAAACATACTTAAAGAATCATATTCGCAATCCTCGTCGACTTCAATATCAATTTATTTGAAAATTTACATGAAAATCGAGATAGTTAACACAAACATGTGACAGGTGACAGTTCGGAATACATCGCAAAGATAAAACGCTGATACATCAGCGGGTCATAAGTCATAATATATCCTGCGCCATGTACGCGGTAACCGATCACCTAGCGTTGTCAGTATGGTGAAATAGGGGGCAGGTGTCGGAATATCTGCTGTTACATGTTTTACCGCTTCAATGAAAAACGCACAATTACCGAGACACCAAATGCACTCTGCAAATGTTAAGAGCTGCAGGAATCAGAGAATATACATATGACGTACGATGATTGACGTAAGCTTTCGTGCGGCCGCCTAGGTCAATGCCATACATTTTGATCGATTTATTCAGTTCAATAATTCTCAGTCATCATCCGATTATCGAGAAAAAATTTGCATATCCCAATTCGGTGGGTCTTCGTTAAATACAGCAGAAATCCTGTTGCCATTCTCCGACTTACATTATCAGAACAGCTCTTATAGTACTGCATTGACCTACTGAGTTATACTTTTAAACGTTTCAATTCTTATGTATTATGATAACGGAAAGCGGTTCAAAATTTACTAGAAAGTTTTGAACCGGAATGACCGAAGTACAAACGAAGCAAGTTACATAAAATCTTGTAAACAAATAGTTCTAGATTTGTTAATGTTTAAAAGGCTGGCGCGGCTATGACAGTTCTCTCGCAGAGAAAGCGGAGGCGAAGCGGCGCGGATTCTTATAAATTAAACGTACGATATCGCACTGGGCAAAACATTGGCGGTGGCGTTTATACATAGTACAGGAGCGCATCACTTCCGCTCTCTATGCGATTATGGGTAAAGGTGCAGAGGCATCATCAGATTCATCAGTGTTGGTATTGATAAAGGAAGGTCTCACCTCTCCCGTATACTCGCCGCCGAAGCACTGCGCCTTCATCTCCTCGTCGTCGTGCATGGCGCACTCCGTTACGTCGCCGTCGTCTAGTTTCACCCAGCGCCCGGTCTCGCTGCCGTTGTCTCTTTAATACCGAAACAATTAATCGATTAACTTCAACAATCTCTTAGGTTTTACAAGTTCTGCCGTCTTCTTCTTAGCGTGTCAATGTCGTAATAGATTTTGACCAATATTCCGCCATGCAATGAATGGGACGGACAAAAATGTTACCTAAGATTATGTGACAGTAGTCACATATACACGTAATTCGAATTGTAAAACCTGTATCTATTTTATACACATGTGTTCTTACCTACTTTCATTCATCCATCAGAGCCATTCGTAGCCGCTCTTGTGGAACCACTATGCTACCATACATAAAGAAATCATGGTGTCCCCTTGTTTTACAGACTGAAAAATTACAGAATTTTGTTTCACAGAAAATGTTTCATATACTATTTGGTCCTTGTATTTTTGCTTCGTATATTTTTTTTTTTTAACTATTTACTTGAAAGAAACAAATTCGACAGAAAATCAATTCAATGAATTTTGTAATTTTATTTTTTCATTACACATACTTATCAAACAATATAATTATTTTTCAACGAATATTGTTTGGTCAGTGCATTTTTTAGAAGGTTGGGTTATAAGATAAATACTATATTATGATATAAATATGAGTGAGCGAGCGAGCGAAGCGAGCGAGCAAGACCTCTCTGGGCAGAACCGACTTGAATAGGTTAGGTTAGAAGGCTATGGCGGGAGCGAAGCGAAGCAAGCTCCCGCCTTAGCCTTCGAGGTTATTTTTTTTATATCTCTTGAATAAGCTATGCGATACCATTTGACTGCAAATTAAAATCGTATGCTTTTTTTCAAACGTTTCATTTCACACACCTTCACAAACTGCACCCTACTCTATAAGTTGATTTTATTGTTATTAAGTTATATTTTAAATAAATAATATGAGAACAAAGAATATTTAATTTGCTATTCTATGATATGAAAAAAGAAACATTGAATTTTATTTAAAATAAAAACGATGATTTAAAAGTCTTCAAAGTAATTATTCTACATATTGATTATTCTATGAAATGATAATACGAGAAAAAATTTCTATGAAATGAAATTCTAAACAACTTCAGTCTGTAAAATAACGTACAACCAGAAATCATAGACAGCAAGCAACGAAAAAAGTCTATGCTACCGCTTAGGTTAAAGTCTTTCCTTTCCGTTCCTAATATTAAGACTGCGCCGAGCAAACGCCGAGCGTCCAGTGGCGCCCTCATTACTATTATTGTGTTTTCTAATCAACTAAAGAATTTCCTTGGAATCAGACGATGTGTTTAGTAGTGCAAGTAAAAACACAAATTATGGGATACGTATCAAACTTTAATAACAATTACCCTTTGAGTAGTCAGCTTAACGGGAAAATGTGGCCACTGATATATTCTATAAGCCGAGCGTTCAGTGGCGCCCTCACAACTATTATTATGTTTTCTAATTAACTAAAGAATTTCCTTGAAATCAGACGATAGCTTTTTGTAGTGCAAGTAAAAACACAATTTATGGAACACGTAACAAACTTTAATAACAATTACCCTTTGGAGTAGTCAGCTAAAAAGGTGGCCGCTTTTTTCCATTACGTTGATAACTACCCTATAAGTTGTGTTTTCGTTTGTAGTACAAAAACTTACAGTCCAATTTCAAGAAAATACTTTAATTTATTAGAAAACACAATAAAAGTAATGAGGGCGCCACTGTACATCCGGCGTACTCTCGGCGTAGTCTTAAGTTTCAAACAAGAGAAAGTCCAAATTTCAAAATCACCAAATGAAAACCAAGGGAACCATTTTAAGAAAATACTTTAGTGAAAATACTGTACATCCGGAGTGCGTTCGACGCAGTCTTAAATATGCAAGAAATAAATATATTAACGAGTACCTTAATAGCACATAAGAATAATAATGGCCTCCAGAAGCCTGTCCAGAGTGGACCACAATTCCGCTTAGCTGATACAGAGTCTGGGGTGGTTTCTCTTCGTTACCCTCCCAGAGGGACGCGTCGCCTTCCACCCTTGCCAATCCCCGAGCTGCGAACAAACACTAATCATCAGAGCCCGGAGTTCTCGCGGCAAAACAAAAGCCTGTCGCAATCTAGCTAGTGCTAGAAATATTTTTTTATCGATATATTGATAGTTGTGTAATAGAAAATAAAAAAAAACGGTACACTAAATAGAATATATATTAAATAAAACGTTTTACGTGAGGTTTGTATAAAATTATACAGAAAAAGTTGCAATTTCTTCTTCGCAATCCACGTCAGTCAGTACACAAGGCAGCACGTTTGGTTTGTGATAGTGATGATTATCACTAATTTCTTCAACATATTGTCTGGGAGTAGACAGTTTCTTTAATGTCTATTATTTTCAACGACATAGTACTTATAGTGACTTGATTCGAAGCTCAGCCTCTTAGTTACCCGACGGGTTATTTTATTACTTGTAGGACTTACTATTTAAATGGAATAACCCACGTAAAATAACTGTCGCGAATGATTATAAAATAATGTAAATATATCAGCAGCGTGATGTTTTTTATAATAATATGTACAGTCACGAGATTTAATTTGGAACCCACCTTAGGTCCAAAGTCAATCTGACATTCTACAACAATAAGGTTGAGTTTCCTAAAAATTACAAATGACTTGACATCTCTAATGACATTGACGACTTCAAGCATATTTTTCTTGAAATGGGTCCCAAATTAACGCTCGTGATAGCACACAAAAAAAACAATTACAAGTAAATTCGTACATAAACTTAAGATTAACATGTACAATGGCAAACTTATCCTTTTAAGGGATCTCTTCCAGTTAACCTGACCATGATTGAGGAAACTGTACAAGGATAGGCAAGATTACAAGGAATATAATATTACTCGATGTCGATAAAAAACTATTTCTAACACTAGCTAGTAGATTGCGACAGTCTTTTGTTTTGCCGCGAAAAGTCCGGGCTCTGCTTATTATCTATCAAACAATAACTTAACTAGGTTACATGTTAACTTCATCAATTTCATCATATTGTACTTAATTAAATGAAAATAAAATAAGTCTATTACTGGAATATATAATGGATACTTTAAAGTCCGTACTAAGAAACTTTTCTTAAAATGTAAACAAGTATGTGTCATCAATCATCATAGAGAATGAATAGTAATCAGAAATCCTATTAAGAGGTAAATCCATATCAATATTATCGCAAATATGATAATAAAAGGTACTTTACTGTGAAGGAAAGCAATAGTGCGGCTTGGTAACCTGAAATACGGTTCCACCCGGCAGAAAACATGAAACTTGGCATACATGTAGCTTTACGAGGGTCAAACTGAAAGTTTCGGGAATAGAAAAAAAATATGCAGTTAAATTGAATAAAAGTATTTTTATTGTTTTTCAAAGTATTCTCCTTTATATTTTATGCACTTTTCCATGCGATCAAACCAGTCATTAAAGCACTTATTGAAGTCTGAACTAGGGGTCGACAAAATGGCCATTTTAAAAGCCTCCACTGCTGCTTCCGGCGTCTGATACCGCTGACCACGCAACTTATCCTTAATTTTGGGGAATGTGAAAAAGTCATTGGGGCTTAAGTCGGGGCTGTATGGAGGATGGCCCAGTAATTCGACTCCTCATACTCAGTTGTTTTCCGAGCGGTGTGAGGGCTGGCATTGTCGTGGTGAAGGATAATGCGGCGACTAGGGTTTTTTTTTTCGGAGTTCAGCAAAGATACTCGGCAAACAAATAGTGGTGTACCTATCGGCATTGACCGTTCTACGATCATCAAGAGGAATAGTAGCCACGTGACCCGATTTGGAGACAAACGTAGCCACCATCTTTTTGGCCGTGCTGCGAGAACGAATAACTTTTGTCGGCTTGAGCTCATCTTCGTAGACCCATACTCGAGATTGGTTTTTATTTTCAGGCTCATATGCATATATCCAACACTCGTCACCGGATACAATGCTAAAAACTGCATTTGAGCTTCCTCCGTTGAATTTATTCAAAGTTCTGAGGCACCAATTGACACGAGTCGTTTTCTGCTCCTCAGACAATAAGTGAGGGATCCAACGGGAAAACAACTTTCGCACGCCTAATTGTTCCTGTAAAATGATTTGTATCTGACTCATTCCAATGCCCAAACACTCTTGAATCTCCCGATATGACACATGTCGGTCTTCCTTTATCAGCTGACGCACAGCATCGACGTTTTCTTGCGTGACTGCCGATTTTGGTCGACCTTCACGCACGTCGTCCGTGAGGGATAGACGGCCACGTTGAAATTCTGCATACCACCTGTATATTGTCGTCTTTGAAGGTGCTTCATTACTAAAAGCAACAATCATCCGGTCTCCACATTGTTGTTGTGATAATCCACTTTTAAAGTCGTAATAAATCATAGCTCTTAAATTTTCACGGGACAATTCCATTTTCAGCAGCGACTCGACGACTTCAAAAAACAATTGAAACCGAACCATCGCTTGTTTTTTCTATGTGGCCAGTGTGTTAAAATAATGAAACTCTAGAGATTATAAAAAGGTATGATATGTATCAAAAATATGTTTCTAAGTATTAGATTCCCGAAAAACTTTCAGTGCAGCCCTCGTATATATACAGGTGAAACCTAAGTCGTGAACAAAATGATCACCTCTGAGACTTTTCACCCTTAAGAAAACTTTGATTATTTACACTGCTATGACAAGAGATTTGATTGGTCTATAGTTTTTCTCGTTATGGCTACTCAAACACGCTAGAAAAAGACATCTGTTGACAGTTTGTTGAACTTGGATGGTTCAATGCAGAAGTGATAAGTAAGTACTGTAATCAAGTTAAGGGTTAAACTCGTACTTTATTTATACAGCAACAAATAATGTTTTATTAAATATATTATTCTTATAAATATAATGTTTAGTAGGCACTAAATAACGATATTAAATACGGACACAAGTATCTACATAGAAATTAAACAAAACTCACATTATTATTATAAATCAAGATTTCTTATGATGAGGCATGGCGGTATTTGATCGTACCTAATTAAAATAAAGCAAGTTACAGTACCTACTACCTACTAAAACACATTTATTTTTAACAATTACGTATTTGTACGGGCTGCTAGTGTCACGTACAACAATATTAAATGTTTAATTGATAGATGCTGAATTGTTTGTAATGATAAATCACCGAGTCTCAAAATAATTACTTTTATTGATAAAGATGCTTAAAGGTAATTAAAAAGAATGTACACGATTGAATGCTACACGTGAACTGAAGCGCAGTAAGTAATTTACGCAATCGAAGGTAAATTTGCTGAATGCGCGAATGTGCGGAATGTGCACCGTACATGCTCCCGCACGAGAGGAAAGAGAGATGAGGATGATACAAAATTAAATTCGTAGGTTAAGTAATAAGTGAATACATTTCAAGCTTATAATCTATGATCGTTGCTCTCTGTTTCATGAAACAAGGCTTTATTAAAAACAGGCGAGGTAGCCTTGTTTTGCTTCGTCGTTTTAAGAATACTGGAAAGAGTCTTCATTTCTGTAGATGCTTCCTGCTGCGAAGAGTGACCCAGGTCTCTCGGATAAGCCTGGGGGGCCTGGATGGTAATGCAGGTTGATTGCTGTTCCGCCGGTCTTGAGTTAATGTTGATGTTGTCATTATTTCGTTTGTACCAACGACGCCAAATTGTAATGCAAATTGCTGTTACAGCTCCCGCTAGTATTATATAAATAACTAAATATTGATGTACGTCGTCATTCGACATGCCTTCATTGAGGGCTGTCTCTGTTTTCATCTGCTGAATTTGAGTCTTGATTTGTTCCAGGGTAACTCTATTGTCGCTTGCGTTGATTTCAGTTATTGGCACGGAAACGTTGATAATATGATTGATCTGAGGAATTTCTGGAGTGTAAAGATGCGATGTTGTCTTCATCACACTGTGTTGATTTTTATGTGAGTAGACTGTAAAGTCTTCGCCTTTGATGACGCAGCTCGGTCCGAGCGCAATAACCCCGGCCCTTTCTGTCTGTTCAGCGGTAACGCGATCCTCGCATATGATTCGTAGTGTACATTTGTCGCAACAATAATAAAGATATGAATTAATTTGATTTAATTCCGTCCAACTATTGCGGCACGCGGCGATGCTTGTTTGGCACTTATTTGTTATTTGATCTTTGATACAAAAACCTTCATCTGACTTGAAATGAAGAATTGGTTTTTTCGTATGACAGAGATGAATAGATTCGTCATACTGCAAACAATGTTGTAGGTCGGTTTCTGTCATTGTTACGTAGTTATCTTTACGTAGGTTGATTGCGACATAGTCAGATATAGGAATAACACTAATCGTCTTGTTTCCGATTTGATGCGGAATTGTTATGATTTTGTATAAATCAAAGCCTTCTCTGCTCACTAGTGGAATTTTGATTTCAAAAATCATATACTGCTGTGTCACTCTTGCCTTGACTTTTAGTACGGTATAAATTTTGGCCATTTCAGTCTGAATATTATCGATCGGCAACGATAAATCTCGTGTTAACTGGCCTGAGATTATGTTAAGTTCATTTTGAAGCTGCTGCGGTGATATCAGGTGGAGGTTGAACATTCCATGATGAATATCAGTTATGGTGTCTAATAATGAGTCTTGAATAGATTTTAACTTCGTGAGTATGTTATTTGCGATGATTGTTATTAATATAAGTTCGTTCATAACTTGTACACCTTGGACTTCTTTGTTTAGAGTATTTGTGGCGTTCGATAAACTGTTTAAATGTTGATTTATGACTTTATGCTGCTTGTTAATTGTCTCCTCTGTTCGTTTCAGCAGGTTGTATTCTGCTTCCACGACCGAAGTTTGGTTCTTCCACAGCTGTGACAAATGATTTTGATTTTTTCTAATCAGCTTGATGTCTTGTTGGTATTTTTCGGCGAATCGTTGATCTAATACTCCGAATAGGCTGTTAGCGACGTATCCAACGCCATCCACAAGCCCGCGGCGTCGCCTTACTTGAGGTTCGAAACGCTGACTCAGTAACATGTGATCGTAGTAGTGAAGTTCGCTGTGGCTGTGACGTAGTTGTGTTGATACGATGTTGCAATACATATTTGTATCTGTTCTTTCACATATGTGATTTAGTTTCTTGAGATATTTGTCAAATGTTTCTGAAGATTCCCAGTATGGACTCATATCATAATACACAACGAGTTTCCACTCATCGCGTACAACTTGCATGCTTGATATTTGGTCTAAATACAGTGCTTTGCTTAATTTTGTTATGTTAAAAACGACTCGTAATGCTGACGTAGTCGACTCAGCACGTTCCACACCATGATGTGGTAAGAAATAATCGGGTTTCTGAATGCTTTTACACTCGGCCATGTGATTTAGTGATTTATACTCCTCCATGAATGCTTTGTATGCTTTTGCCAAATTTTGTTGTCTGTTGAATTTTCGTTCAAGCTGATGGAACTGAGCTACGGCCTTGGGTTTTGAGGCTCCCAATTTTTCTTCAAACCCTGTCTTCAGAGGTAGATTTACAACGTATCGGCCTTCTTCGTTACGTGTTGTTGTGCTTTGGTAATACTGTACACAGTCGAGATCTTCTTGTGACATAGTGGATGTTTCAGATATATCTTCAATCGACCAGAATTTGTGAATCTCGTCCACATTGTTAATAACAACGTTACATTGTAAAGTTGGAACGTTGCCACATAAAATCCAACCCAAACGTGTCTGTTGCGCGATTGGTTGTGTTTTATCGTGCCTGATGATACCTTCTTGTATAATGTTTGAATAAATGTCTGCTCCTAGTAAGATATCAACTGGGCGACTGACGTTAAAATCTGGATCGGCAAGTTGAATGCTCTCCAAGAACTGCCATGATGGTTTTTGGAACGTTTTGTTGGGCAAGTTGTTGATAAGGTTCCGCATGATATAGACATCGGTGTTAAAAGTATGCTCATTGTGTAATGCGGTACACTCGATGTTAAGAACTCCTTTGCAACTGTTTTCCTTTGCACCAACTCCGAATATAACTCCCTTGCATCGCTGGCGAGGTAATCTTAGCAGCTGTGCTGCTCTTTCTGTTATAAGTGATGTTTGCGAGCCTTGATCAATAAGTGCTCGCAAATTTATCAGAGATTGGTCCACTGTTCTGACCTTGATTATTGCTGTTGCTAGAAGTATTTCCGACAAATCTTCTTGTGATACGTGAGTGCTATTGTTGTTAGGTTTTTTGCTTTCGGCGACATTGCCTTTGTAACCCGAAGTACTCGGCGGCGGCGTCATGTTTCCATAATCATTGTGTAGTAACGTGTTGTGGTTTCCATTACATACGCGGCATCTTTTAAGTGAAAAACATTCTTTGCCTTTATGATCAAATAAGCAATTCTTGCATATGTTGCTTCTTGTTATTATTTGCCGTCTTGCGTCAGAATGTAATTCCAGAAAATGTTTGCAAGCAAATAATTTATGTTCACCTTGACAATGTGGACACTTATATTCATTATAATTATTTGCTGTTTTTGTAGACGAATTGTTTGAATATGATTTAAACTTTATGTTCTGTTTGGTGCCGAATGCTTTGTACGAATTAAATCTCTTGTTGTTTGATGGTTCTTGTTGCTGGGGCTGATTTTGATATGTTTTTGGCGTATCAAATTTGCGACGAGATGATTCCAATGACGTAAATTTGTTTTCTAAAAATTCAAGAAATTCCTCGAGGTTAGGTAAATCCCGTGGTGCTTTTAACGATTCCACGTAATCGTTGTGAGTTTATTGCTTCCTAACTCGCTATCAATTTCCCAGTGTAAGGTATCGATAGCTGTCCATCGAGCTTGCAGTACCTTAAGGGCGTCTTCATACTCCCATTTTTCTTTGATTTCCTCCAGGTTTATATTGCTTGCGGTTCTGACAAATGCTTTGAAGTTGCTGGTTTGCTTACGTAACATTTCCTCAGTTCTGCTAGAAGATCCTCGCGTATTTGTGTCTAGTACATCGAGGGTGATAGATGCCCCTCCTTCATCTCGGATGGCATCCGAGTCTGAAGATTTACCTGGCTTAACTTTATCTTGAGAAGAAGACAGTCCTTCTTGTTTGGATGCCGCTGTAGCTGGAACTGTTTTTGCTGAAATTCCTGGCTTTTGCTCCTGCTGTAAAAAGCTCGATACATATTGCTTCGTACTTTGATAAAACTGCTCAGTAGCTTCATAGTGATTGTCGATAAAGTACTTATGTTGTATATCTGCCCACTCACTAAGCTGTTGATGATTAGCTTTAAAATCTTCCCAATATTGTTCCAACACCTGTAACCTTCTTGGAATTAATTCGGGAGTCTTGCGTTCTGCTCCATCTTTCTTGAAATTGACAAGAAACTTGTTGATTGCTTCCATCAGTTGCGATTGGTTGTCCAAAAGTATTTGAACAGCCTCCATGTTTTATGCTTTATTTGATATCGGTTGTTCGACGTTAATTCTGATTAATTCTGACGAAATGCTGTTTGCTGTTGTTATTTTGCTATTTGCTGTTGATAATGCTTGGTGTATGCTGTTGATAATGTTTGCTGGTAAATGCTAAAGCGCGTGCTTCTATGACCTTATTGCAGTTTTATGCGCCTTCTCAATCTGGCTGGTGAGACCCGCTTGTGGGAGGCCAGCCAAACCGATCGCTACCGCTTCAAGGTTCCACTGAAACACTTCACTTTATGGTTCGAAGGACCAATTTGATGTACGGGCTGCTAGTGTCACGTACAACAATATTAAATGTTTAATTGATAGATGCTGAATTGTTTGTAATGATAAATCACCGAGTCTCAAAATAATTACTTTTATTGATAAAGATGCTTAAAGGTAATTAAAAAGAATGTACACGATTGAATGCTACACGTGAACTGAAGCGCAGTAAGTAATTTACGCAATCGAAGGTAAATTTGCTGAATGCGCGAATGTGCGGAATGTGCACCGTACAGTATTAATGTTCAT
The DNA here is from genome assembly GCA_963966035.1 of Acleris laterana. Lineage (NCBI taxonomy): Eukaryota > Metazoa > Arthropoda > Insecta > Lepidoptera > Tortricidae > Acleris > Acleris laterana. The sequence continues at coordinate 79,018,721 of OZ014438.1, forward strand.
AAAATGAATGTCGATGTTATACCGTAATATCATCGTTTATTTATTAATATCAGTCAGTCCAAACGCTTAAAATATCACTAAATATATTACAAAATTCAGATATGAAAAATCTAAATCATCATCTACAACCTAGATCAAACCTTAAGACTGCGCCGAGCGTACGCCGGATGTACAGTGGCGCCCTCATTAAATAAACTAAAGTATTTTCTTGAAATTGGACGGTAAGTTTTTGTACTACAAATGAAAACACAACTTATAGGGTACACCATATCATATAGTTCAATAACAATTCACATTCCAGATATTAACTAAACGGAAAAAAGTGGCCACATTTTCGCGTTAAACTGACTACTCAAAGGGTAATTGTAATTAAAGTTTGTTACGTATTCCATAAATTGTGTTTTTACTTGCACTACAAAAACGCATCGTCTGGTTTCACGGAAATTCTTTAGTTAATTAGAAAACACAATAATAGTAATGAGGACGCCACTGGACGCCCGGCGTTTGCTCGGTGCAGTCTTAACTGGGCAGATTCAGGTAAGTTAAATAAAAAATTACAGATTAGCTATCAAAATCTCGATACGCTGCAGCGTGTCCAGCCAAGTTCAAAGAAAAATAAACTGGCGACGTAGCAGCCGTGTGTTGTTACACGAACCATTTCTATTTACTTTTGAACCCATAACAACTCTGAAATTATTTAACCAACATGAAATTTGGCATATTTCATATTCAGCAACCCAAGCTAAACGTTTATCTTCATTTCAAGGAAAACTAAAAAAATACTTTTAGGCCAAAAATCCCGACTCAAGATTTGCCAGTGAGCAATGGACACAGCATACTCGGTGTTCGAAGAACAGACAAGATTTAAAACACACTGCGCTCCGAAACTGATATTGCGGATGTGGGTGCCAAGAGCGCGAAGCTTAAGTGGGACTGGGCTGGACACGTCTGCCGAATGCATCCGGAACGATGGGCCAAGGTTGCCACCGAATGGACCCCGCAAAAAAATACAATAGTCTTTAATTATTATTATTATTTCAGAACTTATATTATATTGCATAACATCGGTCATGTCCATTTTGTAAGGAAATTGTTTAATTGTAATTGCTTACTAATGGAATGAAGTTACATCCTTTTTAGGGTCCGTGCGACTCCTACACCAATTTATGGCGCTCGGCGGCATCGTTGTTGTTCTTATTCATCAGTGATTTATAATAATTTTATTAAAGTATAGTGACAAACATTTGACACAATAACTCAAAACCTACTGGAAGCCGGTTGAGCACCAAGTACTAGCTCCGCCCACTTTAGCACTAAGTATGTGGAACACATTTTGAGTGACAGCTATCCTTCTATACTTCGATGCCCCAACTACAGTTTTGTTTAATTTTATTGAAAACGGCTAAAGCTAGGAGGGAAACGGGCAAGGGACAAAATGTTCTTATCAAATCAAGGGAGAGGAAATAAAGGGTGGTCCAGATATAGAGGCCGCCTGTGAAAATGTCGATTGCGTTTAAACAAAAAGAATGAGACAAAATATGAATACCGGGTATTTTTCTAGTTTTATTTTCAGGAAATACGTAAATAATATTATAGCCCAACGGGTCCTTGTTTGGCACATTTCAGCAATTTGGAGCGAAAGCGTTTAAACAGTGATTTTCCAGATTTTTCCGCGATTTGCTTAGAAATCCGTTTCCAGATACTCTTCATTGCTGGTATGGTGGTAGCTGGTTTACTTAAGTCACAATATCTCTGCTTACAAAGAGCCCAAAACTTATCGATCGGCCGAAGCTGTGGCACATTTGGCAAGTTGTCTCGTTTTGGCATAATAGGATTCTTGCCTTTTAGTTCCTTAAGAACAGGTTCAACATAATGTGACGTAGCGAGATCTGGCCAAAACAAAACAGGCCTTTGGACATTTAGCTTTCGAATTAAAGGCAATAATCGCTTCTTGAGACACACTTCTAAGTATATTTCGCCGTTTACAGTTCGGTTAGTCATAAAGGGCCAGAAATGAGCCCTTCTTCAGAGATGGCCTGCCAAATCATGAAACGGCTTTCAAATTTCCCAGTTGGGAGTAATATCTCTTCGATAGGAGTCTCCTGTTCATCATCCGACATGTAACGTTTATCTCCTGATACTTGCGACGGATCTAAAGGCACGTAGGTTTCGTCATCTAAAACGAAGAAGTAATTTCGTCCGCTCGGAATACTGTCCTTGTAAAGCTTAGCTGCACCTTTAATACACCGATCAATTTGATTTTGATTGTATTTCGGGCTGCGTCTCTTCTTCCTCCTCCGAATTCCAGCAGCTTTCTTCGCTCGCCGGTACGTACATAGACTCAGTCCCAGCTCTCGTGACGCGACGCGGTCAGATTTGCTACGATTCTGTCTCGCTTTCCTCAATCTTTTTTTTTCAATCTAGGAGTATTTATAGTCGGTTTTTGACCCGGAAACCGCTTGAATCCCACTTGTAGACCGTCTACGTACCGATTGATCACATTTCGGATAGTCCGGTCAGGTATATTTAGCTTACGAAAGTGATGCAAAGTTGGTAAACGATTTTCAGAGTGATGTTTGTAAAACTCTACTTTCAACTTAGTTCGGTATTCGGGCTCAGCACGTTTCATTATTATATAATTTGTCGAATAATGCTACTGAATTGCAAACTAGGATAAATGGTTATTAAAATTCATTTGACATTTATTTCAATTATTTATTCTCGTAGTCATAGTAACTGCGAGAAAATGCGGCCTCTATATCTGGACCACCCTTTAGTTTTAAGACGTGTTCCTACTTCAAAACTGAAGCACATATAGAAAAGCTACTTGAATGCCAAGTCTCGTGCTTTCTGCCAGATGGGACCGATATTTATATATTTTTGAGCTAACAAACCCTACTATACCCCCCGAACGTACATATTTTCCCATTTTAATTTTTTCCATTAAGATTACATCTCAAAAGCTTTACTTTCCCAATTTAAATTACATCAGATCTTATAATTTTCATACATATTTATATGTATACTAAATCGGGACTATACGACTGCAACTTAGAAAAAATAAATACTATCCAATATCCAAAAAGTGTAAAAGTTCCAAGTACTGTATTTTTAATCTAACAAGATTAATAAAATAATACTTGCTAATATAAATAAGTAAGTGGCCATAGTAACATTCAATATATCTCTGTAAGCTTTTGAATTAGATTAAATGTATTTTTACCCGACTACGGCGAAGTAAAAAGGAGGGTTATGCTTTTGACCGATACGTTTGTACTACAGAATACTTAACAAACGGTGGTATACATAATTATATCATATTTTTTTTACCACAGACATCTGACAACTGATAATATCGATACTAAACGTTGTAATCAAAAGCAAACTTCAGTTGGACTAACCTATTGCCTACCATTAAAAATAATATATTTTTGCGTTTTTGAAGGTGATTTTTTGTTTTTTTATACATTTACTAGCGACCCGCCCTCGCTTCGCTTCGGTTTATTTGAGTTTTCTATAACACACGTACATAAAACAAAATTTATTATACATAAAAACCTTCCTCTTGAATCACTCTATCTACTAAAAAAAACCGCATCAAAATCCGTTGCGTAGTTTTAAAGATCTAAGCATACATAGGGACAGACAGCGGGAAGCGACTTTGTTTTATACTATGTAGTGATATAAGATAATATCATCGTGTTTTCGTGCGTGATAAAGACACAATTTCGTGTTTTGCTACCGGCTTGTGCTTGTTTACATGATAAGACAAGTCTGCTGTTACAGTCACTTGCAATAATATGTTATATTATCCAACATCGGGCTCAAAAACATCTGATACGATTTTATCGCTAGAGGCGTAAGAGCGAGTCAGATATTTTTGCTGATAATGATTGCTGGTGAATGGACGCACATTAGAACAATTTGCATAAACCTTAATAATCGAAACTGTTTAGTACTAACCTGTGTATGGCTCGATGTCAAATTCTCTTGGAAACTCAAAATAGTCGTTAAATTTGATCGCGCACACTTTTTCGAAGTCGTATTCAAATCTCTTCAATTGTATGACAAGTATTGGTGGCAATTTGTTCAGGCATAACCTCTTTACCGTAACAACCTAAAAGATACACAAACGATTAGAATAAACTTAATAATATATAAACCGGGCAAAAACATGTCTGACCATGCTCAGTGAGGGCTCCGAAGCCGTTCCGTTACTACACAAAAACTATCTCAACAAAACAACATGTACGAGGGTTGCTATGAATATTTTTAGTGAATTAAAAACCATTAATTTTTTTTACAAATTACTTTAATATTTTTCAAAATATACTCCTCCAAGTTCAATACATCGCCTCATTCTATAAAACCAATCCTCAAAATATTAAAAAAATGCGTACTGCGGAAGGTCAAAGAAAAGTCGCTCAAATTCTAGTACTGCCTCGTTCGAGTCCATAAAAGTCCGGCCACGCATCATTTTCTTTATAGTGGGGAACAAGAAATAATCGCACGGGGCCAGGTCAGGACTGTAGGGTGGATGCGACACCAGCTGAACACCTTTACTGGTCAAAAAATCCATTGTTATTGCCGCGGTGTGTGCAGGTGCATTATCTTGGTGAAAAAGAATTCCATGAGTGCTGCTCTTTGGACGATCCTCACCAAGTCTGTCAAATGCCTGGGGTAAACAGACCTCTGTGTACCACTGGCTAGTAACTGTTCTTCGATCTTCGAGTGGAACTACAGCTACTGGCCCCCCGCGGCGAAAGAAAACGGCGATCATTTTTTTGTTCACACTACGGCCACGAACAATTTTTAATGGCGGCCCGTCTTCCTCAAACACCCATTGCATAGATTGTTGCTTTGTTAGAGGGTCATAGCAGTATATCCAGGACTCATCACTCTCATCAGTAGTAAGGATATTAGAAACCTGTTGGGAATTGCCTCCGTCGAATTTTTTGAGCATAAACTGGCACCAATCTACTCGCCGGGTTTTTTGCTCTTCGGTCAGCAAATGCGGTATCCAACGCGAAGCGACCTTCCTGACGCCAAGATGATCATGTAAAATGCTTGAAACTGCGGGTGATCCAATACCAAGTTCATGCTCTATTTCCCGATGGGTAATATTTCTGCGTTCTTTAATCAACGGCTTTGATTACGTTTTCTGGCGTTACAGCAGTCGACGGCCGTCATGAGAATTCGAATGCCATATGATAGGTAATTTTGTCTTCTATCGAATGACACATTTTTTTGTGGTGGGGATGAATATTTTCAGTCATTTCAGGGCCGAAAACCGCAAGGCCCTCAAAATGCTCACTTTAGAACCGAACAATACAAGGGAGAAATTAAAAAGTTTTATGAAAATTAAAACAAATTATCGGTTTTTAATAACGTGTATTGCCTCCTCTAGCCAAGCGACATGCACGCATGCGATTTTCCATTGAACGCACGAGTTTTTGATGAAAGTCTTGAGGTATGCCCGCCTATTCTTCCTCGATCGCTGTCTTGAGCTGATGCAGAGTCTCAGGAGCGGGATCTCTGGCCCGGATTCGCCTCTTGAGCTCGTCCCAGACGTGCTCTATCGGGTTCAAGTCCGGGCTTCGTGCTGGCCAATCCATGGTAGGGATATTAACCTCTCTTAGGTACTCCTGAGTGATCCGGGCTGTATGTGGTCTGGCGTTATCTTGCATCAGCATGAAGTTTTCACCGATGTAGCCAGCAAATGGGACCACATGTTCAGCGAGGACCTCTTCAATGTACCGATGAGCAGTCAATCCTCTTGAATTCGCCCCGACACCAGGCCCAGTGACGAACACAATGTCTGTCTTCGCATCCAAAGAAATGCCGGCCCAGACCATGCATGAACCGCCTCCATATGCGACTCGTTCTTCGATGCAGCATTGTGAAAATCGCTCTCCAGGCCTTCGATAGACCCTCTCCCTGCCGTCATTGCCAAAAAGACAAATCCTGCACTCGTCGGAGAAGAGTACTGCCCTCCATTGCTAAAGGGTCCAGTTTTCATGTTCCTGAGCAAAGCGAAGACGTGCTTGACGGTGACTCGGGGTGAGTTTAGGGCCATTTGCAGCCTTGTGTGAAGTTAAATTCTTCTCTGCCAGTCTTCTTCTAACAGTCCATCGGCTGATGGACACATTCCGGGTCTCTCGTAGCTTCTGCTGAAGCTGAACAGCATTGTATCGTCGATTCCGTAGCGAGTTGACAACAATGAAGCGGTCATCTTGCTCTGAGGTAGAGCGTACCCGGCCAGTGCCAGGTCTTCTGGAGAACGTACCAGTCGCTTGGAACCTCTGGAACACACGTTGGACAGATGAACGCGTCAGGTTCAGTTGTCGGGCCACTTCACGTTGACCCAACCCAGTTTGCAACAGAGAAACTGCTTGGGCGGCTTCAGACGGGGTAGTATCCATATTTCTTCAAGGTTTTCCAGTATAATCGAGCAGAGATGTGTTCAGGATAACGTATCATAAACAAATGATGTAAAAACAATTAAACAAAATGGTTTTATACCTAATGACGTGGCACAATCAATATGTGCAATAACGAGCTAATTAGAGGGTGGGTATTGTTATTGCCCACAATGAAGGGAAATACCCATCCCCACCACTAAAAAATATGTCATTTGATAGAACACAAAATTACCTATCATATGGCATTTGAATTTTCATGATAACACTTACGGCCTTTACACAATTAGCATCGACGTAAAAAATGCAACGGTGGCTCGATTTCTTTGCTCCAGAGTGTATATCGATGTATGGGCATAACAGTTTTCCAACGGCCAAGTTAAGTTTGTCGCGAGGTCTAATTTGTTTGTAGTAACGGCTTCGGAACCCTACACTGAGCATGGTCCGATGCTCTTGCCCGGTTTTTTAGTAGGTACACACACTTGAGTCGCCTGTATCTCAGGAACCAATCAAGTATGGCTTTCATTTCATATATTTTCAGATTTTTTGTATTTGTATATATGGGTGTAGGGGGCGGGGTAAGGGGGCGGGGGAAGGGGGCGGGCGACACTTGACTCAAACAAAAAATCTTAGGGTCGTATTAATAAACTAATCTCAACTCTAATGCTCGTCTCGAAATGCGTCAAAAATGACAATGTTCTATGGTTTGACGTTTACTTTGACGTATCTTGTGACGGGTCTCTCAGCCAAGATGAGTTTATTAATAATAATAATAATAATTTAATTCAGAATACGGGCCTTAATGTTTCACAAACGAATCCCATAATAAACGAATTTATTTAACAACCCTGCAACATTTTTGAAAGACCTATCCAACCCCTACGCCTACGAAGCTAGCGGTCCTGGGTTCAAATCCCGGTAAGGGCAGATATTAGTGTGATGAGCGCGAATATTTGTTCCAGAGTCATGGATGTTTTCTATATATTTCTCAATATAAGTATTTATATCGTTGTCTAGTACCCATAATACAAGCCTAGAGCTTTGTTTTGGACTAGGTCAATTGGTGTGACATTGTCCCCTGAATATTTATTTATTTATTTTATTTATTTAACGACACCGCCCACCACAGGGTAGACGAGAAAAAAAAAGGGTTCCTGGTTTTGCCATAATATCGTTTGTCCTAAAGTCATTTACCATAACACTTTTGTCATAATGGATGTTAGCCATAATGTTCAATACACATAATGTATCGATAGTTCTAATGCATTTTAGTCATAATTGTGTTCGCCATAATCTCATTTTGTTAGTATTAAACACGTGACACCTAAATTAGTAAGATTTATAATATCGATTATCGTAACAGAACCGAGTCTGTCAACCCCGATTCCACGTGGTCCTATTTCTGCCCTACCCCTACAGTGTATATAAAATGCCGGAGTCACAGAGGGAGGGCAGCGCCCGCCCGCTGTAACCAAACGCAGACATCGTGTGAGCCGCAGCGGCCGAAGCTGCGGTGGCTAGCACTGGTGTCGGCGTTTGGGTACGCAAGGGTGATGCACTTCCCGCAGTGCCGGAGCAGTCGCATATTGTAAGCTTTGATTATCGTTACTTCAATTTATGCCCCCCAATGTGCAGGATGCTAAAACCAAACTATAAGGAAGCCTACGAAAACGCACACACACACACACACACACACACACTGCCATGTGTAGTATACATTGTCATGTTATCAGTAGGACAAATGATAATTAGGAGCCCGCCCGTTATGGCAAGTGAACTTTGAATTACAACGTTATGGTAAAAATTAATAAGCCCAAGTTAATGATTAGGACAAACGATTATTAGGAACAAAAATACTATGTCAAGATAAAATAGGTCATTTGTTAGTCCTTTACCTCAAAAGCATAAATTCCTTGTAGCGATTCACCGAATCGCATTTCACCTCGAACGTATATTTAATTATCGCGTTGTGTCTCGATCGTTTACTTTTTTAGTCGCTATAAGTTTTAGTCGCATTTCACCTCGATCGTGCATTTAACTATCGCGTTGTGTCTCAATCGGTTTTTTTTTTAGACGATATTAGTTTTTGTCGCATTTCACCTCGATCGTGTAATAAATTTTAGTTTTTTGTCCTAATCGTCTATTTCAGTATTTAGATAATGTCTTTAGTCGCAATGTGTTTTTTTCGCTTATAATTTTAATAGCAGATATCAATGTGAACATTTAATGTCACAGTACTTCAATGTCGCAATGACAGAGTATTTATCTATTATTTATTAGTCACAAAGATAATATTTCAATGAGTTTGATAGCACTTAAGACATGAAACTACAGGTACAAAACACGTTTTAAAAAAAATGTTACAGAATTTGAGTGCGAATATCAATTAACGCGTCAAATTAAATAGAGTCCCAAACAAACATCGATCGCGACAAAATGCGTCTAGGGTAAAAACCTACACGAAAAATTTAATGCTACAAATTAATTATACTAATGTAAAAAGCCACGCGAAAAATTGCTTCGAGTAAAAGATTCTATTGAAATTTTGTTCATTCGAGGTGAAATGCGATTCGGTGAATTGCTACAAGGAATTTATGCTTTTGAGGTAAAGGACTAACAAATGAAATAGGTCAATAAACATTATGTCAAGTAATCATTAGGATAAACGATTATTATTACCACAAACAATATGGCAAGTGAAATTAGGATCACAAACGTAATGAGAAAACATAGGGAGCCAAAAAAACATCTCCAAGTGTGTAGGGGAGGTGCACCGAAAAAATATCAAGATGCAAGCCAAATAACCGCATGCTAGAACTAGGAGTCTCTGAGCTTAACTGCGGACGGACGGACGCACGTACTATCAGCCCAATGGAACCCTGACCCACCATAGAACGGTGTCACAGTGACATTATAAAACAATTTGTTTGACACTTCTTATGACTTGAATCATAACGTCTCTGTGACACAGTTCTATGGTGGGTCAAGGTTCCAATGGTCTGATAGTACATGGCGAAACAACTAGGGTTATTAGTTTGACTACGGAACCCTAATTAATCAAAGCCCTTCGTATCGAAACGTCCCAAAAGCAAATAGTCCTATTAGCATAATGACCTAAAAGCAAATTGTCCCATTAGCAAATTGACCCGAAAGCAGAACGTCCCTTTCGCAAAACAACCTAAAAGCAAGTCGTCCTATTATCAGGTTGCCCTTTTAGCAAAACGTCCCGAAAGCGAAACGCCATGAAATCAGAATGACCTAAAAGCAAAATGTCCTATAAGCAGAACGTCCCATGGTGTAGAGACAAGAAAAAAAACGGCCAGGGGCCCGTTTAAAAAATATTATTTTAATTCAGTTGAAGCAAAATAAAGTAACAATGTGTTCAATCAACTAGCTCTTCCTAACTTATTACTTAACACCACAAAAAAAAAAGCACTTCTTTCATATCTAAATATATAAAAGGAGAAACTGACTGACTGACTGACATATATATCAACGCACAGCCGGCTAAACGTAGGCACTTGAAATTTGGATGGCACGTAGCTTAGGTACCGTAGAGGTGCACTAAGAAAGGAATTCCCGAAATTCCCACGGGAACGGGAATTAGCGGGAAAATCCTTTTGTATGAAAAATCTAAACCGCGTAAGATAGCAAACCAACGAAGTGGTCACGGGTCTGCTAGTCATTTTATAAGCATGTCATTTTAATAACCGTCAGATAAAATTCTTTTAATAATGTGTTATCTTTTTCAAGAACTCGTAAGATGAAATTTCACCAATTCTTAGTTTTTGCATCTCCCTATTATATTTTTTTTCAAATGTCATTACATTTCTTCACCAATTTCACAACACATTAATGAAACCTGGAACCAAGTAAAAGAAGAAAGCGTCGATTCGGACCTGGACGTTTTTTTTCTTGTCTCTACACCATGGGACGTTCTGCTTATAGGACATTTTGCGTTTAGGTCATTCTGATTTCATGGCGTTTCGCTTTCGGGACGTTTTGCTAAAAGGGCAACCTGATAATAGGACGACTTGCTTTTAGGTTGTTTTGCGAAAGGGACGTTCTGCTTTCGGGTCAATTTGCTAATGGGACAATTTGCTTTTAGGTCATTATGCTAATAGGACTATTTGCTTTTGGGACGTTTCGATACGAAGGGAATCAAAGGAAGCCTGACTTTCATTCTTACCTTTTTGTTACATTTATCACAGTGGTAAGCGTCAGCACCCTCTAGCAGTTCTCCTCTTACGTAAGCTTCCAATGACTCCTGAAGTCTGGACATATTCCTAATGTCTAAGGACACTACACTGAATGGTTCTTCTTTACAATATCTGCAAAAGTTTTCAATAAAATGTGAATATTGATAGCCAAATCTGGTGTCTCAAATAAAAGCATGTCAACCAATTACTCTGTAAATATTGATTACTACCTCTTGTCTGCGACCACGTCCGCATAGAAGTCGTTTATCACTATTCCCTCAGGAACTGTCTCATTTTTCAAGATAAATGGTTCCAAATCACCTTCCCCGAGACTTAAGCTATCTCCATACAAAATTTCATCGAAATCGTTTCAGCAGTTAAGCCGCGGAAGCGTAGCAAACAAACAGAATTACATTTAAAAAAAAAAAGAGTTCATTTATAATATTATAACACAAGCGACTCTGTCCATGCAGAAGTCCTTTACCCTAAAGTACCCAATCTCGGGGTTTAATCTATGTTTATGCTCATGCCAAAATTCATTGAAATCGTTTCAGCGGTTTAGCCGTGAAAGCGTAACAGACAGACACAGTTACTTTCACATCGTTGATAAGAGGAGAAAATATTCTCCATCTAGGATTGAATGGGGGAAATAATGGATGGATTCCTCAAGATTCATACCTGTGGGGGCATCCCTTACAGATTTTCTGGTCCGAGTAAGTACCTCCTAATGTTTTCGCCATCAATTGTTCTTGTCCCAAAGATTTTAAGGCTTCATCTAAAGATTCGACCAGTGACATAAAAAACTCTACTGCATCTTGCTGCTCACGTAAGTTAACTGGTTCGCCTTGGAGTCTAAAATTGTTACAAAATTAAAATAAAAAATAATCCAACCTCCTAATACAACGGCTATATATTTCATTGTCTCGTTCGTCGCTTACAGATTAGTTAAAAAGGGATATTCGAGTAACAAAAAAAGTTAAGGACAACTTGTGCTACTCGCTGTAGCACAAGTTGTCCTTGACTTTTTTTATTGTGGTTTTTTTGTTTGCTTTGTGGATGTATTGAATATATAGACAATTTGTATTTTGTGGGATGCATTCTCTTGAGTATCAATAATCTAACTAAGAAAGAAAGACATACCTAAAATGAGCCCACAGTCCTCTGGGCACGTAATATTGAAGTTTACTAAAATGCAGATGAGCAAATATGGCTTGAACTTGTTTTAAGATTGTGATGTTGTAGTCGCCTGTAACCTGAATAAAATATATTGAAGATAATTTTAGGTTCTGGCAGGTCGCTGTAAGACTATCATGACCCAATACAGCGCTAAGTAATTAATTAATTACTCCTCGCTTGATTGCAGCTAATGGTGCGTTCCAATATTCAAAACCGTGGATAGAGTGGTGACGTCTCGTTAAAACTTGATTTTGCTACGAACCAAATCTGTATAATTTTAACGAGACGTCACAACTCTATCTATTGTAAAAATAGAAACGCACCATAAGTGAACTAGTAAGCGCTACCTCACGTTCAGTAATGGAACTACGATAGAAAATAACGATCATCCAGGATTTTCCAAACATGAAATTTTGACATAAATCTTAATTTTGTGCTATTATCGAAAGTACCTAACGCTGCTTTTATACAATACTGCTACAACTCAAAAAAATCTGACGTTTTAAAGAAAACTTGTATGTATGTATGTATGTATGTATGTATGTTCTGAATTTAAATGCAACAGCAACTCATTTTGAGATGCTGCACTCTTGCATAAAAGCAACGCTATGTAACGGCGTTTTTAGTTCGTATGCCGTAACCAATTATGAGCAGGTTGTTTTTAAGGTAGTTCATAGGGCATAAGCGTAAGAGGCACACATTTATAAAAGTGATGACACCGGGTCTTGTACGAATTTGCGCGCTCATGTCATATTTCCCTTGTTTCTGTGATATTAGGGTAGATTTCTAAGTACTTGTTACAAAATGTAGATTAGATTATTTTCAATAACCTACCTCTTGAGTTTCCACAGTTGGGTTTTGGTTTTCACCAGAAAAGTCCTCATTTGGGTCTACTGCAGCCCCTGTAACAGCCAATAGTAGCTCTTATTCGCCTTCCGTTCACTAATGGATATTATAAATGTCCTATAATCAGGCTCACTGTATTTGAGCGGTCCCAACTCAGTATGTCGTAACAAGAGCTGTCATCGGTCATCGGTAATTTCCAAATAGTTTAGATGAAAAGAAAAGTGTATACGTGTCCACGGTGAATACTTAAAAAAATCGATGGAATACATTTTGGAAATATTTTTGTGTCGAATTTATTTTGATATGACTCGTCTGTGTGTGGGTGTGTGTGTCTGTGTGTGGATGTGCGCGTGTTACCTTGCACGGTGAGGAGCGCGTCGCGCACTTCCTGCACGCAGTACAGCTGTTGCAAGACAGAGTTCATATAGCACGTAGCGCCGGCGTTCTTCAGCCCCGCCAGTCCCGCCAGCGGGCGCGGACCAACGCACGGCACGAAATCCCACTCCGTCACCGGGATGCTTTTTTCTGCACAAGAGTATAGTTTGAATCACTTATGGGGTACAGTATACACCGATACTGTAACCCTAAGCAAATAATAAGAAATAGTACAAGTACAGAAGCGACTCCCTGTCACAGCTAACATGCGAATTTAAACCTACTCAGAACGCGTTAACGATAATAATACAACTGCACGGCACGAAAGTAACCTTCGTTACATGCTCAGATCACAGAAACAAGGGCGATATGTTACGGGGGCGTGGTTCGTGACGCCTCGATATGATCGAAATGGATATATCGGCACGAGGCGTGTCAAGCGTTGACATAGTCACCCACAGATCGCTGTCAATATACAAGCTCCTTTTAAATTGTAAAATGACTGTATGCAGCGTGAAAGTGTGCCAAAATCGAAGTCCAAACGTTAGTATAAAAGCAAAGGGCATAACATACCACCGGTAAATTTAGTTTTTAAGCATTATTTATATTTTTAAATGTATGTGAATATTAATATTTGTATGGATTTCAGAGCGTAAGGATGTGGACGTGATTTCTATCGACTATCGATAAATGGCTTATTCTACAGCTATCAATAGAATTCAATGTGTTAATAGTTCAAGTTATTTATCACTACCATCACACGCTTAAAACACAAGAAAAATAATATGAACTAATTTTCCCGTTATAGAAAATTAAATTTCCTTTACAATATTAACGAACGACGTTGTATAAAGTTTACACTGGAAGAACATATCCTCAATGACGTACTTAAATATTTACTAAAATCTAGATTCGGTTCAACTGTTTTCCAGATTTAATCTATTGATTGGATTTTAGATGTGCCTATCTATCCGTCTGTAAGTATATGACACCGAAGCGAAGTCATATTTAATACAAAAGGACCAGTTTAATCTTAGACTCCATTTTTTTTTGTAAATTATAAGCATTCAATAATATAAAAGTTTCATTTATCACCTTTATAAGATGCCGTCATAGATTTAAAACCATTGTTTTTTTATTTTACAATTATTTAGATTTACAAACATTGAGATTTACAACAATCTAATCCGCCACAAGGTTAAAGAAACTTAAACAAAACAACCCACACACTGATGACTGTATGAATTGTTTGTTTCAAGTTTCTTTAACCTTGTGGCGGATTACTTTTATTATTATTTTTATTATTTAGTACGATAGAATTTATAGTATGACCTATTCAAAGAAATTTTCAACTGGCTACTTATTACCGGTAAAAGATACAGCCATGATTGTGAGCTTACTAAATCGTTTAGGAGCGCGCACCGCTGCTGCTAGTAAATGACGTCATCACCCGAGAACGCCGGCTGCCCGGGGCCTCGCGCGACTCGCGACGGACGAAGTTTATAATTCAGAGCGTACGCAGACAGAGAGCGGTCAGAAGTTCCGAGTTCAGAGTTCTGCGTTCTACCGAATGTACAGAGTCTATAACAATAACGCACACAGCGGGCAGTCAGACCGCGGCGGTCAAAGCGGAACGTCGCGTTCTGAGAGTTCTATTGCCGCCGAGACAGAGAACGCCTGGAACGCCACAATGTCGGGGGTTGCTAACGCAGAAAAGTTAATTGAATTAGTTGGGGAAAGAAGTTTATTATACGATATACTCGTAAGTGATGTGTGTTCGAATCTACTGCTAGTACATGAATAAAGACTGTACACGATAAAATCTGGCCATGCATGATCTGGTGTATTTTTTTAATGAATGCTAATTTTCAAGCAGCACTTTTTTGTAATACTTAGTGGTTATGAAACTACATAATAAAAATACAATCATAATAAAATGTAAGAGCGTCTGTATCTTAGACCCTTATATAATCCACAGTACCTTTATTTTTTTGTACACGATCTTCTGACAGTCTTACCAAATTCTCCGTTTTAAAACATTTTATTATTATTAATTATACAAGCCAAATTATACCTTATTAAATTATCTTACCACAATAGTTAAAACTTTCCTAATTATATTCAGATTAAGATAGTTCTGAGGTTTTTTAACTTTGGCGAATTTGACTTTTTGACAAATAAATGCCTCCCATACAAAAACAACTTTCAGTGCTTGGAGTAAAAAGTCTTCCTGACTACTACAAATAGAAATGAGTTTCAAAAAGTATTTTTTTCGTAAGACGACATTCTATTGTGGGTAAAACTGCTTGTAACAATATAAATACAGTTGTGGCGTAGAAGCAGGAAGTGAGTGAATATTGTCAAAAAACGCTGTACAAGAGATGAAAGGTATGATAGAATATATTTGGCGAAAACTAACACATACCCATACATTATGATACGATTTTATTTCATTATATAGTATTATAATTATACAACATATTAAAAAAAAACTGCTTGAAAATATGCATTCATCGCAAAGATACACCAGATCATGCATGGCCAGATTTTATCGTGTACAGTCTTTAAATACTGTAATGTCATTTTTTATCCTTAATAAATAAATACAAATCTTAAAAATACAGCCAGCCTTTCTTTTGCTGAAACACAGTTCCTCCAGTTATTATTTTGTTTTTCGATATGAGGTTTCATGATGTTATACAATTCATTAAAATTATTTATCGACATGCGAAAATAAACATAGAATCGTTCTTCATCTTTAAGTAAATCCTGAAAATACTACTAAATTCGCCTTGTTCTTCTCGCATGGTGTTAATTGGGTGCACCCAATACTTTCTTTTCTTTTTAGAAGCTACTAAGCTCCACAAGAGCAATAATTCTTCATCGGAAGATGAACTCTCTAGTGACATGTTGCATGTACGAAGACACGAACGAAACTAGAACGCGAGAATTTGAACGCCACTTGTGTGCGTCGGAACTCTTGAGCGGTCAACGGTCACCAGAACGCGGAACTCAGACCGCTCTCTGTCTGCGTACGCTCTCAATATCTCGGAACTACTTAACGAATGAAAATGAATGATTTATACACAGATAAATACAGTTTATACAGAGTTAATGTTTATTTTTAGTAAAGAATACAGTGAACCAAATTTCAAAACTTGATGACGTTCTTCATTGTTTTATTTATCAGAATAGATTAGAGTATTACGGAAGTTTATAATAATTTCACCAACATCTAAAATTTATTAAAAAGTACGTAAAAAAATGAAACAAATAAATAAAATAAATAAAATAAATAAAAATAAAATAACCAATTGCAGATTTTTGTCTTTCAAACGGTATAAAACCTTACTGAAATTACTGTCTACTCAAACTTTATACCAACATCTGACATAAATGACTTTATACCTTAAATTAATTAATATTAAGTTGATTATCGAAACCACTCGTACATAAGATATTTTTATTTCAAAAAGTGGGTGGTTTGGTGCTGATTTTTCTATCGTTTTTGTTTGAGGTTACCCTTCCATACTTATTATATTTCGATGGCTACCTTATGTTCAGTGACTGAACTAAGATGAAAAAAAAACGATGAAACGAACTTGATATAAACGTTAATTTTGTGCTATTATCAAAACTATGTACGGCGTTTTTAGTTCGTAAGCTGTAACCAATTATGAGGAGGTTGATTTTGTATTAGTTAGTAAAGCGTAAGCGTAAGACGCACAAATGGTTAAAAGTGGCGACACCGGGTCTTGTACGAATTGGTGCTCATGGCATATCTCCCGTTTCTGTGATCTGAGGTTACATGTCTGCGATCGACAGTGGGGGCGCTCCTAACGAATGCACCTTAAATCTGCGCCACGAGTCTGTATTATTTCGCCCGCCATGAGCTTTACTGACTCCGCCCACTACGCAGGGCCGGCAGTTACTTGTACTATTACTTTTTCTGTGACAGTTGTAAGAAAACAAATTAAATTTATCACTAATTATATTTTTTCTTATGTAGTTCGCTGAAGTTAAATGACGAGCAAATGTTGTCCGCGACTTGTTTTTGTTCGCTCGAATCTCCCATTCTATCTACGTAATAAGACGTACTTTACTAGTTTAATCGTAGTATTGTTCTGTTTTACATTTCAAAATTTGAGGTCTTGAAAGTTTTTACTAAATAAGACAAGCCTAGTGGTATGGACTTAAAACACCCTGTAGCAAGTAGTATTGAGTAAAAATGTTTTTTTTTTGTAAATTGTGTGTAGAAACTTTTGTCAGAAGTAATCATCACTGCTCCTTTGACCAACGAACAGATGATTGCTTGTCTGTACTCGGTCTCATGTGGGATCTTAAGGATCAACTTATCTGTAATGTCAACTTCGTATCTGAAATATCGTTAAGAGTGAACACAGAAGGTATTTGATCCTGTCGGCTTGTACCTAAGCGTATAATTCAGAAGACTTGGATTTTGAAGCCGAGTTGAGATAAATAACTGCCAAATAACTTAGAAGAGGAATGCTTTAAATGGTCTAAGCATATTCACTTGCTTAATGAATGCCGGGTTCCTCGTAGACTTACCTCTGTTACCATAAAAAAAACACTTATTATCATAATTCATAATTAGTGTAGTACTCACCGCTGTAGAACATGAGGTCTAGCAGCTGTGCTAGCTCGGCCATATTGGGAACACAGCCTTGAACAAGCGCCAGTAGTAATTCCGTGGCGGCGGCCGTCGCGCCCGGCGACCGGCATAGCGGCACCGCCGGCTCACCCGCGTCTCCCTCACCCCCGCCTGCATTGTTGCCCATACGGCACCATGCCCAGGAGTACGGCCACAGCATCTCTGTTGCCACCTCCTGTGACATTTCGTAATGGTTAGATTGCTCTCAATTAAAGAAGGCTCCGTTAATAGAGCCCCATAATAGTACATTAATGCAGAAGCCGGGGAAGGGGAGTATGAGTTAGAGCGGACGAGACGCAGTCAAGGCCGCGATACATACGAACACAACAACAGCCGTTCCCGGCCGAGGCTTGTATGTGCTTTTCTCTAACAATGCGAGGAAATATAACACAGTTGTTAATAATATTAAACACGTTCAAAATTGCCTTAAAAATAGAACATAGTCGCCATCATCATCAACATTACTCATAATAAGAGCTCGGACAGGTCATAGCAAAAACAGATATGGAAATATAACAAGACTCAATTGAGTCGATACTTAAGATTATAATTATCTAAAGAGGATATTATCGTAATTTAAGACTGCGCAAGTAATCAATCAAGTAATCTATTGACGGGTAGAAAAATAAACACCTACTTGAGACATAAAACGTAAATGAAACTATTTGTTTTGTATTTTATGCTCCAGATGCCGTCATAAAATTTGTAAGATCCAGGTTAAACTCCTTTCGTGTTAAATTTCCTCCTCTCTTTTAATATGTTTAATTGTTCGCATATGTTTTGTGCCAGTGCTGTTTTTTTTTTATCACAATAAGTACAATAATCGTTTACGATTATAAACGGATATTTGTTGCAAAACTCCTGTAAAAATTACATTGTGCCAATTTTCTTTATTTTCAACAATATCAAATTTAAACAATAACTAAGACACTGTTAAAATCTAAGTAACACCAGTATGAATTATTTAATAAACTGACAATCTGTTTTTTATTTGAGTGACAATAAGATAAGTCAGTTAAACGTCATGTACTGATTATTTCATGACACCGATTAACTAAAGAGGTTGACAAATAATTATGACGAAATACTAATTTTAATCATACTGTATGTAGCGTGACGTAATTTTGACGTCAACGGCATGAAAATGACGGGCCCAAAGGGCATCCGCTATTTGAGGGCTACGTTTCCTAAAGTGATTGGCGCAACGCCCCGGGGGATTTAGTCCGTGCAAGTCGGACATAACCCGTCCTGGCTCCTGCCGTCGGGGCGGGTATGCATAGGCATTTCCCCCGGGTCAAAAAAAGGGTTTATTTTAAAGGGCCTAAGAAAATGTTAAAATTCAAAACGACAAGGAAGAACTTTGATAGTACTGGGCCGTTTGGAGTAAGTTATCCTAGCCTAAACATGGTATAAAAATCGTAAAACAAAGCGAGATATAATGAAATTTCATACACTTTTCGCGGCGGCTGCCATTGGTAAATACCAATTATTATTTTTAAATTAGCTTTGGCTTGGAACTCAGATCTTTGCGGGCTTATTTAACAACAGTAAGGTGAACATGTCCAAACAAGTTGAAGAAAATGATACCCGACGAACCTGTGGAACGCGAAATCAGGATTAGCTCCAAAGTTGGCACGAAGTTGGCCCGTTGGCGGCGCGTATTGGTTGTTATCAAAAACAAAATCAATCTGAGCCAATGCTCGCGACTCATCTTTTTAACCAACTTCAAAAAGGGAGGAGGATCTATGTTCCACTATGTATTTCTTTTAATGTATGTTCACTGATTTCTCCCTCAATAATTGAAGACTTATTTAAAAAAAACATTTTTGGTTTTACAGAGTATACTTTTTAAGTGGTTCCATTGTGCATTGTCACCAAATCTGAATCTGATGAGGGGATCCGTGAGGAATTGAGGAAACTCCTCAATTATAACATGTCCCAGAAACCTACGTCAACCCATTAAGGCTGATAGGGCTACTAATTACCAACCAGAATATCACATTTTAGGTTAAGTAAAAATACCTTAGTTTTCGAGATATTGACCATTTTTATCGGATTTTTCGTAATTTTTCCCTATGACCGTGATACGAATTATAAATTCATGCATTAATTTTTTTTTTTTAATATTTTGTAGTTTTTAAAGCTACCCTTTTCCTTGCAACTTTTTGAGTAAATGCACAGAGCCCGGCGTTTGTTTTTCACATTTATGGAAAAACAAACTGTGCAGTTAATCAAAAAGTTTTAGTGAAAAAAAATTGGCATGTAGCTTTAAAAACTTCCTTATTAAACAGTGATTCTAATCATACAAGAAAACATTGAAAAAAGAAAGAATAAATACATGAATTTAGAGGCGTCTCGTATCTCTGACATAAGGTAAAATGCCAAACAATCCGATTAAAATGATCAATATATCGGAAACTAATAACAATTGCTGAACATACATAGGGGTTAAATCGATAGCTTATGATGCTCTATCAACACCCTAGGTGGGTTGACGTCGTTTTCTGGGACACCCTGTATAAAGCAATTTTAGTAACAAGTCCAGCATTTGCATTCACATTCAGAAAGTATCATGTGGTGAAGTGGAACTGATGATGAAGACCACAGATGACCACCGTAACTCTTCAACTGTACCTATTTCAAGGGTGGCGATAAGAATATTTCATTGTTTAAATATGACTATGACTTTACCGCGGCGTTGCCTGCGGCGAGCTTGACATGTCTTAAAAGTTTCATATCAACTAAGAAGTGGGGCTACATAGCTTATAATGATCACAAAAAAACATAAAACAAATATTAAAAAAAAAACCCATTCAACGCGTTCTAAAACGTAAAAAAAAATTGTTTTAATGGTACCTAAATAGGTCAGTCCAACTGAATACTTTTAACAAAAAAGCGGCCAAGTGCGAGTCGGACTCGACCATGAAGGGTTCCGTTATGAAGTTAAATGTTTATTTTTTATAATTGAGTTGATTAAATGAAAGGTAAATTGCGGTTTACGATTTATGACGTATTAAAAAAAACTACTAACTAGATCTCGTTCAAACCAATTTTCGGTGGAAGTTTGCATGGTAATACATCATATATTTTTTTAGTTTTATCATTCTCTTATTTTAGAAGTTACAGGGGGGAGGGACAGACACACATTTTACCACTTTGGAAGTGTCTTTCACGTTAACTATTAAGTTTAGAAAAAAATTATATTAGGAAACCTCAATATTATTTTTGAAGACATATCAATAAACACCCCACAACGTTTGGGTTTGATGAAAAAAATTAATGAGTTTCAGAAGTATGGGGGGAACCACCAAAATTTATTGTTTTTTCTTTCTATTTTTGTCTGAAAATCTTAATGCGGTTCATAGAATACATCTATTTACCAAGTCTCAATAGTGTAGTTCATATAGTTTTGTGACATACGGACGGACGGACAGACAGACAGACAGACAGACAGACAGACAGACAGACATGACATGACGAATCCATAAGGGTTCCGTTTTTTGCCATTTGGTTGCGGAACCCTAAAAACTGATTTAAAAATAATTAATTTTCGCGTCTTTGAATGTGTTTTTTGTGTGTTAATCTCTTATATTTATAAATAATCTATTAGGTGATATTAGGACTAAGTTACGGTTACGCGGCAGCAGCAGCGTTATAATGACAGGCAGTATTATCAAGTGTTGAAAACTGTCCCAGGCAATGACTTCAACTGCGATAAATAATCTCCGTCTCGTTCAGTGCGTGGAACATAGCAGACAGTCTCATATGCCTTCCCGTCTGACTGTGGTTGTAGCGTTGCAAATATATCATTTTCGTAAAACGAATACATACATTACGACATTTAATGTAAATGCTGATTTGATTGATTTGATTTTAAACAGATAACGCAAAAACAAAAATAAGCTTGCCTTAATTAATCCTCTATCCTTGTGGTCGGGGTGGGCGCCGTACTGATATTTGACCTGCGCTGGCACGTGTACAAATAACTCTTTAGTAAGGTTCAAGTGCCCCTCCAAGAGTGTGTCGTCTAGGTTCTCCGGGCTGGAGCGCCTCGTCCTCAACCACGCCACCTGTACAATTACGATCATTATTCCATCAACTCACCGAATCATGAAAAAAATTGGAAAATCAATGTGAAGATTTGAAACAATTTTCATCACAGTTCCTAATACATGATTAGGGTGACTGCTATAGTAATTGGCCACTTAAGCTGAAAAGTATCTTCAAACCTCGATTTAAAAAAACTTAATAATGATACGTACACGTCTGTGATTTCAATTAAAGACAAATTTTATGAGGTTATAGGAAATAAAACAGATTATAAATCAGATCACATATATATATTTGAAAAAAGAAAAAATAAAGTCTAACCTCTCTAAAATTAGTAATTGGCCATCAATTTACAGTAATTAGCCCCCTAAGACACAGTAATTAGCCACACAATTTAAACGAAAAATTACATGAAATAAAATAATAATTTGACATAGCCCAGATCTAATATTATCTCGCTGCCATAATTATTATTTTAAAAAAATATCCAAGGATGTCAAACAATCAGAAACATAAAAGTATATTAAGGTCTATGGCTAATAACTAAAGTCACTCTGGCTAATTACAGTGAGTAATTGGCCGCCTTACTTTTTAGCTATTGGCCACCCCCGGCTAATAACTGATCCACTATACATATTTATAACTGTAGATTTTTTTTACACATTTTATTACACCATTGTAGTTTTGAAACTGCTTTGAAAACACATTTAAGGGAAAATGAGTTATTGGCCGGCCATGGCTAATAACTAAATCCCACAGCCACTCAGATTCAGTTATTAGCCGTTGAAATATTTTGAGGTTATTGTTGCTTTGTGATCTTTAAAATAACAAAGAATTAATATTTACTTAATCCGGCAACAAAATAGTACAACACGCAAGCATTAGCTACGTAACTTTCATGAAAAATTAAGTTCTTCTAAAACTCTTACCTTAACTTTTTCTTAACGAACGACCTACATTTGTCAACACTTTTAGTAACTGAGATTCTACCGCGTTAGAACGTAGTCTAGACAAAATCAGATGAACTAAAACGAAAGCTGGAGAAA
The DNA here is from genome assembly GCA_963966035.1 of Acleris laterana. NCBI lineage: Eukaryota > Metazoa > Arthropoda > Insecta > Lepidoptera > Tortricidae > Acleris > Acleris laterana. Next base: position 79,041,504 of record OZ014438.1, read on the forward strand.
TACAGGTTTTTTTTTGGTCCCATTCATTCGAGTTCATGCTTCTATTGCCTTGTTTCTTTTTAATTTCGTAATAGTGGCCAATTACTATGGAGGGGCCAATAACTATAGCAGTCACCCTATGTCACTTTATAAGACTGAATGAACATCAAATTTAAATATTTTAATATTTTAATTTTTAATATGATTGAATATTTTTTATTTTTTAAATGATTCCTTAGTCACAAAATTAAAATAAATAAGCATTTTTTTTTTAATTATAAATCTATCATTTTCGACGGCTTGTAAACCCTGCCATTTGGGCGCGCTTTTTTGTGACGTCACGGTTCATCAGTGAGCGCAATATCAACTACTAGGTGTTTAATTCAGAGCTAATAATAGTTATAGTTACGAATTCGTGGCTCTGTTCCATTTCTTACTTGTATCCTTACTTTAGCAAGGCCTGGAAAAGGGTTAAATAATGTGATGTGGGTTTTAGTTGAACTTTATGCACCTCTACAGCGAGATCCTCGAGGGTCCTTGAAGTGGGTCCAGCGAGCGACACGAGCCGGCACAGCAGCTGCAGGAACTGCTGCGCGTGGCGCGCGTGCCGCTGCAGCCG